>OX359273.1:36481171-37071171 GCA_947179155.2 Hedera helix
TCCCATGCCCATACCCTCTCTTTTGCACTTGCCTATATTCATCTTAATAGAGCTTGGTCCAATGGTCCTTGTTTCTCCTGTTTTATAATCAGTTTGATTTTTTAATTGCCTTTTTTTTTTGTTGCTGGAAAAGTTATTTGTAAATTGAATTTTCTTAAACATATTTGCAATTTACTCTATCCATACTTTTGATTCATATGTTAAGCTGGGGAATACTGGTGTTAATACTTATGCTATATCTTAACCCGGCTTCTTTTAGTAATGGTTTAGAAAGTAGATGCTAATTCATATTGCAAATTTAGAGATCTTTTAAACTGAGTTGTAAATTAAGTTAATATTGTTTTGGTTGCAAGAAAGCCTGAAAGGAAGGTAAATAAAAATAAAAATAAAAATCCGTCCACCTTCTATTTTTAGTACCTAAAGGCTAAAACAAGATCATGACACTTTCATCTTCTTTTCACCTTTTAAAATCTGTTTTGATTTTTTTAATAATTTTTAAATTCTAATCAGAATTATTGTTTTGGGCTTCTTTTGTGGTCATACAGGAAGAGAAAAAGGAAGGTTAGGGTGCTAGTGACGCATGTGAGTTTAGAAAAATATTAAACAATGATTAGGATTAAAAATGTTCTAACTCGTATAAGTCCAAGGATCTGAGTTCATAAGATGTCATTTGAAACAGACATCATTTAGTCTACCAACTATAGTTGACCTATTCTCTCAAACTAGTTGGAGTAGGTTGAAAATGAATATATAGGGAAGCGTAAAAGGTGAAAAATTCTACTCTACTCAGAAGTTTCCGAGTCTTTAGTTGTCGAGATAGATCTTAAAAATGGGAAACATTTACTTTCGAGAAAGAATCTGCTATGCTATATATACAATTATTGAATAAAAAAAAAAGGAATTGCATTGCTGCTTGTAATTCTTCTATCAATGCTAGGATTTTTAACTTCAGAATTGGACTCTTGTTGTTTTGAAGAACTTATTTGTCTTCAACTCAACGTTTCTTTATTCCTCAATCTTTAGCTTTTGTACTCTTGTATTTGATCAATTAGTGGATTCATTGAAACTGTTATTTTTCATGCAATCAATTAACTGCAATGATTGTATTAGATTCTTGTTTCCTGACTTCAGACTGGTACTATTGTTGTTACATTGCAGGCTATTGGGATTGTGGGAGATATCTGCAAACGAGATGATGTGGTTACAGTCCTGAAGTCAACTATCAAGCATTTTGGCAAGCTTGACATTCTAGTGAATGCCGCAGCAGGCAATTTCCAAGTTTCAGCAGAGGATTTGAGCCCCAATGGTTTCCGGACAGGTTGTTACCTTTACCACCAAGAGTATTTTATCTTTTTATTCTAAATAATATTTGAGAAGCACTATCTTTTAATGGTTAAAAGAAATTGCCAACATTAAATCCTACTAACTATTGCTGGATTCAACCTCAAAATAAGCCCCTTTGAGCTTATATTAACTGCAAGTCATTCATGTAAGTGCCAAGTGTTACTAACCAATAATTGATTAATGAAATGAGAGTATAATGTCATTACTGCTTGTAATTCTTTTATCCTTAAGGTTGAAAATCCTATACCTTCCGCTTCATGAGGATTGGGCAAAATAATGTATTTTTCACTCGGAGAAGAGTCTGGTTTTACCAAATCATGAAACTGAAAGCTTATCCTGGAACATAGATCAAAATAATAATTTATGTAGTCTTTGACATCCTGGATTAACTTCTACACAAATGTACTCACTTTGAACCTTATGTGAACCTGATGAAATGATTTATACAAGAGATGCAAATTCTTGAATGAACAAATTAATAATATTATTATATTACATTTTACTGGTTGACCAGTATTTACATCACATGAAACAGTCCCTTTTTCTATGTAAATGAAATTCACCTTACATGTGATTCATGCCACAGAGAAGGCTCTCAAGGTATTTAATAAGTGTTTTTCTGTTTTCATTGGTGTATGCAGTGATAGATATCAACGCGGTTGGCACTTTTACCATGTTTCACGAAGCACTTACGTATCTTAAGAAAGGAGGACCAGGGAGGGATCCATCTAAAGGAGGAACAATTATAAACATAAGTGCAACTTTACATTATACAGCAATTTGGTATCAAATCCATGTTTCTGCTGCCAAGGTTTGTTAATGCTGTACTAAATTTTATTTTATTTTTTAAAGACCGTATTTGATATTTCATAGTTTTGACTTTTACCAGGCAGCAGTTGATAGCATTACAAGGAGCTTGGCATTAGAATGGGGAACAGATTATGATATTAGAGTCAACGGGATAGCACCAGGACCTATTGGAGACACTGCTGGTGCTAGCAAACTTGCACCTAAGGAGATAGAGAGATCAACTCCGCGAGCTCCTCTATTTAAAATGGGGGAGAAATGGGATATTGCTATGGCTGCTCTCTACCTTGCGTGTGATGCAGGTCAGAAACTGTGTTTACATTTCTTTAGCCAGTGCTGAAGGTCACTTACATCTATATGCACCCATTGGAAAGCTTTACTTTAATGTATTACATGCTTTTCCATGGTCCATCTATTATCTTGATCTTTCTTTTAAAAAATGGATTCTTTGTAGCTGCATCAAAAGTATTCAAAATGGTAGAGAAGTTTTCTTGAAATGTATAGTCCTAGCTAGATAAAGTATTTACTCCTCCATCGCTTTTGGTCTCTGCCATGAGTATGATTAGGAGTTTAATTTTGAATGGCATGCTAGTAGCAGGAGAAAGACAGAAGAGAGGGGGAAGTTTCAAACTGAGCAATTACTCCATGACTGATTCTCTTGTTAAGAAGTTTCCATAATAAGGCAAAGAAGAAAAGAGAAAAAACTTTAATAACGTCAGTAAGTCAAACATGTGAAGAGTGATGATTAGACATCATTTAGAAGGCTGCCATTTAGTTTAGTTTTTTTTTTTTTTGGGAAATTATCTGCTCATTGCTTAAACTATACAACCCTAGGAATTTTATTGATAAATTTATTTATTCTGGCTATAAAATATGCAACATAACTATTTCTTATCTAATTTGCCTCTCTTTTCTAAAGAAGAAACCAACATAATATTATCACATCATTAGGACACCAGCTTTATCAAATATCAATACCAGTAAGCTTCTAAGACTTATACAACAAAGAAACAGGCTCGTATGAATTTCTACATTAGCCTGTGTTTACATTATCTTCTCTCAGCCTCTCAAGCATTATGATGCATCACGAGAAACATGTCCTTAACCTATAAGTTCTACAACATATGGTTGCATCATTTCTTCTATCCTTCATTCCTTCAAATAAGCATCGGACCCTTTATATGATCCCGAAGGGCTCCTCCTTATTCTACTCTTAACTCTTAAGCCTTGAAATCTAGATAGGTGGGTGATGTGTGGCAAAAGAGGAAGAATAAGCAATTAATTACTTATTATTTTATATTGTTATTTAGAGTGAATATATTTATTAGTAATTATATATTTTTTATATTAGGTAGATTATTCTAGAAGATTAATTATAGCAGTAGATTTTAGTTAGGAGATTGTTTTCTTTTTAAATTAGAGTTTTTACTTAGTCTCCAAGTATTAAGTTTTCTATTTAATCACTGTAGTATTTCATTATTTTTCAGATTATTGAATATGAATTGGTTTGAGAATTGTGTTTTTGTTGGCTTGTGAGCGTTGTTTATCCCTTAATTCCTCCACCCGTCTCTTGTCTAACATCATAATGGTATTAAGAGCCAAAATTCTAACATACTTTGTTTTTACCCAATTGCCTCCTACCAAAATTTCTTGGCCTCTATCAAATTGTCGAAGTTCGCTAGAGAATCAGTAAACAATTTTCATAGACAAAAGCGCAATGTGCAGCAGGAATCGTTGTCGTTTCGAAATACTTGAACCATTGATGGAAACTTAGTGAGATTTATGAGAACACAAAAGGAATAAAATTTCCTTACTATGCTGAGTATACTTTGAGCTTAATATTATTCAACAATGTATTTTGCTTGTCAACCACAAAAAGAGTAAGCTGTTTGAGCCAATGGTATCTAGATTATGGTTTGATGTAGTATGTGGAACGAAATCAGGAACGGAAAATGTCATTTTTTGTGATACAGGATAGGTTTCTCCAAATCACTTAATTTGTATAAATTACATTTATTTGGAACATGATCCATTGAAATAGTTTTCTAAAAAAATATAGTAAAAAATAGTTGAGATGTAGTTAATATTGGTTGAGTTGTTTCTTAGTGTGGTGTGAGATTACGTCATGTTATCGCTTACTTGACTCCCACAAAATGCTCA
Source organism: Hedera helix (assembly GCA_947179155.2). NCBI lineage: Eukaryota > Viridiplantae > Streptophyta > Magnoliopsida > Apiales > Araliaceae > Hedera > Hedera helix. The sequence continues at coordinate 36,485,483 of OX359273.1, forward strand.
TTTGGTTACATTACTTGGCATTCCTTAGAATCTTATTTTATATATTAGGGTTGTAATCGAGTGTTCTAGATTTACTCATTGAATTATTATACTTGTAAATATTCTAAATATTTTATAGGATAATTCTAGATAATTTCTCTTTGACTTCCATTAAATTCGATCCTAGCCATTGGTTGTATGGCCCAAAGGCTAAATAAGAGGATGTCCCTTATTTGTAAATCATAAGTTAGTAATAATGTTGTGTAATTAAAGGTTGATTAAATAGGGTTAATTTTTTTTAACAACCACATTGATGTTTAAGAACGGAAGTCTGCTTCGAACCAAAATGTAATTCGCTACCATGTTATCATTTTTCGAGTAATCATGGCATCAAGGTAATCGAGTCTTAGGGTGAATGTCTAACTATCGTATGGTATTAAAACTCCCAGTCTAAAAAATAATAAAACTGAACACCTCCGGTTATATTTATGGTTTTTAGGTGTTGGCTAGAATTTCTCCGGTTTTATTCTGATTTCATTCATCTTCATGATTTATATTTGTTATTGTATCCAATGCCTAGATATGTAAAAATCAATTTCTTATTCTATAGCTTCTTACAAGTTATAACGGAAACATTTTGCTAGTTCAACTATAAATTTACGGCATAATATCTGTTGTTCCTTCTAAATCTTGTCTTCATGTTTTGTTTTAAGTTACTTATTTTCTTCCACTCTCTTCTTTAAATATATAAACGATCTCATCAACTTTAAATATATAAACGATCTCATCAACCTTTTGGATGATTATAGGAAAATATATAAATGGGACAACACTGATCCTCGATGGGGGATTATGGTTGAGCAGCCCACGCCAAATGTCTAAAGAGGCAGTGAAGAACTTTCTCGATCAATAGAGAAGAGGTGTCGTTGGGCTTCCGAATAGCAAGCTGTGACCATGAATTACTGTGGTCTGTATGTTTATATATAGTCGGAACCCCAAAGTTTCCATTTCGAGGGTTATATAAACAAATATTCCCTCCCTCTCAAGATAAAAGTTTTCTATTGACTTTTGTGATAAAATTGATTATTTTTAAAATTAACAATTAAACATATATATTTAGATTTTTAAAAAAGTAAACATTGAGATTAGTACTAAATTGTATGCAGTTTATAATGTTTATAGGCTTTTTACATATATATATAAAAGAATAATAAAATATATTTATTTGAAAAATAGTCAATTTGACCATAAAAGTCAATGAAAGACTTTTATCTTGAGACGGAAGGAATACTAAACTTATTACTTGCAGTTGTCGTCTGCGTAAATTCTGTGCAACTGAAAATTATCTAATTGAATATTACTTCTCTCAAATGCTACCTTGCTTGGGAGTAATGCTATCATAATCGTGACATTGCAGTTGTTGGTTGTTCTGAGCGCATCCAACTGCTGGAATGCCACTAGGTAGTTCTTATTTTATATATTGTTTGGGGTTATGCTAGAAACATTGGTCGTTCGCCCAGCATTATTACCCAAAGTAGTGTTTAAAAAAAATAAAAAAACTGTCACAGGTGGTTTTACTTTGTACAAAATTTGTTATTTTTACCTGGATGTTTTAGCACGAGTAAATTGTAAGGGCGTCATGTATATTTATGCTCGTCTTTCAATGAAATTCCAGAATAATAACCATCTTAGTGCTAATGCACAAAGGTTTTTATGTCCATTAACTCAAGTCCTGGCTTCGACTTATACCGGCTAAAATATTAGATTGTTTTGGACTTTTTAAAGTCAATTTGAAAAATTTTAAAATTCAAAATTATCATAGATTCAATTAATTTTAATCAATGCAACAATAGAATATTATAAATTATCAAAAAATTACTATAATTATAAAATTTATTATTTTGTAAATTTTAATAAGCTCAAAAATCAATAATGATTTTACAATTTAAAACGGAAAAAATAGTAAAGAATATATGTTTTACATTGTCACAAAGAAAACATTGTAATTGTAATAAAAATTGGAATATCATTAGTATGCCCCAACTGTCTCTCCAACATGACAGAATGATTATTATTATTATGCCCAATTTCGCAAACATTTTCACTGATGAAACTGCCCTGTAATTCACACAGATAATAAGTTCTTGCAGAATGCTTGTTACATAATCAGGTCATTCTCAAGGAAAAATCCAATAACCTACACCAGTAAAATACTAAAACATATCTAAAAAAACACAAATATATACCATTAGGTATCTAAAATCACCAAACGTTAAATATGTGTGTAACAACTAAAGTGCTATGGAGGGAGTAATAATATTTATGGGAGAGAGATGATGTAATGACCAACAATAGGTGCCCTATAGTGAAGAACAGTAAATTGATACAAATTCACTTTTGGGATTTTAGACCTGAGGATTCAGGGCACTAGTTTTTCATGATTCCAAGAACAATGAAAGATATAAATTTTTTTTTATCACTGATGAGTGTAAGAAAGAAGAAGAGAATATGTACTAACATATCATATCAGATCTAATCTATCTTCGGAGATACTCCAAACCAAGGCTATCAAATTGCAGTACATTCCAGGTTCTATTAAGAACTCAACCAAAGGAATACATGTACATATACACACTCAAACACATAATATATCAGTCAATTTTATAATGAAAAACATATTCTTAACATTTACCTGATAAATTGTCAGCAATTTGAGTAGACCAAATAACCAATCATCTAATACAATGGACTTTCTCAAAATATAAATGGAAATTTGCATAAAATAAGTATTCAAAAGGGAACTGGTAATCAATCCAAAATGCTCCTCCTTCCCAATCAAGTATCATTTTAAAAAATGCAACCACATCCTAAATCTATAGCCTTGTTCTCCTTTTAAACTGAAAGAAAGGATATCCAACTTTAAACCACAAGTTTGATCCTACATCACAAGAAATGTATAGAATGATCGAACTTGGATCATAAATTGAGGTCTATGGGTAAATAATATTATATGTAAAAAGCAGATTCGATGAGAACTAGAAACTACCAAGAAGTCGTTCCATCTAATCAATGTAAAATTAACACAAATAAAATAGTTCGAAAGATCACTAAAACCGAGCTGGCCTGACTAATTTACATATACCCAGTCACTTATAAATAAATAATAGAGGAAATTATTATTTCCACAAGTAAAAATTAATATTTCCATAGTCTCTCTCACATAAATGTGGACCCCAATTACTATTCATATGAGAGGGACCTTATGGAAATATCAATTCCCTAAATAGATGATTCGATGATAAATAATAGATGATTCAATTATAACAAGCATGAACCAAGGATCAGGAAGTGATTGTCGATACTTCTACGGTTCTACCACAGATATAAAACAATACTACCAAAACAAATAATCAGTTAATACTTAGCAGTGGGCTACATACGAACCATCAAACAAACAACGGAAGTTTTTTCATACCGTGACTATCTAATCTACATTATCATAATCAAACAATTTCAAACATTCATCAACCACGAAAACTTAAGAGATTGAGCGAATTCTAACAATTAAAAACAAGGACTATTCAAATTCATTATTCATGAAAAAAAATATAAGCAATAAAAAATGTGACAACTGACGCTCTCAAAATGCTTCCCTTTACACAACAGTATCTAATTTCATGCAAATAAAACAAGAAAGTACAAGTGATTTCTCTAACCGTAGTCTCAAACATCCAAATTCTCCATCTGAATGCTGCTTTTGAGTGGCACATATTCTCCAAGATAGCCACCAAGATGATCATATAAAGCACTCTTATCAATCCCTTCATGATGATAACTCTTGCAAACATAGTAAAACACACTTTGCACCAACAAGGCCACCAAATTCACAAGCACAAGCACACCTACCAAAAACCCACCAACAACAATCCTTCCAAACACTCCATAATCCCCACCATGAACCACCACAGATCCAAAAATCCCATTAATGGACCCACAAATCACAAAATACCCAAAAATCATCAAAAACGCCATTCCAGTCCTACCCTTCAGCAACCCATAGCTCTTCTTCATCGCTGCAAACCCGTAAACAGGCTCAAGAACAGAAACAACACTAGCCAAGTGCCACAACGCACTGATGTAAACATGAACAACAAGAAAGAGAAGGAAAACAACAATCATAGAGAAAACAAACAAAATTGTGTTATCGGTATCAATTGCCACAACCAAAAGAACAAGAAAACAGAGGATAATCAGATTATAAATGACCATGGTGAGAGAAACCCATAGATAAGTAATGAATAGGCGCTTAAAAACACTGGGAATTGCGGAGAGAGTGTTGGAGAAGGAAACAGGCTTAGAGGTATACAAAGAGGCAACTGTGAATACAACGGCAGCAGTGGAGAGGAGAGAGAAAGCAAAGAGGAAGATGAGGTAAAAGAACTGAAATATGAGGAGCTTCGTCCACTGAGAAGAGTGAGATCCATATGGGTCTTGGATTTGGGACAAAAGAGGGTGAGTAAAGAGGGAGTGGGCTAAGATGGCAAAGGAAAGAGGAAAAATTAAGGTTAGGGTTATGAGGTAGAAGGTTTTGGGGGATTGTTTTGGGATTGAGGTTGATTCTTTGAGGATGTCTGATACTGTAAGGAATTGGAGCTCTTCAGGTGGGAGATCCATGGGAGTTTGACTGATTGATTATGGAAAAAATTCCCAATTACCCTGTTGATTTGTGGGTCTGGATTGGATTTGTGGGATTTGACACATAAAGAACGAGCGGGATAGAGAGAGAAAATGGTTATGCCTGAATATGAAATTCTACAAGAATTTTAGCTCAGGGAGGGGCGCACCGACTCAGATCTCTCTTTTTCTCTGTAATAAAAAAAATTCTTATTCTTTTAGTAGGAATAATTAAATGCCATAAAGTTCAATGATGCCTTGACTTACCCACTCCAACTAGACATGGGCAAGAGGTCGAGTTGGATCGGCCTGATCCTAGACTTCACAAATTTTTGAAATTGATCAGGTCAGGTTAAGTTTTGATTTTTGGGTTTATAAGTCAGGTCATGTCAAGTTTTTCAATAAAAATCAGATCTATTGAGACATATGGGTCAAGTCAGGTCTAGATAAAGGGAGGAGGAAAAAAAATAGAGAATGACAAAATCAAAAAATCAGGGATCACGAATATGAATTAAATTATCTTTGCTAGTAACTATTAATTATTATAATATAATATAGATTGAAAAAATTTAATTAGGATCTAGATTTTTTTTTTTATACTAACGTGTATAAAACTATAAATAGACAAAACATTAAAAAGTCGATCAAAATCATCATTCTCTATAATTTTTAGTACTGCTGCATAGAAATTAGAAATAATCCATAATGATAATAACTATATAATTTTATAATATAGGGTTGTTTACAAATCAGTACCACTCCAATTTGAACTAAGTGCTCACTTACAGATTAATAATCATATTATAATATAATATGATAAGAGAGAGAGAGAGAGGGAAATAGTTTAATATTTTGTGTATCTTAATTCAGTATTCATGTCACTTTACCAAAAATCGAGGTTGACTTTTGACCAGGCCAAGCTTTTGGCTAGGCCAGGTCAGATCGGACTTTTGAGTTCAAATCACAACCTGTTTTAAATCTACAGATCAGGCCGTTGACTAAGTCAGACTTTGATTGAGCCAGGCCAGGTTAGGCCAAGGTCAAACGGTAGACCCTATGTGCATGTCTAAGTCTCCACTTCAAAATAATAATATCTATTTATTCTATTAACTGTATATAATTATTTTTTTTAAGTGATTCAAACTCGTGACATTGCATAATTTTTTGAGAATGAACTTGATCTTATATAATAATAATAATAATAATAATAATAAATTATCATTTAATTATAACTTCTAGTCCAACTATATATAGTCTTTAAGAGTAGCAACAGGGATCTTAATTTTTTTTTATTATCTCAAGATAATATTTAAACGATGTGATATTATTAGACATTAACTATAATAATAATCTATGTTACAAATTATTATTTATCTTATTCAATCAAACATCATTCAAAATATATTTTGAATTAAAAAAGATTAAAATTATATATTTTAGAGGAGTTTGGTGTACATTCTTAAAATTAATGCGGGAAAATATCTATGATAAATTTAGAAATTTAATTTTTATGATTCATGTAGATCATTGTTATGTTCACAAGAATTTTAAATTTTTATAAGATCTTACTCGCATAAACTTATTATTTATGCGAGCCAAATTGTGTGAAACTAGTTGGTGAAAAAAATTTCTGTTTTCTCTCCAAAACTTTTCACACAAATTGGACCAATAGACCTTTGTCGCCTTATTTAAAATTTGATAATATTTTCTATGAGTCCAAATAAAGACCGACAGACCTTTTTGGCCTATATTTTAAATTGATAATATTTACTTTATAAGAGACCAAATAATAAATTTGACGAGACCTTTATAGCCTACTTCTTAAAATATATCTTTAAATTTTCTATACCCTTGTATTTTGAAAATTTGCACCCTCGCTGTTTTTTCCTTGAGAAAATCAAATTAAAGTCGCACAAATGGAGACGAGTTATACAATAAGCATGTGTTAACACAGCAAACGTCGTACTCACTACACGAGACAAAATAAGCATGAGTTAACGCAGCAAACGTCGTCGTACTCACAATACAAGACTCGGCAAATAAATCCAGACAACCGTAAAACATGAACAAGAAAACCAGTGCAACGCAAATTCATGCAAGCATGTGTCTCCCGGCCCATATGAGATCTCAAACAGTATTGAACAACAATGGTTGGATATCAAATGATGAGGTGGTACTGATTCAACTCCACTGCTTCTCCCTTTTCGAAGGTGTTTTGTCTCGATAGAGGAAGGCATATGTGACATTCTAATTCCTTCCAACTTCATAGCTACTTCTTTCATTGTTGGCCTTTTCTCTCCATTCAAGTTCAAACACTATTTTGCAATGTCTGCAAACGCCATGAATTTTTCTTTCATACTCTCCTCTATAGATCGATCAACAAGAATCAAAAGGAGACAATTCTCTTCCATGGACACAATAAAATGAGTTGCCAAATTTATGTGCTCACCTGATTCAATTGGGATAATTGGCTTTTGCCCTGTTAAGAGCTCAACAAGAACAATTCCTCTGCTATAAACATCGCTCTTTTCAGAGAATTGGCTCAACTGAAAGTACTCAGGAAGTCCCTTTCAATACGCCAACTTCATCAGCTAAGTTGTAGTAGTAGCAAACCACCATTTCATTTGAAGAACGTTTCTTTAAGTTTCTTGTTCTCTCTCTTCAGGACTACTTTGTAAAGCCAGAAACTACTTGGTGTTAGAAGTAATATCATCATGCTTATTCCAATAGCTGCAAAGAACCAAAATTGTCAGGGTCACTTGATTAATATATGCAAACAAGAGTTACTAGAGACAGATTTTACAGCATCCTAACTCAATGGCAAGGATGGAACTCATTATCCATATAAATGGCCAATGGGTATTAGTTGAAATATCATGGATCCACAGAAAATTTGGAGACATGTATGTTAATCATTTTGGAGAGAATACAAGCCCACAATTACTTCGTCAGTTTTTTGGTTTAATTTTCAGTCATAGACAAAAACAATAAATGCTACTCATAATAAACAGTTAAATGCTTTTTCAATCTCGTCAAAAGCCAAAAGAGATTCTATGAAATGAGTGGCACTGATTTACATACCTAGCACTTTTGATGCTGTTTTGTTGCAGATGTAATGGCCTGCATGAGTGATACATTCTCCGTTGCAGTTGCTACAAATTTCCAAATTAATAAAAGAGTAATGCTTGATTATTCATTTATGTAAGTACTTGATATCATGATATGATCCCATTCAGGATCATGACCGATTCATTTAATATTGAAAACTTACATCATAGAAGTATAATGAAGTTTTTCCTATATTTTTGTGGCATAAATTTCTCTCCAGGTACAAATGTACAATGAATGCACACCAGCACAAGGCCACATATATAAGAGAACCATACCTTGGCATCCATCAGAAAAGTAAAGGTTTCCTCGTCGGTGTAGTCCACAGGTATAACGCAGATTCCACACTGAAGAACCATTGCCCAGTTCTAGAACATTGATATTGCAATTTTCGATGACCTCCTGGGTGAAGGTCCAGGACAGTACAATTGAAATAAAACTGTCAATAGACTGAAAAGGATCGAGGAAATTGTCTGGGAACCAGTTTTCTACCATCAAGAAGGCAGACCTGCACGCTGTAATGCCTTTCTGTACTTCTAATCCTGTATATTCACATAGTAAATATCAAGATAGAATGGAATAGTTGTCTGCCAACAATTGATACCAGAGGAACGCATTACTTCACTGTAATTGTTGGACCATAATGATGAGCATCCTGCCATGTCTTCCCGTTGGTTTAAACCAATGAGGCCATTGCCACAACCCAGAAAGGTGAATCTATTGTAATATTTTGAGAAAAGAAAAGAGCTTCCACTTAGATCCAAGCTCTTCAACAATGTAAATCTCTGCTGAACTACAAATGCTTCACAATTAAGAATGACTAGCCAACGAACTCTTGTCAATTGGTTTACTGATGACACCGCTAATACCTCTACAGTCGGAGCTGTTAGATTTGGTCTTGGAAAATCAAAAGAATTACCATAAGGACTATCACATCTTATGGCATAAGATGCATCAAGAGAACCACCAGAACCAATTCCAAATGGGTAGGGAATTGTAATGTTTCCGCAACTATCTTCACAACCAGGCTTTGCTAAAGATAATGCTACAGATAATGTGTCGACTATCAGCCATAAAACTAATAACATCAACACCGGAAAACCTGACTGCAGCATCACGGCTCTAGTTTTAAGCTTATTTATGAGTAATGCAATCAACACAATGCAAAGATCACCTATATACAAACACGTGTCCAAGACATGTCTAGAGGGAGCCGGCCAGAAACAGTATACATATCAGTAATGGAATCTAAATAAATTTACGTTGGTAAACTTCCTTTGGTTGCGGCTCTCTAGCTAGTTGATGCCAAGAAAGAGCCATCCTCCTTAAAATATGATACTCATAGTTGAATTAATGTACTTTAAAGTGAAGTTTACTCATAATTTGAGTTTTCATATAACTTACTGATTAATAATCAAAGAGCAGACCTGGCACCTATTTTATCTTATATCATTCGATCAAGTCAACCACAGTTACTAATCAGTGCAGAAATTTGTATGGAAAAGCCAGAACTTTGTCTACCAAGACCTTGCCATTCTCTGGCAAATTATGAATACCTTTCTACGTATTATAGTTTTATATTTTTTAGTCAGAACTAATATTTGTTGATTAAAGAAATTTAATTTCATTTTCGAGATGTGCTTTTCATAGCCAGCCTTAGTTACCAGGAAAGATCTGATGCGAACAAAGAGTTAATATATTTAATATCGTCCATAGACTGGTAGGTTAAAAAAATACAGTCCAAATGCATTGTCTATCACCCAACATGATTGAGCATCTATCATCTATGAAAGCAAATTACAATAGGATTCCTTTTTCTACTTCAATTTACGCCTTCCATTTTTTGCTGCAAATAAACCTACTGAAAAACCTATAACTCGAATTCATTTTTCCCATTTTTTTTAAAACATAAATCATACTAAAGCACTGCTGAGCCATCTCCACTAGCATCAAACTTAATTTGTAATTGGACAAAAAAAAGGGGGAGTAATAAAAACCACATGTCTAGATTAACATTCCAATCACACGTGCAAGAATTCATCAAAGAAATTTAATAAACGAGTAGTTATTAAGGATTTATGAGTCAAGATTCTCATAAATATATAGTTAGCATCAATTTTCAACGTCCAGATATATGCTCAGTAAGGAGCAGCTTTGGCAGTTCCATGGTGTTCATAGACTAGTAAAAATACAATTTCCATGCCATTTCGTTGAAATATAAGTCATCACACAGCATAAAACTAGCTTATACTGCTCAAGATAAATTCAATCAATTTATTCTAAATCCTTTGTTTTGGGCAAAAAATAACACTTCTTTTTGTGTTTCATCAATTTTAGAATGCGAGTGGCGGATGGCCGAACAAAAAAATGGTAATCAAAATTTTAAAAATTATATGATTAGCATGAATCCCCGGATGCCAATAATAAAACTAAAAATAAGTAAAACATCACTACCATACCACGCTACAGGGTGGGGCATGCGCAGCCATATAAAAACTGAGCTTGACCTTTCACATCTTTCCGGTTCAAAGAGATGGCACAATGCGGCTATAAACTGCTCGGAAAGTTTGTCCCCCGTTCCGTGAAACCTTTTGTCCTTCCTCGGTTGCGGAGCTCAATAGCATTACAACTGGATCAGATTCAAGTTCTTTCTCCGTAAGAGCTTCAAACATAGGATGACCCTCCAAACAAGACTTCATCCATTCTCCAAGTTCTTCCACATCCGTAATCGTGTATATGATTCCACCAACTCGAAGAACATAAGCATATTCATCTAGCAAGTGAGGGCTGATCACACGACGCCGATTATTCTTCTCTTTGAAGTGAGGATCAGGGAAAAGGAAAAACATTTTTGATAGCTGAGCTTTCTCGAAGTAATTTGGAATGTATTTCATTGAATTAGTCCTAACTACTGACACGTTCTGGTACTGACCAGGGTTAGCCTTTCTCAGTGCTAAAATTCGTTCCTTGACATACTCAGTCACCTTGTCTCTCAGTTCCATTCCTATCATCAGCGTTTCAGGAAAAAGGGTCGAGAGACTAATTAGAAGTGCTCCGAAACCACAACCAATATCTGCAAACTGAATCTTTTTGGAAACAGCTACTGAATCAGAAGATAGAAAGAGTTGAGGATAGTGAAGGGAGTAGTTAACATGACTAGGAGAGATCGGGACTGGGAAATGGGAGTCACTTAATGGATTGCTGTGGGCTCGTGCTCGATAAAAACGCTTCCGCGGAAGCTGAGTAGACTTGCTAAGATAGGGGTTTGCATCATTTTCCGACATTGATTTCCCTTAATCTGCATAATAACAACTTTCAATCACTTCAACAGATTAATTTTAAGTGAATAATTGAAATTAAGTGTGAAATATATCATACAAAGAAGAGCTTCAGCTTGTTATTTAGCACAACAAATTGAAATTGCCATACACTAACAAAACAGTGCTACTATACTAATGGTCATATATGTTGTTTTCAACTTAAAATGGATTGTGTTGAGATATAATTATTTGAGGCCCAGATCCGGTGATTGCCCATAATCATTCACAACCTGGTACAGGTGTTGACCTATTTTCTACACACTACGATGGGCTCGGTATAGGAGCAGACCCATTACAGTGTCATTTGATGGTTTGGCATGTTAAGAGAGTCAAAGTCCAAATTGATTTATAATTCCTAATCAGACTATGTTTCCGGAATTGGGGTGATAAGGCTTGACCCGGTCAACATTATAATCACAATGGAACTCTGGTTAAGACTTTTAATCCTAATTGGTCTAGGATGCGCGATAACATCAGGGTTATTGAGAAAAGTATAAATACAGCTACAATTGGAGGTAATCAACCCATAACATCAAATAACAAACATATAGTACGTACATTATTATTCAAGCAATTTACATCCCTCTATTGTTTTCGTTTTTGGCCTATACTTATTCTCACACTGGAGTCATCCCCCGACGGCCTAAACCGTCAAGCTTTTCCGTGTAACTTTATAGTACAAGTTGTTTGTTGTTTAGTGATTTCAGCGGGCACACAAAATTAGGAGCTAGAAGGAGGGTCTTGATTGATATTTGATTCAAATCACTAATTTAATTCTGAATTGCGGTTATGGTGAATAAGGGAGATTCGATCAAGGATTAGGAGGGGTCCTCTGCGGTTTCGATAACACGTCATATCCGTGGGTCGGTGAAGGATAGGCTCGTTCCTAATTAGTTGAGGTCTAGACCCATTGTGACTCAATCAGCACCTGTCTTACGACGACTGTTCACTCCATCAACCACTATGGATTAGGATTTGTGCAGAAGAACGACGAATCAACGATCCACTATTCAGGAGGATTAGGATAAAGGATCAACAATCCCCTGTTCGGAAGGATTAGGATACGGGATCAAGCCAATCTGATAAACGGGAACATATAGGGATGCAAAAAATTAATAAGAGTAGAATGCGCATATATCCGAACTCAAAAGGGAAGAACTCACACCCACAATTAGAGGTAGGGAGCATGAAATAACTCCACAAAACCGAGGTCGGACAGGACATAGTGATATAAGGCAGCCTAGTTCGCAAAACCAGTATTATCAGGAAGATATAAGGCAGCCCGACCAATCAGGTTGGTATCATGAAGATATAAGGCAGCCCAATTCACAAAATCGGTACTATTATGAAGGTATAAGGAAGCCCAACAAATCGAATCGACATCTGGAAGATATAAGGCAGCCCGACCAATTTGATCGATATCAGGAAGATATAAGATAAATCGGACAATTAGGTCGGTATCAGGAAGATATAAGGCAACCTGACTTGCCCAGTCGATACAAAAGGCGAACCAAGTCAGGATCAGGGTGAAATAAGGTTAGATCAGGTTCGGGAATAGTAGAAGAAGGCCCTACAAGCAACTATTCCCGAGCCAATCATGCAAAGGCTGGTAGAGTTAGAGCAGAAGATAGCAGTGACTCAGGCCGATCCACAATCGTTGGACCCAAAGTCCCCTTTCCCCCCAATTATTGACCAGGTCAGGGCCGACCCAATAAAGAAACTACCACTGTTAAAGACATATGACGGCACATGAGATCCTTATGATCATATGCACTCTTATGAGCGCCTCATCAGATATTACAACCATTCAGATGCGAGTATGTGCCAAATTTTCATCACAACATTGATGAAAAGAGCTAAACAATGGATGATCTACCTCCGAACTACATAAATTCATGGCAGGAGTTGTGCAATAAATTTCATAAACGGTTTGGAAGTAACAAAAGGAGAGAAAAACTCACGGCTTCTTTGATGCAGATTAAGCAGAAGCTTAAGAAACATTGAGTCAGTATGTACAAAGGTTCAAAGAGATGGTCAACACAATCACTGACCTAAACATGACACAGGCTCTGGGGTTCTTTACCACAAGGTTAAACATTAGACGATCTAGGAAGCTGATAAAGGACATCGTGTTCAACCCTTCGAAGGACTTGTCTGATGCCTATGAAAGGGATGAAAACTTTATTGCAATTAAGGAGGTGATGGCGAGCTTGTAACAGAATAATAAGGTGAATGACCGACCCAATAATAAAACTAGGATAATAAGGCGAATGTATGAGATCAGATTGGATCGAACGGAGGATAACCAACAACAAACAAACCACCTTTTCGGCCCCAAACAGAGAATAAGGTTTATACCCAATGAACTGGGTAAAAATTCTTGAAGCGATCAAGAGTAAACCTATATCCCGGTCGACGTCATCAAGACCACATTGTCCAAATAAAGATAATAATAAGTTCTGCAATTATCATTGGGTTGCAGGACATTTAACAGAGGCCTATGCTGGGTTAAAGGATATAACTGAGAAAAAAGTGCAGAGTGGTGAATTGATCCAATACGTGGCTGGTAAGAAAGTACCGGCACAAAACCAAACACAAGCCGAAGATCGGGAAGCGGGTCAAGAAGTTCGGCCTCGTCGGGTAATCGATGTCGTCACATGGGGTCACTTAAGATACAGTCAGGGAAGAAGCGAATAAGCAATACAGATGTTTTAGCAGTCTCGAGTCAGATCCATAAGTCGTAGAGACCTTTTCCCAACACGGTGATCTCCTTTGCATCTTATGATTACCCTTCAGATGCAGTAGAACCTCGTGAATGGGCATTGGTCATCACAACACGGGTTGACCCAATTGATATGAAGCGAATTATGATTGACAATAGGTATTTGATGGACGTGTTATACAGTCATTATGTCGTCCCCAAATCTGGGCCTACACAACCCAATTTGAGATGCCAAAAATGCACAGTGACAATTATAAAATAGTACATAGTACAAAAATATAGAGTTCGATAATACACAACTAAGTCTTCAATATTATTGTCACACTATTTTACAACATGTGAAAACTACTATAGCTATCACTCGAACCTTTACTCCATTCCTCGGCTAGACCCAGATACCCTCTCATTTCTTGAATGACAATGAACAAACGAAATAATGAGCTCAAATAACCCAATAAAGAAATATCATGACTAAGATAGCAATAAGTAAATTATCATTAGCCTTCAACAGTTGAGTTCTTAATAAAATATAATAAACAACAAGTTTTAAATCAATAATAGCAGTGGAATGAGCAAGCCATTTGAAGAATCATGTAGACTATAATGTCCACGAGCTTATCTTTTTCATAAAAATATCATCAACTCTTATCATCTGAAACACCACTGGTCATGACATGCCAACAACAGTTCTTATTTGCCCCATACCAAAGAAAACGTTCACCACGTGCCCTAAAAGACACTCAACAATTATATCGCCTTTATCCTATCATCTGTGCCCCAGACCACAGATATTCACAACAACTTGATTCTTGACGATTAGAATAACAATAGAGATATAAATAATGAATAGAATAACATGATACTTTGTCTTGAGTCAAATAATGTCTAAATTGTCAACAGGATGTGGATTCCAATTCAAAAATGATATTCAAGATCCGCAGTTCAAAATAATGGTTGAGGTTCAATAGAAAGGTTCAAATAAATAGAAAGGTTCACGTGAAATGATATTAAATGAAGCGCAAACTATTAAGGAGAATATAATCATTTCAAAAAGTTTTACGAAACAGTACTTACCATTGTAAGTTTAAAAGTATGAAAGAAAGTGATATCTTTTACCGTAGTAAGTTTAAACAATAGAAGATGATATCCCTTACATTAACACGTGACTAAATATTGATTTAAATGAAGTTGATCAACCTATATTTTTATAATTTAATTAGTAACTGTCACATATAATTTCATAGTGTATACAAATTCGTATGAAATCATCAAAAGTGATTTGATAGTAAAAATTTGTGTGGTGTACAGAATAAAGTATAATAAACTTCAAAATAATTTTTAAAAATATTATTTCAAAAGAATCTTCAAGAGAAAGTTTTTCAAAATAAATCTTCTAAAATAAGAGTATTCTAAAGAAAGATTTATAGATATGTGTGGTTACTTGACTAACTATTATGAAAAGACTTACTTAAACAATATTTGTACTCTTACTGATCTTTACAAATACTCATGATAGCTTAAGCACATACAAATAAA
Organism: Hedera helix; assembly: GCA_947179155.2. Taxonomy (NCBI): domain Eukaryota; kingdom Viridiplantae; phylum Streptophyta; class Magnoliopsida; order Apiales; family Araliaceae; genus Hedera; species Hedera helix. The sequence continues at coordinate 36,500,822 of OX359273.1, forward strand.
ACTTATACAAAGTAATATTTAGATAATGAAAGAAAGAATAAGCAGAGAGGTTTATGAAAAATTCTTAAATTAAGGCCTCTATTTATAGCCAAAAATCTTATCATAATCCAAGATTTTCTAATTTAATTCAAACCGTATATTTCAAGATAATGTTTAATTCATGCCACACATTTCATCTTTTAAGATTTCTTTAATCTAAACCATTCATTCAAATTTCTTTTAATATATACCGTTCATTTCATATTTTAATAAAACAACGAACTTTATATATAAAACAACTAACTTTATATAAATCAATTAACATTATATATAAAATAATTAACTTTATATAAGCCAAGTAACTTTATATATAAAATAGTTAACTTTATATAAAGTATATAAAACAAATAACTTTATAAATTCAATTATTCAACAATAATTCACCAATTATTCATTATTATAACCATTTGTTATAAATGCAGTGTAGTTGATTTTCTAAATTAGAGACTCACAATACTAGCAGAAAAACCAACTAATAATGGAATACAATAGTTAAATCAACATCATAATAGAGATAACAATAATGCAAAAAATAAATAAAAAATAGGGCACGTTACTGTGTAACGACAATTATCGATTCAGTAATGTGAATTACTATGCATATGCTACTGTGATAATTATCAATTCAATAATATAAATTATTATGCATGTGGTAATTATTGATTCAATAAAGTCAATATTGTACAATAGCTACTTTATTAGTTCAATAATATGAAATAATGTGCAATACCGTGTGCAACTATGCAATACCGTATGTTATTGTGCAATACCGTGTTATATTATTCCTTTACCATAAGGTATTTTATCAGTTAAAAATGATATTATCGTTGACTATTTTTATTTAAAAAGGTTATATCATTTTTTATATCTAATAATATTTCGTTGTGAGGGTCGTCAATGTTTAGTTATTACGGCGCCATTGTACGAATTGAATATTCCCTGATAAAACGAATATTCTCCGACAAAAAAAAATTTGCACAAAATATTTTTAACTTTAACTTTTGTCAATTTATCCACTTACCGTTTTAAATATATATATATATATATATATATATATATATATATATATATATATATATATATAAAGAAAAATTAAATTGTATTTCATAAAAGTCGGGATCTTACAGTCATACATACCAAAAGATGGATCTGGAATGGGTGAAGATGGAAGTTATGTGACGCCCCCAAATCTGAGCCCACACAGCCCAAACTTGAGTCGTCAAAAGACTACAACAAAATTATTACAACAAAGCACAACGTACAACAATACAGTGTATAATAATAATACACAACTAAGTCTTCACTATTATTGTCACACTATTTTACAACACGTGAAGACTATGATAGCTATTCCTCGGACTCTCACTCCATCCCCCGGCTAGACCCCGTTACGTTTTCATCTCCTGTTGAAAAACAATGGAACAAAAGAAAGGGTGAACTCAAATAGCCCAGTAAGAAATATCATGACTAAGATAATGACGAATAATTTATCATTAGCCTTCAACAGTTGAGTTCTTGATAGAATACAATAGACTACAAGGTTTATATCAAAAACTGCAGTTAAATTCTTAAACAACGTTCAGATCAATAATAGCAGCGGAATGAGCAATCTATTAGAAGAATAATGCAGACTATAATGTCCACTCGCTTATCTTTTTAGTAAAAATATCATCAACTTTTATCATCTGAAATACCATTAGTCAAGATAATACAACTTCACAGTTCCTGGTCATAATCATGCAGATCAACAGTTCGTCTTTGCACTACGGGCCAAAGACATTCAATATAACACCAACGGTCATGATTATACCAGATTCAGCCTTTGGTCATAATCATACCAACCAACAGTTCATCTTTGCACTACGGGCCAAAGAGAACATTCACCACGTGTCATAAAAGACACCGAACAGATGTATCGCCTTTAACCTAGTATATCGCCTTTAACCTATCATCTGTTCAACAATTATATCACATCTGTGCCCCCGACCACAGATATTCACAACAGCTTGATTCTTGATGATTAATACAAATAACAGTGATACAAATGATGAACAGAAGAACAGGATAAACAATAAGTATCAGAAGTTTACTTTGTGCAGATTCAAATAATGTCCAAATTGTCAACATGATGTGGAGTGAAATTTAAAAATGATATTCAAGATCCACAGTTCAGAATAACGGTTACAGTTCAATAGAAAGGTTCACGTAAATAGGAAGGTTCAGTTGAAATAATGAAGTTCAACTATTATGGAACATATAATATTTTCAGGAATTATAGAAGCAATAGTTCCATAATAAGTTTCGATTTAGGAGTATGAAAGAAAATAATATCCCTTACCGTAGCAGGTTTGATTAACAAAAGGTGAAGGGAATTAATATCCCTTACCATAGTAAGTTTGAATAATGGAAGATGAAAAAGATGGTATCCCTTATGAGTATAAAGGAAAATGATATCACTTACGAATATGGAATAAAAGTGTCATGTGATAATTCGTGTAGACAAATTATTTCCACACGAGACAAATAAAAAAAAAAGGTTATTCACCAACAGGCGATAATCCGCACCGTAAGGTTATTCCCATCAATTTGAATACGAATAGTTATTCACCAAACAGGCGTATTCCGCACCGTAAGGTTATTCCCACAATTTAATAGAATTTGAACACGAAGAGTTATTCACCAAACAGGCGTAATCCGCACCGTAAGGTTATTCCCACAATTTAATAGAATTTGAACACGAAGAGTTATTCACCAAACAGGCGATAATCCGCACCGTAAGGTTATTCTCAAAGATTAATAAGGAATGAATACAAAAGGTTATTCACCAACAGGCGGTAAACCGCACCGTAAGGTTATTCCCACAATTTAATACATGGAAATAAATGGCACAAGAAAGAAACGATATTATTTTCGAAAATCAAAGAATGATAATCCCTTCAAGTAAGAAAGAAAATAATATCCATTTATGATGATGAAAAGAGTGATACCCCTTACCGTAGTAAATTTAAGAGTGTGAAAAGAATGATATTCCTTACCGTAGTAAGTTTAAGAGTATGAAAGAAAATGAAATTCCTTACCTTAACACGTGACTGGATATTGATTTAAATGAGGTTGATCAACCTATATATTTATAATATAAATTAGTAATTACCACATATAAATTTCAAAGTGTATAATAACTCGTATATTATGAACTATCAAAATTATATATATTTAACATAATTTTTGTAGTATAATATAACAACTTTAAAATAGTTTTTAAAATAATATTTCAAAATAAATCTTCCAAAGAAAGCTTTTAAAAATGAATCTTCTAATAGAAGAGTCTTCTAAAGGAAGATTTGTGAATACCGTGAAATATAGGAATTTATGAAATTACTACTTTTTAATAAAAGACTTACTTGAAAAATTTCTGCACTCCTTTTGGCTTTACCAAAATTTTAGAGTAATCTTTCTACACTCAAAGTATACTCACAATATAGTAATAGGAGAAGAGAAAAGTGTGAGGAAGTTCGTTTAGCCAAGGTTCCATTTTATAGTGCATTCAGCTACCAACCCTATAATTTTCTCCTACCTGTTTCCCACCTACTCCCTTTTATTTTCTTCTCTCCGCCTCCTCCTTTTCTGACTTCTTTTTCTTTATTATTATATATATATATATATATATATCTCCACCCACGTTTTTCTTTCCTGACCATTCATCATTTCCTTCTTTTCTTTCTTATTTATATATATTAATATATCTCTCCCACCCACCTTTTCTTTCTCTCTCTCTCTCTCTCTCTCTCTCTCTCTCTCTCTCTCTCTCTCTATTTTCTTCTTCCGTGTTATACCCTATTTCCTTTATTTTTCCTTCAACTTCTTCCATCCTTCACCCCCACATGTTTTCCACCAATCCCCACTCACCTTACATTTTCTCCCACCATCCCCCACATGTTTTATTCTTCTTCTCCATATATTCCCACTAACTCATTATTTTATTAACCAAATATCAACCAATAATACAACAGTAAAACTAATGTTACAACAAAGATAACAATAATTCAACAATAATATAAGAACACGTTACTTTGTCAATTATTAGGTTCAATAATTTTAACTACAGTGCACCAACAGTTATTGACTCAATGATATGAAATACAGTGTAATGACAATTATTGAATCAATAATGCAAAATACTGTGTAGCAACAATTATTGAATTGATAATATAAAATATTATGCAGCGACAATTATTGATGAAATGATGTGCAACAGTTACGGTGTCAATTATCAGATCAATAATATAAGACACTGTGCAATACCGTGTGCTACTGTAGAGTACCGTGTGCTACAGAAAATACCATAAACTACCGTATGCTACTATTCTTTTATCACCGGTATTTTAACAGTTCCGTTGACTATTTTTATTTAAAAAGGTTACTTATGTCGTTTTCTATCTCCGACAAATATTCCGTTGTGGGTCCACCACTAATTAGTTATTTCGGCGCCGTCGTACGACACGAATATTATATTGCGCCGTCGTACGGGCAGAACGAATATTCCCCGACAAAACGAATATTCCCCGACAAAAAGAATATTCCCCGACAAGGTATAATTTGCACGGAACATCTTTAACTTTTAACTTTGCCAATTTAACCACTTACTGTTTCATGAAAAAAAAAATTTATGAAGAAAATTAAATTTTATATTTCATAAAATTCAGGGTCTTACAACCTCCCCTCCTTATGAAATTTCGTCCCCGAAATTGACGTACCTGGCATTTCGAAGAGGTATGGATACCTAGACTTCATCTCAGATTCTAGCTCCCAGGTCATTTCCTCAATATCTTGGTTCCTCCATAAAACCTTAACTTGAGGTATAACCTTTGAGCGTAAGATCTGCTCCTTCTTATCTAGGATCTTAACAGGTACTTCCTCATACGTTAAATCTTCTGCTATAACGTCTGGTTCTAACTCAATGACGTGGTTTGGGTCCTTCACATATTTACGTAACATAGATATGTGAAAAACGTTATGGATGCGAGACATACTTGGTGGTAAGGCTAGTCTGTAAGCTACAGTTCCCACCCGATCGAGGATTTCAAATGGGCCAATAAATCGAGGGTTGAGTTTTCCTCTCTTTCCGAATCTCGTAACCCCTTTCCATGGAGAAACACGTAAGAATACATGATCTCCGACGTTGAATCTCTCATCTCTCCGATGAAGATCGGCATAACTCTTTTGTCGTTCTTGTGCTGTCTGTATTCGTTGTCAGATCATTTGGATCTTTTCGGTCGTCAAGCGTACCAACTCGGGTCCCAACAGTTTTGCTTCTCCTACCTCATTCCAACATACTGGAGAGCGACACTTGCGTCCATATAAAGCCTCGAATGGAGCCATACCTATACTTGCTTGGTAACTGTTGTTGTAGGAAAATTCCACCAATGGCAAGTACTTATCCCAACTTCCTTTGAAATCTAGTACGCAAAGTCTCAAAAGATCTTCGAGGGTCTGGATCGTCCTTTCCGATTGTCCGTTCGTTTGAGGATGGTATGCAGAACTAAAACGTAGTTCAGTGCCCATAGCTTTTTGTAGACTGATCCAAAAGCGTGAAGTGAATCTAGGATCTCGATCAGAAACTATGGAAACTGGCATGTCATGCAGTCTCATGATTTCATTTATGTACATACCGGCAAGACGTTCAAGTGAAAAGTTTTCTCGTATAGGCAAGAAATGAGCGGATTTGGTCAATCTATCTACGATGACCCAAATTGCATCTAAGCCTTGAGAAACTTTGGGAAGACCCGTCACGAAATCCATATTGATGTGTTCCCACTTCCATTCGGGAACCTCAAGTGGTTGCAATGGACCCTTAGGTACTTGATGCTCTGCCTTGACACGTTGACAAGTTAGGCACCTTGAGATAAACTCTGCAATCTCCCTTTTCATATTGTTCCACCAAAATGTATGTCGAAGATCTCGATACATCTTGGTACCTCCTGGGTGGATTGCAAACGGCGTGTTGTGTGCCTCCATCATGATTTTATGCTTTAATTCAGGATCGTTAGGAACACAGAGTCGAGAGTTGACTCGAAGTATTCCTGTCTCGTCGATTCTTGCTTCGGGAATGGCACCTTCTTGTACTTTCTTCATCATGTTCATCAGTTCCGGATCGGTAGCTTGCGCAACTTTAATTTTATCGATTAAAGCCGGTTCTACTCGCACGTGAGCAATCTTCGAGTGGGTCCCTGGTGTCTTTAGCTCTATCTCCATCTTTTGCAAGTCGTATAAAATACGCTTTTGTGTTGTCAGCAGTGCACTTGTACTCGCATAAGATTTTCTGCTCAAAGCGTCAGCTACAACGTTCGCCTTTCTCGGGTGATACTGGATTGTGTGGTCGTAATCCTTCAACAGCTCAAGCCAACGTCGTTGTCGCATGTTGAGTTCCTTCTGGGTGAAGAAATACTCGAGGCCTTTATGATCCGTATAGATATCCACTTTTTCTCCGTACAAGTAGTGTCTCCAGATCTTCAACGCGAAAACGACTGCTGCCAACTCTAGATCATAAGTAGGATAATTTTTTTCATAATCTTTGAGTTGTCGAGAGGCATAGGCTATAACATTTCCATGTTGCATAAGGACACAGCCTAGACCTTTGCCTGAAGTATCGCTGTAAATGACAAATTCTCCTGATCCTGATGGTATGGTCAGAACAGGAGCTGAAACAAGTCTCCTCTTGAGTTTTTGAAAACTCTTCTCGCATTCCTTGCTCGAATGATACCGATATCTAATAATCAAACCTTCAACTCTTGGTGTTCTATGGGAGTCATTTGGTATGAGACTTTGAAAATGGGTTTAGTGTCGGGTTCAAGATCGATACAGAATTCAATTTCTCGGTTTGGGGATAAGCCAGGAAGTTCCTCAGGAAAAACGTCAGGAACTCATTAACAATAGGAATATCATTCAAGTTTGACGTGTTTTTGTTCAAATCAATGACATGGGCTAAAAAGGCTTGACATCCGTTTTTCAATAAACGAATGACTTTATGGCTAGAAATAATAGTTATAGATTTCAATGGTTTAGTTGCTTGAATTTGCATGACAGGTTGATTAGGAATATGAAAACTAATAATCTTATGAAAACAATCAATTTTAGCATGATGGGTAGTCAACCAATCAATTCCTAAAATAACATCAAATTCATGCATCTCCAAAGAAATAAGGTCAACAGGTAATGTGAGGTTGTTGATTTAAACTAGGCAAGATTTATAGATAGTAAATGTAATAGGTATTTCTCCCAATGAGATTTCAACTGATAAGACAAGATTTAAGTTTTCAATAGGCAAATTTAAACGTTGAGTACATATAGGTGAGATAAAAGAGTGGATATAGTCAATATCTAACATGGCATAGACTTCTCGAGAATTGATGAATAGCTTACCGGTCATCACCTCATTCGATTTCTTGATCATCAAGGCTGTCATCATCAAATCGAGTCCCATATACTTCATCCGGATCTTCACGTATTTCAACCATGGGGATACCACGAAATAGTTCTCTAACGAACTGTTTCTCAGATTCTTCAACTTCATCAGTAGTAGCGTACCAATGATTTCCATTAAAATAGTATTTTCGATAGACTACAGTTTCCACGATAGTGACTAACTTAACCTGAATTCCTCTAAATTGTAACGCCCAAAAGTATAGATACATCATTTTTAAATAATCTTGAAAATCATAGCTCGAACACCATAAATCCCAAAGACTTATATGAAACGTCCATATATTCTGATCCTTTGTTATCGAGCATAACCAGGTGATGATATGTTTCCAACTGTCGAGCAAATTAAAGGCAACAATTTCTGCAAGTTCCGGATATCCTTTAAAGAACGAATTTGGAAGAACGACGGTAGAACTTTCACCTTCTTCTTCTTTAGATCGGATACAAATAATTTTTGCTTTAGGCAAATTATTCAACTCTGAGTTTGTAGAAGAATTGTTTGTGGCCTCTACATTCACTTCAGGTACTCCGTGGTTAACCTCCTGATTTCCAGATGCCATACTTATCTGTGGTCACAAAATAGATGTTAGTTCAAATAAACTGACTCATCACTTCATGTCCCTATATTCAAATCAACTCATTAGATAATAAAATCTAATTTAGGTGGGACACGCTAGTGACTAATTATATTCGCCTCTCCCCTCCTAGTTCTACCCCAGATCTCCATTAAAGACCATATCCCTAAGCTCTGATACCAACTGTGACGCCCCCAAATCTGAGCCCACACAGCCCAAACTTGAGTCGTCAAAAGACTACAACAAAATTATTACAACAAAGCACAACGTACAACAATACAGTGTATAATAATAATACACAACTAAGTCTTCACTATTATTGTTACACTATTTTACAACACGTGAAGACTATGATAGCTATTCCTCGGACTCTCACTCCATCCCCCGGCTAGACCCCGTTACGTTTTCATCTCCTGTTGAAAAACAATGGAACAAAAGAAAGGGTGAGCTCAAATAGCCCAGTAAGAAATATCATGACTAAGATAATGACGAATAATTTATCATTAGCCTTCAACAGTTGAGTTCTTGATAGAATACAATAGACTACAAGGTTTATATCAAAAACTGCAGTTAAATTCTTAAACAACGTTCAGATCAATAATAGCAGCGGAATGAGCAATCTATTAGAAGAATAATGCAGACTATAATGTCCACTCGCTTCTCTTTTTAGTAAAAATATCATCAACTTTTATCATCTGAAATACCATTAGTCAAGATAATACAACTTCACAGTTCCTGGTCATAATCATGCAGATCAACAGTTCGTCTTTGCACTACGGGCCAAAGACATTCAATATAACACCAACGGTCATGATTATACCAGATTCAGCCTTTGGTCATAATCATACCAACCAACAGTTCATCTTTGCACTACGGGCCAAAGAGAACATTCACCACGTGTCATAAAAGACACCGAACAGATGTATCGCCTTTAACCTAGTATATCGCCTTTAACCTATCATCTGTTCAACAATTATATCACATCTGTGCCCCCGGCCACAGATATTCACAACAGCTTAATTCTTGATGATTAATACAAATAACAGTGATACAAATGATGAACAGAAGAACAGGATAAACAATAAGTATCAGAAGTTTACTTTGTGCAGATTCAAATAATGTCCAAATTGTCAACATGATGTGGAGTGAAATTTAAAAATGATATTCAAGATCCACAGTTCAGAATAACGGTTACAGTTCAATAGAAAGGTTCACGTAAATAGGAAGGTTCAGTTGAAATAATGAAGTTCAACTATTATGGAACATATAATATTTTCAGGAATTATAGAAGCAATAGTTCCATAATAAGTTTCGATTTAGGAGTATGAAAGAAAATAATATCCCTTACCGTAGCAGGTTTGATTAACAAAAGGTGAAGGGAATTAATATCCCTTACCATAGTAAGTTTGAATAATGGAAGATGAAAAAGATGGTATCCCTTATGAGTATAAAGGAAAATGATATCACTTACGAATATGGAATAAAAGTGTCATGTGATAATTCGCGTAGACAAATTATTTCCACACGAGACAAATAAAAAAAAAAGGTTATTCACCAACAGGCGATAATCCGCACCGTAAGGTTATTCCCATCAATTTGAATACGAATAGTTATTCACCAAACAGGCGTATTCCGCACCGTAAGGTTATTCCCACAATTTAATAGAATTTGAACACGAAGAGTTATTCACCAAACAGGCGTAATCCGCACCGTAAGGTTATTCCCACAATTTAATAGAATTTGAACACGAAGAGTTATTCACCAAACAGGCGATAATCCGCACCGTAAGGTTATTCTCAAAGATTAATAAGGAATGAATACAAAAGGTTATTCACCAACAGGCGGTAAACCGCGCCGTAAGGTTATTCCCACAATTTAATACATGGAAATAAATGGCACAAGAAAGAAACGATATTATTTTCGAGAATCAAAGAATGATAATCCCTTCAAGTAAGAAAGAAAATAATATCCATTTATGATGATGAAAAGAGTGATACCCCTTACCGTAGTAAATTTAAGAGTGTGAAAAGAATGATATTCCTTACCGTAGTAAGTTTAAGAGTATGAAAGAAAATGAAATTCCTTACCTTAACACGTGACTGGATATTGATTTAAATGAGGTTGATCAACCTATATATTTATAATATAAATTAGTAATTACCACATATAAATTTCAAAGTGTATAATAACTCGTATATTATGAACTATCAAAATTATATATATTTAACATAATTTTTGTAGTATAATATAACAACTTTAAAATAGTTTTTAAAATAATATTTCAAAATAAATCTTCCAAAGAAAGCTTTTAAAAATGAATCTTCTAATAGAAGAGTCTTCTAAAGGAAGATTTGTGAATACCGTGAAATATAGGAATTTATGAAATTACTACTTTTTAATAAAAGACTTACTTGAAAAATTTCTGCACTCCTTTTGGCTTTACCAAAATTTTAGAGTAATCTTTCTACACTCAAAGTATACTCACAATATAGTAATAGGAGAAGAGAAAAGTGTGAGGAAGTTCGTTTAGCCAAGGTTCCATTTTATAGTGCATTCAGCTACCAACCCTATAATTTTCTCCTACCTGTTTCCCACCTACTCCCTTTTATTTTCTTCTCTCCGCCTCCTCCTTTTCTGACTTCTTTTTCTTTATTATTATATATATATATATATATATCTCCACCCACGTTTTTCTTTCCTGACCATTCATCATTTCCTTCTTTTCTTTCTTATTTATATATATTAATATATCTCTCCCACCCACCTTTTCTTTCTCTCTCTCTCTCTCTCTCTCTCTCTCTCTCTCTATTTTCTTCTTCCGTGTTATACCCTATTTCCTTTATTTTCCCTTCAACTTCTTCCATCCTTCACCCCCACATGTTTTCCACCAATCCCCACTCACCTTACATTTTCTCCCACCATCCCCCACATGTTTTATTCTTCTTCTCCATATATTCCCACTAACTCATTATTTTATTAACCAAATATCAACCAATAATACAACAGTAAAACTAATGTTACAACAAAGATAACAATAATTCAACAATAATATAAGAACACGTTACTTTGTCAATTATTAGGTTCAATAATTTTAACTACAGTGCACCAACAGTTATTGACTCAATGATATGAAATACAGTGTAATGACAATTATTGAATCAATAATGCAAAATACTGTGTAGCAACAATTATTGAATTGATAATATAAAATATTATGCAGCGACAATTATTGATGAAATGATGTGCAACAGTTACGGTGTCAATTATCAGATCAATAATATAAGACACTGTGCAATACCGTGTGCTACTGTAGAGTACCGTGTGCTACAGAAAATACCATAAACTACCGTATGCTACTATTCTTTTATCACCGGTATTTTAACAGTTCCGTTGACTATTTTTATTTAAAAAGGTTACTTATGTCGTTTTCTATCTCCGACAAATATTCCGTTGTGGGTCCACCACTAATTAGTTATTTCGGCGCCGTCGTACGACACGAATATTATATTGCGCCGTCGTACGGGCAGAACGAATATTCCCCGACAAAACGAATATTCCCCGACAAAAAGAATATTCCCCGACAAGGTATAATTTGCACGGAACATCTTTAACTTTTAACTTTGCCAATTTAACCACTTACTGTTTCATGAAAAAAAAAATTTATGAAGAAAATTAAATTTTATATTTCATAAAATTCAGGGTCTTACAAGTTAGGCAAGAGTACCCTTTGTATAGGTTCGGGGATGAACCAGTGCATGTGGTCGGGACAGTGGAACTACTAATAGTTTTCGGCACGGGTCCTCAGCAGATGCAGGATAAGGTAAAAAAATCGTAGTTTAAGTTGATTCCGCTTATAATGTCATATTGGGTTAAACTACCTTATCTACACTGCATGCTGTCACATCGATCCCTCATTTTAAAATGAAGTTTCCTGCCCCTAATGAGGTCGACGAGGCAAAGGGGGATCTAGATATAGTAAGGAGGTGTTATCGTTACACTTTTATATCATCGGTTGTTGGGGTCAGCAATCACAAATAGACAATGATGGTGGATGTGGAGCTTTTTACCAAAGGGGTAACTGAGCCATTAGCGTTACCTGCCAAAGAGACAGAGGATATGGAATTGATTCCGGGTAATGCACCAAAAATAGTTAAGATTGGTACTTGGTTAAAGGAGACTGTCAAAACTGGGTTTTTTGAATTACTTCAAGTATATGCTGACATCTTTGTCTGGATGCCTGATTACATGCCTCGATAACAGATGAGGTGGCAGTTCATAGGCTAGCAGTAGACCCTGACAGAAAACCAGTTCAGCAGAAATGGCGAATCTTCGCTCCAAAACATCAGAGGATTATTGATGAGGAGATTAATAAGTTTCTAGATGTTGAAGTCATATTTGAAATTGAATATCCAGAGTGGCTGACGAACGTGGTTCTAGTCAAAAAGCATAATGAAAAGTAGAGGCATAGACCTAAATAAGACGTGTCCGAAGGATTTTTACCCATTTTCTCGTATTGATCAGCTCATTGATGTGACATCGGGGCATGTTTTTCTCAATTTTTTGGATGCCTTTTCGGGGTACAACCAAATTTCGGTGTGCCACGAGGATTTCCTCAAGACAATTTTCATCACGCATCGAGCTATTTATGCATACAGGAGGATGCCCTTCGAATTAATTAAATACAAAAGTCACATATCGGAGGATGATGAATAAGGTCTTCCTAAAACATATCAGGAAGAACATGGAAGTATATATGGAAGATATGATTATTAAAAGCACAAAAGTTCAGGATCATCTATAAGATTTGGAGGAGTGCTTTCAGACAGTCAGCCACTACAATATGCTGCTTAATCCCATGAAGTGTACGTTCGGTCTTAGATCAGGTAAATTATTTGGTTACCTGGTTAGCAAAATGGGGATTGAGGCTAATTCGGAGAAGATAAAAGCAATACTGGACATGAGATCGCCTTAGAGTTTTAAGGATGTGCAGAGGTTGACAGGTTGGGTGGATGCTCTAAACCGCTTTATGTTTAAATTTATAGAACAATGTCTTCGATTTTTTGATACGTTGAAGGGTCCGAAGAACGAGAAGACATTTTAATAGATTTTGAAGTGCGATGATGCTTTTTAGGGGATCAAACAGTATTTATCTTCGGCTCCATTGTTGCAAAAACCTTTTACCGCCCGAACCTCTCTATTTGTATTTGGATGTAAGTTCTTTAGCTGTGGGGGTGATACTGGTTCGAGAGAAATGAGGAAGACGATGTCCAGTTTATTATGTTAGTAATGCATTGAGGGATGTAGAAACACGGTATCCGAACCTGGAAAATATGTTTATGCTTTAGTAATAACAAACAGGAAACTTCAACACTATTTCCAGGGTCGGGTTATCCTAATTTATACAAATCAGCCACTAAAAGTAATTCATAAGCTAGATACTTCAGGGAAAATGGTAACATGGGCTATTGAGCTCAGTCAGTATCTCTTGGATTATCGACCTCAGACAGCCATCAAAGGGCAAGTGTTGGCAGACTTTATAATTGAATATACTTTTCTTGAAGAAAGTTTTAATTACACCGATTGGAGTTATAACCCGGGGGGGGGGGGGGGGGAAGAGACTCCCTCGTCATCTTGGACTTTATATGTGGATAGATCATCTAATGCAGATGCTAATGTGGTCGAGGTCATCCTAATCAGTCCAGAAGGTTTTAAAGTTCAACAAGCGATCAAGTTCCACTTTAGAACAACTAACAATGAAGCTGAATATGAAGCAATACTGACAATGTTAAGATTAGCTCAAAGTTTGGAGGTACGTCACATCCTCACTTCAGTGATTCGCAGTTAGTTATTAAGTAGATCCAAGGAGAATATGAAGCTTGGAGGGATACAGTTGACTAAATACTTGTTCGAGGTGAAGATATTGTTACAACAATTTAAGTATTACTCTTTTATGGTATAGAATAGGATGGGAATATGGTAGTTGATGCCTGGTCTAAGCTGGTTGTCATGCATGTGGAGAATTTTGAGGGGTCGGTGTACTTAGAGATCCTAAAGGAACCTAGTATTCTCAAGGAGCTGATGTCGATTGAGAGGTCGAACTGTGGGATGACACCGTACTTAGAGTACCTTATTGAGGGCAATCTGTCATCAGATAAGTTATTAGCTAAAAGGATCAAGTACCGAAAGTGCTTATTTTTACTTCATCGATGGGGATTTGTATTGGCGGGCTTATTCATCTCCTCTGTTAAAGTGTTTGGTCCCTTCGGGGGCGTCGTACACACTTCATAAAGTGCATGAGGAGATATGTGAGGATCATATGAAAAGAAAGGCGTTGGCTTACAAACTGATTAAATAGGGGTATTACAGGTCGATGATGTTTCAAGAAGCTAAAGAGTTTGTAAAGAAGTGCCCAAAATGTCAGTTAAATAGTCCAATCGCTCATCAACCTCCTGAGGAGTTGTCGTCAGTGTTATCCCTGATCCCATTTGTCGTTTAGGAAATTGATCTGTTGGGGCCTATGCCCAAGGCAAAGGGACAATTTGCATATGCAGTAGTAGCCATTGATTACATGACCAAGTGAGTGAAAACTAAGTCACTTTGACATATAACTGAACAGGATTGCTTGTAGTTTCTTAAGGAGTCGGCAGTATTTCGATTCGGCATCCTGATGACGTTAATGTCAGATAATGGTCTACAGTGCATTGGGTCCAAGTTCAAATAGTTCCTATCAAATTTGGGGATTCAACATCAAAGGGTTTCTGCTGTGCATCCTCAATCTAATGGTTAAGTGGAGGTGACTAACTGAACCTTGCTTAATGGGATTAAAAGAAAGTTGGATGAGACTTGGGGAAAATGGCTCAAGGAGCTTCAAAGTGTTCTATAGTCTTATCGGGCTACCCCTCGAACCATTACTGGAAATTCACCTTTCAAATTGGTGTATGGTATTGAAGCACTGATTCTAGTTGAGATCAGGTCTACTTCATTCAAAGTGACTAATTTTAAAAAGTTGTACAATGAGGAGGGACTTTGACTCAATTTGGATCAGTTAAATGAGGCTCAGGATGCTGCAATACTAAAGTTGACTATTTATCAGTAGAAGACTGTTACGCACTGTAACAGAAGAATTCAATAGAGGCGGTTTGAAGTTAGGGATTTAGTGCTTCGAGAGGCAGAAGCTTAAACTCTGCAGCATGATGGTAAGTTGATGCTTAATTGGGAGGGTCCTTATGAAGTACTGAAGGTTGGGACTTACAGATTACGGGGTATGGATGGTTCGGAGTTGAAGAATACATGGCACGCAAAGAGACTTATAAAGTATTATCAATGATCAAAGTATGTGATAGTTCATTCATTTGTATCATTCAATAGACATTACTAAAATGAGTGTTTTCCTTCATTGTTATTAATTACAAGAGTTGTTCTATACATTACACTTGTTAAAAAAAGAAAAAAATACAATGTAATTAGTTGTTTGGTTGGTCATTGTCATCGAATTCATCATCGTAAAAAAATCCTAAGGTTTTTGGGTCGACGTCAGTTGCTCGAGCCTTGGACTTTGCAGACTGGCACCCCTTATCGAATTCAGAGATGATTTGACTAAGCATTTCTTCGGAGGATCGGTATTCATTAATTATCTGTTGTCGTTATTCGTTGGTGATGGTTTGGGCTTGTGTTTTGAGGGTTTTGTTTTCTTTGTCGAGATGGGAAACTATTTTTAGCAGTCTTCTGATGGGTTGTGTTGAGTTTTTTTAATTCACTGCTGAGTTCTTCGTTGTTTTTCTCGAGTTTATTGACGGTTGAGATGGTGGCTCGAAACTATTCATGTTTTTTTTCAAGTTGCTTGGCGAGCTTCTCGACGTCTTCTTCTTTCTGTTTATTTTGTTTGCGGAGTTTGTCTCGCTCTTCAGTTAGTTGGGTTTCTATTTTAGCGTGATTGGATAGTTGGGATCTGTTAAGTTCTTCAAGAATCTCGATCTTTTGTTTTAATTCTTGGAGTTGAAGGTTAAGGGAGGCCTTCTCTTCTTCAGCGGCTTTAAGTTTAGTATTCAAATTATCGAAGATGGTGTCAAAATTGTTTTCACCCCTCTTATGCCAAGATTCTGCTCAAGGCGACAAGACTCTAAAGGGAAAAGGTTAGTCAGTACAAGAAGAATCAAAATGGGATAATAACGGGAAATAGTTTAGATGTGTACTTACTCGACCTCCATGCACGGTGGAAATGATAAGGAGTTGACGGTAGGTGAGTCCTTCAAAATAGTGGTCGTCACCTAAAATGTTAAAGTGTTTGAAGAGGTGTACAGGGTAATTGGCATCGTTGGGATTTGGTAACCAGAAACTAGGGAATGGTTGGGCAGTAGAGGTTGATGGTTAAGGGTCGTGGATGGTTGTAGAATCATTTGGAAGAGGTTGTGCTGATGGGGATAATAGAGGAGTCAGGTTCAGCGTGGGTTTCGGTGTGGTGTTCAGTTGGGTTGTCGGTTTATGTTTGTTCGGGATGAAGTTCTGGTGTTGGTTCTATCGAAGTTGTTTCTTTGGGAGGTTCGGAGGTTGGAGTTATTTCTTTGGGAAGTTCATAGGGAGTTTGGTTGGGGTTGGTGTGGTTGTTGTGGGGTCGGATTTGGTTTTATCGGAAGTTTTTGCTAGTTTTCGGCGTTTTTGCTTTCTGAGTTAGTGTTTTTCGGCTTCAAACATGGCAAAATGATCTTTCTTTTTATTATTTTGAGGTTCGATCAGATAGATAATAGGTGAGGTTATTGGTTCAACTGTTGAAATGGGTACACTAGCAATTACTATGGGGTCAGTGGTGTGAGGAATGGGTTCGGTTGGGATCTAGAACTTAGAGATCGTATTAGGTGGGGATTTGAAATTGTTCACGAATTTTGGCAAGAGATTCGATGGTTATGGTGGATTTGGTATTAGCATGGCTATAGGCTTTGTCTGATTTGTAAAACTCACGATTGGCCATCTCAGATTTTTCAGCATCGGTGAGGATGGGGCTTGTTGGATTTGCAGAGGTGGAAGAGGAAAAATTTTGGGCCATGGGTAATTGAGAAGTTAAGGATTTTTGTGGAATAAATGGGATTTTGCCGGTGGAAAAAGAGTTTACCTGAGGAGAAAGAAGACTGTCAGATATCACCTGTTGCAGAAAAGACCAAAGAATTTTTCTAAAAAAAGGTAAATGATTAGACACGGAAGGTTTTTGGGGGTTTAAGTTGAAATGATTAACCCAGTAATCAAGGGCGGCTGATTTAATTTGAATGCACTGGCAGGTTCTTGGATAATGTGTAAGTGGCTTTAATATATGGCAATTATGATTAGCCGTTAAGGGGTATATTGGTCTTTTAGATTTGTATAGTCAGCATTATTTTTTAGGTGTTACTCTCCTATTATTAATTTTTTATAATAGAAGAGTGGGGCGGCAATGTTGGAATATAATTATTTGGAGCCCGGATTCAGTGACTGGCTCATAATCATTCACGACCCGATACAGGTGTTGCCCTATTTTTTACACACTACAGTGGACTCGGTATAAGGTGCAGGCCCATTACAATGTCCTTTAACGGTTTGGCATGTTACGAGACTCAAAGTCCAAATTGACTTATGATTCCTAATCAGACTGTGTTTCCGATATTAGGGTGATAAGGGTTTACTCGGTCAATATTACAGTCACAATGGAACTCTAGTCAGGATTTTTAATCCTAATTAGTCTCGGATATGCCATAGCAAGGCTACTATGAAAAATATATACGGCTACAATTAGAGGTCTTCAACACATAACATCAAATATCGAACACACAATATGTACATTATTATTCCAAAAATTTACATCTCTCCGTTGTTTTCGTTTTTAGCCTGTACTTATCTTACACCGAAATTATCCCCCAATGACCCAAGTCGTCAAACTTTTTGGTGTAAATTTTGTCTGTTCACAGTGCAGGTTGTTCGTTATTTGGTGATTTCAGCGGGCCACAAAATTAGTCGTTAACAAATTAGTATCAATTTAGAATTTTAGAATTTCACAAATTGAAATAAGTAACCATCATTGTTACAGGCCTCCTTTTCTCGCTTGTTTTTTCTAAACTCTTAGATTATCACCCTTCATGTTCTTGTCTATTTTCTCTAAACTCAAAGGTAAACATTCTCGCCTTTCCTTTTCTTTCCAAAACTACCAAACAGTGTAAAGAGTAACAAGAATAGCTATCATTACTTATCACATCTATTAAATATTGCCCACCTTTTGAATCAAGATGACTACATTTAGAGTTATATAACCCCTCCTGCCTTTGGTATTTTCAACAAGTTAAGAATTGCATTCATGCTTAGGTTCACTGATGTTTGATAAGTTCATGACCATAATTATGGCAAATTGTGTAATGCAACCTTAAGAGCTAAACAAACCGCTTAACCAGAGCCTATTTGTATATGCCAATAAAAAATGTGTATATATAAAAATACAACACTGATAAAATCAGATCCTATAAAAACTCTATAAAAATTCTATACTATAGCCTTACACAAGTCGAGACAAATTGACCAGGCTTGTGAATTACCCCATGTTAAGACTCAGTCTGTTAATTCTCTTGAGACTTGAATACTGAACAAATATTGCTTGTTTAGTTGATCTTTCGTCCTATATGACCTTGAGCTCAAGCATATTTACCAATGAGTCGGTTCATTCACAGGCCTAAACACAACTAGTTCAAGCTTTACCCTTTAATCTCTAAACATCATATTAGTAGAATGGGGGAAAATCATATAAAGACCATTAGAAAAGGAAAGATTTTGAGCAATACACGAAACAAGGCTTACAAGTACACTGTCACAATAACTCTTGAAAATGGCCAATTAAATGTCAAAATTGCCAAAAAAAGGAAAGAAAAATTACAGTACTAATAAATTCAATGGAATTGCTTAACAATGTCATTCAGATCAGTCGTCGCAGTCATTTTCTACTTCTTGGCCTAAGCTTCTGTTGTGTAGGAAATTTTAGCACTGCACTAAAAATCAAAGGAGAACCCTACATATGTCACGTCTCACGTGTTAGTATATTAATATATTTTTGCAAGAATAATCTTAAATATTTAGGAATTGTATTTTCGCTCCATAATGTTTACTGAATCTACTTTTTTGTCCAACAACAAGAATAATGGATCAAGAAAATAAAGGGAAAAGGCTAGTGGCTTTATAAACCCTTTTTTTTAGGTACCGCATAATTGTTATGCGGTGTCCTTTTAAAAAAAATATCTTTTACAGCATAACAGTTATGAGGTACTTAAAAGAAATTTAGACACCGCATAGCAGTTATGCATTGCTTTTTTTTTTTAAAGCTTTAGTCCATACCGCATAACAATTGTACGATGTAACTGAAGGTTAATACGGACATTTTTTATATAGTTCATATACCGCATAATATTTGTGTAGTAATGTTAATAACTATTATGTGGTATGTTTATTTCTAAGTCATTTGATCACGTAACGAATGGATGTGATTGGGTTTAATGAAAAATTGTTCTAATCTAACTTTAACTACAGATCACTGTCATATATATATATATATATATATATATATATATATATATATATCTTGATGGTGGCATGAATAATGCAACAGATTATGATAATTGTGAGGGATTTTAGCAAACAGAAAAGCAACAGTGTGAAGGCTTTGTTCACTAGTGATTCTACCCAAGGGAAAAAGTGATTCACACTGAGAGAAAAAATCAAACAGGTTGTTGTTTGGGGTCTTGTCACAGTATTATTATGGTGAGATAATTTGTAGTTTCTCAATTTATTATAATATTTCAAGTTTTTAGTGTAAAACTAGAAAGACAATATGTACTCATAGTTGTTTATAATAAAATTTTGAAAATCATTGGTTCATTTGACACCTAATGAAATTAATTAGCTCAGATTTAACCCCTTTTTTTTTTATTTTAAGAGAATAAATATTATTACTTGACACCTTAAAAAGGAGCACTGATTTGGTATCTTTCTCTCTCTCTCTCTTTGGGCTATAAACAGATTAGGCATCTTTTTGTTTTATAAAAACAAAGTGATGATATATTTACTTAATTATTTATTTTTAATATTAAAAACTGTAGAAGATCAACACGGTTTTGATCCCGATGTTCTCATGTCATAACCTTCCAAAAGGTGTTTTATGGAAGTATTTGTTATGGGGATATATTGGGGGCGATCTATAGTAAGTATTTGTTATGGGTCAAAGTTGGACAAACACCATCTTATAAGTACAATCAAATATCGAACGGACAGGATTTGAAAGGGAATTACGTCATCCACTGGTATTACTAGCAAATGTATTAAATAAAAAATTTAGACTAGTTATAGACTACTTTACCCCAACTTAAAGTCAATATACAAGGCATCTTAATAACAGGCATAATATGTCTAGCGGCTGCGATCCATCAAATCTATAAGACAATTGGTGCTAGTGAATTGCCATAAACAGAGCCTGCCTATGCTTACTCCTCCTCTGCCACCAATTATCGCTAAGATCTTCTCATTTTCTTGCTCTTTGACCCATTTTCTTTCGCATCTTTCTTTGTCATGCGAATAAATCAATTACCCATTTGAAATCAAAGAATTTGAAAAAATCCCACAAATTATTTGATGGGTTATGTCAATAATCTCAAGTTGGCACTATTTTGTGCCAATTAATGAAAAATTTGTGACACCCCCAAATTCAGGTACCAATACCTCGAATTTGGTGCTCACGATCAAATACATACATCACCTCTTAAACAACATATATTACTAAATGCGGAATAAATAAACATAAGTTGTTCATTACAAAAGGCTTACTACGGTCCCAAGGTCCCAACCTTAATAAAATTTCATCATGACGATCCTATTAATATAAACAGGGTTCCATGATTTACAAAACATGAATAGAAATATTTAAACTATTCTTAAAGCTTGCCCTTGCCTTTGTCCTTCTTGGAGAGCTCAGGTCTAACTGCAATTAGTTCATGATATATATAGCAAGAGTGAGCAACTAATATGCTCAGCAAATTCAAAATAGTACACACATATCATGAATAATTGCGAATAAAGTGAAAGCTCAACAATTTATAGAAGTTAATGAAATGACTGATAAGATAATCAAAATCCAAATGAAGGAATGAAAGATGATTATTTACTGCTGAGTGGTCCAACCGACCCTGAACGTTTCCAAGGAAACAACCTTCCGATTATCCTTTTATAAATCAGACTGTACTCGAGGGGATCAACCTCTTGTACAACATGTATATGCATAACATTAAACTCTGACCATGTCGAACTATGACACTTATAATTCCCCATTTAGGGTTTGTTCTCTCAGTACAAGACTTCCACACCACTCAACTGGTTTGGAATAGCTTTTAAAAATATTTACTTTATATGTCCAGCCGAAACAAATGGCGTAGACCCATTTGTTGAACAGTTCATGAAATAAAGAACTTTAAATAATTTACTTGTTCAATGATAGGACATATTTTTCAAATGCATCAATGTGCGAATATCAATACTGGCATTTACATGGAATAATTAACGATAAATTAAACCATTTGACATGCTCAAAAATAATAGTTCGAGTTTGAGTTAGGAAACTTGCCTCAGTTGTTGACTACAGCTCACACAACTTAAATTACAGCCTTTGATATACCTAGTATTAAATAGGTTTATCTTTCAATTAGTATAACACATAGAGATTCATATATTACTATGATACATACTGCTACTAACGCACATAATCCTCTATTTAACAACACGTAGCTTTCACGACAATATTATCACACTTGGATAACATTTTAGTTACCTAATAATATTATTAATCTAATATTATTAATATCAAGTTCATTTATAAATGTTATTAATAAATTAATATCATCTTAATTGAATACCTACTATTATTATCAATCATTTAATAATAATTTAATGAGTTACTATTATTATTAATTATTTAATAATAATATAATTACATAACATTATTATTAATCATTTAATAATAATTTAATGAGTTACTATTAATATTACTCATTTACTAATAATTTAATGAGGTACTATTATTATTACTCATTTAATAATAATTTAATCACTTACTATTATTATTAATCAATTAATAATAATTTAACGTGTTACTATTATTACTAATCATTTAATAATAATTTAATCCTTTATTATTATTATTTAATAATTTAATAATAATTTAATCATTTAATAATAACTTAACTAATATTATTGCTTAATAATATTTCAACCATTTAATAATATTTAAAAACTTTAAACAATTAAACTAAATTGTTTAATTTTTATTCTCTTCTTTATTCATTTACTTTATTCATTATTTAGCATTTAAATAATAAATAATGACTCTAATTCTTTTTAATTACCTTACATATTATTTAATATTAGGTAAATAATAAATAAATTACTTTTATGTACTATTTAATTAATAATACATAATTATTTTATGCAATTATCCTTATTTTTCTTAAGTCAATTGTATTTATTAAAAATACTTAATTGACTTATTTTATTTTTTTTTACTCTTGGATATCTTTATTGTATTTAATTTTATACACAAAATAACTTTCTTTTAATTTTCCAACTTCATTTACTATTTTTCAAGAAAAACAATTGTCCGAAATTTGCAGGATTTATTAAAAATCGAGTTTTTATCCAAAAATGACGAAATTTGTATGGAAGCCTTCTGACACCATATAAAATCTCCAGTAAAAATTTCATAAGATTTGGAATTATACAACTCAAGTTATAACCGTAACTTTCTTTTAAATCGTAAAGAAACGTCGGGTCATAACTCACTCATCCGAGATCGGAATGAGCAAATTTTTTTACAGTGGCTGCTTATTACCATATAGTACAACATATAAAAGTTTCAGAATTTTTAGATCAACGAAAGTTGCCAAAAAAGGCCCTTCCATTTTCGTGATAGTAGCTTTTGTGGGTTTTGCCGGTAAAAACTGTTTTACTAGAAAAATCGCCATAAATTGCTCGTTTAATATTTTTCGGTCGTTCCACTTGGAATCTCTTCTTATCTGATAGATCTACCACCCAAAATTGACGGATCGCAAAAATAAGTTACGAGATGTGAACAGTAAATCTGTAAGATGGACTGATCTGTGACAGAAAATATTGCTTGCCCAATTTGGTTCCAACATTCTTTAAAACTTCCTTTTTATCCCTTACCCATCCGATCCACTTGGAACCCCATTAGGTCTCATCGTAGAACATTATTTAACTTAGGGATTACATAAACATGCATTACATGGCATTTTATTTTGTTAGAAATCCATTCTTATGAAGCTAGGGTTTTGTTTAATAAAACTTGTTTTCATTCCTTATTTAGCATGACATAGACTGAACATGAAACACACCATCAACATTATAAGCCCCTTGTATATCCAGATTTTCCATTCAGACCAACACACTCATATAACAAGCATGTAAGTCACATAGATAAGTTGAAAAAAACGTTTTCGGATGAGAAACTTTTATACCTTTACTTCTTGGATGATCCTTGATGCTTGGTTCTTGTTCTTGGTTGACACTAAAGTGTGGTTAGGCTGCTGGGTTCCTTCTCCTTTCACTTCTCCTACTGATGCACACTCACTATTTCTCTTTCTTTGTACGGCTGACTTAGTAAGTGAAATGAATTAAAGGGTTTGAGAGTTAAAGTGTCCGGTACTAATAGGAGTATACTCCTTCCATTTCCCCAAGTTTCTAAATCTATATTTGGCCTTTACGCAGACCCTATGTAAGCTAGTAAATCACCTCCATAGCTGTCTCATTGGGCAGCCAAATCTACCAGCCCAAACACTCCCTCTAGCCTGCCGTAGCTATTCTCATTAGCCCCCCATCCGTCACTTTTAACAGCTGAATGGAGTACTCCCACATGCCTCCTTGACTTGATGAAGCTATATATAATATACATATATATATTACACTTAATGATCACCCCCCCTTTCCCTCAAATTGGGTTGTCGGTTTGGCCACACTTTTAATACCAAGTTCCATCTATTTATTTATAAATATAACAAGGTAGTCCCACCTAACATGCAAGTCTCCTGGACTAATATTTGGGTTTAAGTTAGTACACATATTGAGCTTAAATGCACCATCACATTGGGTTAATAATACACTCTACACCCAGTTGCCAATTGAAGTTTGACTAAGGTTTAATTTCATTTCTAACATTGGCTTACCATACAATCATCTTTGACTTGGTCCATTAAAATCATTTGTGCCTCAACTAATAATTCCTAAGCGTTATTTTCATAACTTAATTAATTAAGTTCACAACCTAATTAATTAACATCCTATCTAGCCCTTAAGGCTAATATACAAGTTATTTAACATAACTAACCCAAATTCACACCATACCCCATGTTAATTAATTAAAGAAATTAACACATGGCCTACACTTTGTCCCCTCAAATTAGTTAATGTGACTAATTAAATTACAAAGCACAACACATAGTTTTATCACATAACCTACTAACTTATCAACACTTTGATATAATACACCTAGGTCGGTCCATTAATTTAATTACTTCATTAATTTGACCTTCCTTTAAAAGAAATTCATCACACGAAGTAATTAATTAAAACTATCACACAATGATTTGAATTAATCCACGATTAATTCCATTAATTTAAGTTATAAAATTCGCGGTTATTACAAAATTGATGAGAGAAAAACATATAAGAGAAGAGAAAATATGTGAGGAAAACAAGGGAAATAGTAGTTGTAGAGTGGACTTTGATTTTGAAATGATCTGGAACTGAATCAACAAGCCTCAACTGAATAAGCAAGCAATTTAATGCTCTCTACCTGTTTTAGTGGTTGCTAGAGCGCTCTCTTCTTGAGTATCTCTGTTTCAGTATTTGTTTCTATTTGGTCATTTTTAGTGTAAAATTCTTAGTGAAACTAATAATGATGGTGTGTCATTTTGTTTGGGAAACGTCGTCCGCTAGTATGTCTAGTAGATGTATTTTGAAACAATATAGTTGGACCAAGTTAGTTGACTTTTAAGGGCATTATTGAAAATAATACGTTCGTTAATATTACTAGCGGACGGACGTATTTGCCTTATTAATCTCACCCATTCATTAAACAAATCAGTGTATAAGATGGTATTTGCCAATTTTAGTTCATAACAAAATACTTGCTATATATCGCCCCCTATATATATGTATGTGTGTGTATGTATTATTATTAGGGTTAAATGCACCGTTGCCCCCTAAACTCTAGAATTTTTGAATTTTGAACCATTTTTTTTTTTTGGCAATGCAAATCGAGCCCCTAGGTGCCACATGTGCGTTAATTGCCCACATGATGCACATGTGACACCGATGATATGGAATTTAAGCATATTTGGGTCAAAAATGAGTTACTCCCAAAAATCGATCCTAAAACATCAAGTTTGAACTTTTGTTCATTACACCATCCAAACACTATGAGTTTAATTGCTTTACATGCCCAAGTAATAAATCATATGCTAATGGCTTTATTATTATTATTATTATTATTATTATTATTATTATTATTATTATTAATGTATTGAGTTTGAGCTCATGTTATAGCAGTTAGAGTTTTCTAGTTAATATAAAAATAAGTCTTTAGTGTATTAATCATTATAGAGCGTGTAAGGCATTTAATGAATATATTAAAAAAGTAAGACTAGTCAAATTGGTGAATCTAGATATATCGCGTATTCTTACTTTTATATTCTTGATTTAATATTTTGTGTGATTATATTCTATTTTGTTCTTAAATTTTAACATTAATTGACCCATTTGTTGAGCTCTAATTCACCTCAATCCTTTTAAGTCCGGTTCTTTCATGAGTGAAGATCATGATTTTAAGCTGTGGTGGTCAGTTGGTGTTTGAGATAAAAGACTTGGGTTGTGGTCGTGATCATAGTGCTTGGGGCTGATTTTCGATTCGGTCCATTGGAAGAGCCTAATTGGGTCCATCGGAAGATCTTGATATGATCCAAACCTAGATGAGTAAAAGATTTATTGAATATTTTTTAAGTAATAAATATTTTGATTTTCTAATATTATTTTTAATTTTTTCAATTTTTTATTATTCTTTTACCAAGTCAGTAATAGTTTTGATTTTTTCATTTTGTTTGTATAGATACGTGGCATTTTCACATAATTCCCTAGATAAATAAATAAAAAGCCACGTCAAATATTATACTAACGTTTGCTATTCTAATTTGACAAAATGACTTAATTAAAAAATTTTAATTAGTATGATGGGTCAATTACAGAAATTAAAAATTCAGTGACTTAACACACAAAACATGACAAATATACTGTGGTAAAACTAGTTTTGTCATTTTTTTTTATTGTAACTGGGTTTTGTGTTCTTCATTTTTTTCTTAAATTTGATTTTGTTTTGTCTTTATTTTCCTATTACTTTTTTTTTTATTATGTATTAAACTAGTATTTAAATTCTTTTAAATATTTTTATATAGTTAAATGTAAACAAATATGATTAAATCATATTTATATGTATATACCCGAAATACGTGATCAGCCTGGTAATATTTTCTGCCTAAATTTTTGGAGTACAAAATATAAAAAAATGTATACTTTGAGATCGAATATACAATTAAATTATTTAATTAATATTTTTAATCCCTCAAAAAACATGATGTTAATAATTAAGTTGTGATGAATAATTTTGTTATATACAAGTGTAATAACTGAATAAAAAATTGATAAGTTTAAAATTGATTTATTGTGTATGTTTTAAATATAATATATTTTAGTTAATCTTGAATTAATTTAGTAGTCCATATTTAATAACTTTATAATCTTTTTTTTATTTATAATTCTTACTTAAATTTTAGTGATAATAAATATTATATTATTAATAATAGATGTGTATTAAAATTTTGTAAAAAAAAAAAATTAACTTTTAAACTGTTAAATCAACTTTTAAAAATACTAAAATTTATATCTAAAAAAGCATTAAAAAAAACTTTGAAAAAAAAAAAAAAAAAAAAAACTTTTAAACTATAGAATCAACAAATAACTGAGAACCTTTATTGACTTCTAATCAAACACACACTTGTCCTAAAATACCAAACACCCAAAGGTCCGGCCACTCTTTTTTTTTTCTGTGTGTTGCTTAATTAATCTCCGGCTACGCCCCAGTCACCAACTCTGTATCTCCGTCACTCTCCCTCTCTCTGTATCCCTCATATAACAATCAATCATTCAATAAAGAATGCCCTCATATAACAATCAATCATTCAATCAATGATGCCCCATCCTTAAGCAATGAACCAGCGACCCAAATCCAAATCATACAACTCCGTATCATCACTCGATGCCAAACCCCAAACCACTGCAAAAATGCTTCGAAAATCCTTCCTAAAACCAACCATTTTGCTTACCCTCTTGTTTCTTTTAGCTCTCTACGCCTTTTTCACCTCAAACCCGTCAAACCCCCAATCCCCCAGTACACCCCTTTTCGAATCCCAACAAAAATTCCTCCAAGATTTTCCCCATAAACAAACACAAACAAAAAGAACCAGTGTCAATGTCTACATGTACGATCTCCCCAGAAAATTCACTTATGGTGTTATAGAGAGCTACACAAAGGCCCGGAACGGCGACCTTTCGAAGCTCAAGTACCCGGGTAATCAGCACCCAGCTGAGTGGTACCTGTTTGATGATTTGTCTCGGCTGAATAGGGGAAACTCGCCGGTGACTCGGGTTATGGATCCAGAGGAGGCTGACTTGTTCTACGTGCCGTTCTTTTCGTCGTTGAGCCTGGTGGTGAACCCGATTCGGCCTCCTGGGACTGTGGGGCCTAATGTGGGTTATAGTGACGAGAAGATGCAGGAAGGGTTGATTGAGTGGTTGGAGGAGCAGGGTTATTGGAAGAGGAACAATGGGTGGGATCATGTTTTTATATGTCAGGATCCTAATGCATTGTATAAGGTGATTGATAAGGTGAAGAATGGAGTGTTGTTGGTTTCGGATTTTGGGAGGTTGGGGCGGGATCAGGCTTCATTGGTTAAGGATGTGATATTGCCTTATTCCCATCGGATTAATACGTTTAAGGGGGATGTCGGTGTGGAGAACCGAAAATCATTGTTGCTCTTTATGGGGAATCGGTACCGAAAGGAGGCAAGTGTTGCCACTACTATGCGTTGATCTTTTGCTTTATGTTTTTGCTTTAGAACTGAATGTGTATTGAACTGTTTGTTGTTTTAGTTTACTGATCAGTTCTGGGAAGAAAGTATCTCTTTAGTTGCATACAGTGACTTGTCGTGATTTCGGAAGCTAGTTGAGTATCGGATAGTTTTAGTAGCATTAAAACGTATCCTTGAGAGTCATGATTTCGGTTTGAAATTGGCTTGTTCTGCTCTCAGAATTCAGTATAAATCATTATACAACGACTTAACTTGACAATAGGATTTTTATGCGCACTTTTAATTCTTCTTCTCTGTACGGGTCTTTGAAATGCATTTTGTTGATCCTGTGTATTGTATATTGTAATTTTATGTGATACTGTTAATTTCGCAAATCAAAACCCTGATAGTTGACTTATCTTTATTTATTTCATTTGTTATCTCTATGTCCCTGTGAAAGCTTTCCTTTATTTTTCTCCTGTTCTCAGTTCTTGCCTATAGTTTATCTTGATTCTTGACACTTCATCTTAGGGTTAAGAATTTTGAAGCCCTATAAGAAGTATAAACTTCAGTTTGCCCTACCGTACTTTGTGAATGCTTGTTTAGAAATTTCAATATGGGATAGCAATTTGGTTTCTTTAAGCATTCTGTTTGTATGGTGAGTAGCATGATTTTATCTTATCTTTTACGAGTCTGCATAACACTGTTTTGGCCGGCAGAATTATAATTATCGCTTATCCTTTTATTTTCATTTTTTTTTTGTCAGATTCTTAACACAATATGCATGCTCTCTCTCTCTCTCTCTCTCTCTCTCTCTCTCTCTCTGTCTCTCTCTCTGTATTTGAGCGCACGTGTCTCTGTCTTTGGGGTGCGTGTGATGAGCAAACACAGTGTAAACTGATCCTATTGGTAATTGTAGGGCGGAAAAATTCGGGACTTGCTTTTTCAATTACTTGAGAAGGAAAAAGATGTTGTCTTTAAACATGGTGCACAATCCAGAGAGAGTCGTCGTATGGCTTCACAAGGGATGCATACATCAAAGTTCTGTTTACATCCGGCTGGTGATACTCCATCAGCCTGTCGACTCTTTGATGCTATTGTGAGTTTGTGTGTCCCAGTTATAATTAGTGATTATATTGAGTTACCTTTTGAGGACGTCATAGACTACAGAAAAGCTGCACTTTTTGTGGACTCAAACTCAGCCATAAAGCCAGGGTACTTGGTGAAGTTGCTCAGGGGAATAAGTGCAGAGAGGATTTCAGAATACCAACAGGAAATGAAAAAGGTACTTATTATCCTGAATTCTCCTTTTATGTATCAGATTTTATTGTATATACATTGAAATGTCTATGTAAGAAGCGCTACACAAAGCATTTTTTTTCTTCATTTGAAATCCCTGTGGCTGTAGAGAGTGAGGCGTAAAAATAAATTTAAAGATATGGAGCTGACAGTCCATAGAGTGCGTCTTGTTCTCCTTGATAGCAGAGTGCATCTCGTTCACCTTGAAGAGGATCTGAACCTTTACTTTTGGGTCAATCAGTTTATCGATTGACAATCTTGACTTGGTAAAAAAAAACATTATTTTAAAGTTACTTACAAAAACATTATTTTAAATTTATGTGATGGGATAATCCTGAATTGGAAAGTGAGTCCGTATGATGTTAAAGATTGTCTGAGTCTTAGACCAACCTTATATGAGTAGCCACTAGTAGCTTCTGTTATCCACAAGCATGATTCAAAATAGTGTCTGATGCCTAGACATATTGGCAGAAGTTATTGAGGCTAAAAGAACAAGTTTGATACCTGAGTAATTAAATAGAGAATGACATTGACATTGTATCACCAAGTTACACCCAAAATCTCTCATGTGTAGGGTGACATGAAGCTGTTTTGGAAGGTATGGGGGCCATCATGTGCAATACACAACGATATGTCAGTGGACCTTAACCACCACCCTACTTCTGAATTAATGAATAATCTTAATTTAGCTAATTTATTGATATTATGCATAAATGACTGCACTACAGTTGATCTTAAACCAAAATTTAATGTCATAGTGAAAAGTTCCATCCGTGCATGCTTTGGTATTTACAATTATCAAGTTTTCTGTTCTCAATGATCGTTCTTATTTTCTTATATTTATTCATAACTAATTAGAGATTTTTTGATAAACTCGTATTGATGGACATGACAGTGGCCAATTTCCCTCCTTTGAACCATGCTCATTAATGCCTATTGAATTATGATCGACTTATCTGAATAATGCAGAATGTATTTTTTGTTCAAGGGTGTTAGAGAGTGATAGTTGGAATTTTTCAAATTATATCTCACTTTTTCTTCAAAAATTTGAGTGCTGTTTTTTGCATTTGCATCTGAGATGATAGTTGCATGAGATCAGTTTGTTTAAGTTTAATTTTGTGATCCAGGTGAAGCATTACTTTGAGTATGAGGATCCGGAAGGAACAGTGAATGAGATCTGGCGCCAAGTCTCCTTGAAACTCCCACTTATTAAGCTGATGATCAATCGTGACAAACGTCTTGTGAAGAGGGATTTGACTGAACCAGACTGCTCGTGTCTCTGTTCAAACCAGTCAGGGACCTACTTCGGACTATTTTATCCTATGATAGGGGATTAATAGTTCTTTAAATAGTCTTATGGATTATTTTTTTATCATTCTTAAGATTTATGAGGAATTATATAATCTCATGATAAATATGAGATTAATAGTCCCTCTTATTTTAAACTATTAAATGGTTTTATGGGACTAATAGTCTAACATTAAGGAATTAATAGTCATTCGTCAAAGGATTAAATAGTGCAGAGCAGTATTAAATTAAGACAAATAATTCAATCTCAAGCATGTCATTCGTAAACAAATATAGCTCTAATGTAGCAGTGTATTAGAAGATACTGATAGTCATAGCAGTAGTAATTCTCGACGCTTGTTGCAACTTTAGTTGAATTGTGCATAGTATATGTTAACTGATCTTTTATCGTGATCTATTAGCAAATCCTAATGTGTGAGAACTTGGCTATTCCATTTGTTCCTTGATGAATTATCAATTGACCTTGTTTACTGATCTCATCATATTTTTTATTTTTAGAAAGTTAAATAAATTTATATTAATTTTGAATTTTAATATTTCACAAATTGAATTTAAACGATCAAAATGTATCTTTAATTTAAAAGGGGGGGGGGGGGGGGGGGGGGGGAGGTGTTAAGGTCAGCCACTCTACAGGAATTCATTTGTAAGTACGAAATCATCCAGGATCCTTGTAAACTAGGTATTATTTTTTTTTATAATACTATTGATTTTCTCCTTTGAAGCTGCATAATGATGCGTAATTCATAAAATTACAGACTAGGGAGATCCTCGAGGGCTTGTATAAAAAAGTATTAAATTTTTTCCAGCTAAAAAAATAAGGAAAAAGAAAATAATATTCGGATCAGTGGCAATAGTGGAACCCTGAACAGTTCCAGTCGCTTGAGCAGGAACTCAAAATACTAGTTTTACTTTGGAGTATCACATCAGAAACAGTTAAGTTTTTGGGTATAAATACTGCCAATTTGTACAAATCACCAATGCTAATAATAAAAGTGTATGATTTTCATCACCCAAGTTTCACCATATCTCTACTTGTATGATATAGGACCAGATCTTGACACAGCAAACCTGGGCAATGGACTGGGACCCCTGCTTCCTGATGTTGAACCTTCCACGAACTTCACTTTATTACGGCTCGAGCTATATTCCAATGGGCCAGACCGCCTTGAATTTCGATGTTTACTGTCAGTTCCTCGTATGCTTCCACTTTCAGTATCGTAAACTTGATCCTGGCTATGGATTGATGATGCCTTGAAGTGGCCCGAGTCATTAACACTTGACTGAGGAGTTGAATCTCCTCGGGGGTGCCTGATTACAGGGGATGAATGTGCCAGAGACACAGCAGGTGAATGACTTGGTGATACACTTAGTAATGCCAGTGGGGTGGAAGGAGAACTTGAATAGTACTGGCTATAAATTGAACGTAGAATGGCATAAGGGACGTGAGGTTCAAGTGAGCTCCTTGGTAGGTATGGGGATATTTCACAAAATTGGTCCAGGAATATAAGCTTTGCCACAAGATGAGACCTGTGAAGAATTAAAAAAAATTAGATAAGGAATGAGATCAATAGCCTGCAGTTTACTTGTATATTTACGGGACTTTTCATTCTATTTATGGCATATTGTGCCCAGAAATCTCAACAAACATAGAAATTAAATCATTAGCTACTTATGGCATATTGTGCCAGAAATCTCGACAAACATAGAAATTAAATCATTAGATGTATTGCTCATGAACAGTCAAATTCAGTAACATCAGAAGTTCAGAATTTGGGAGTCGGTGGTACATGCAAATAGGCTGGAGTGGAAAACATACTCCCTCCGCTCCAAAATATAATATCAATACAGACTCTTTAAAAGTCAATTTGACACTTTTTCAAATTCAAAATTGAGGAGTTTTTTTAATTTTTGTCAATACGATTAAGTTTTTATATTATATTTTGGAGCGGAGGGAATATTATATTTGTTATAACTGAAGAGTAACTGGCTCTGATAGTCTGGATTTGACAAATCATGGCTATGCTAACTCTCAAAGTACAGCATTTAAGTAATTTATTATGGTTAATCATCATTCTTACCTGTCAGTTTCATTCCAACGGTCCAGTGTGATCCCTGCTGAAACCTTAACAAACAGCTGCATTATGGACTTGATGCTGGTTTCAGCTGACAAACTCTGTGCTTCAGGATCTAATGTTTCACCAACATGACCATTTGAAAAAGAACGTTTCTGATGATGTTCTCTTTCCAGCCTAACAAATTCACTTCCTGCAATTACAGCACAAATGCACCTGCCAAATAAAACTTGGTTATTAGACTAGTAAAGTTAGTCAGCTAAGCTAAGCCTAATGGTTCATTAACTGTTGAACGGAGAGCTATCAAACAGATGAACTATGAAGAAGCAGATATTAACTGGACATTCTCATATTACTGAAACCTTTTCCCCCCACTTTGAGAAAGAGCAATGGTGCCAACATTGAACAGCAGATATTCCGTTGATTTCTAACATACTTATGGGGGAGACAAAAAAAATGAACATGCCAATACAAAATGGAGATCTAGAAAGAGTATCAAGCTTGAGTTTTCAGCATTCAAGTTGTACCAAAAAAGACCATCCTGCAAGTGCAACAGATGGTGCTTTATCCCTTTAGCTAATCCTTATATATAATCCAGAATTTTTGCTGCAAACCCTTAGCAAGAGAAGGGTTCATTCAGATATACAGTGTACTAATAAAGGTCCATAAAGGATGCTGCATGCTTACTTCGAACCCAATTGAATTGTAAACTTAAAAAAAATTACAGTCAGTATGCATTACGGTTCATCATGCAATCAAGGATTGAAGTACAGCCACTTTCCTGGACAATAAGAATATGAGTACCTTGCCAAGCAGTGAATGTTGTTGTTGAAGCCCCCTGTGTCAACATTAAAGGCAGTAGTGTTCCAGATATTAGATGTCATAAAAGTGGCGAATAAATAAGGCAACAAACTCCATGAACCATCATATGCACCCCCAACGTCCTCCAGAACTGATCTCACCCACTCAGAATCATGATCAAAGACAACACCAATACTGTTTGCCACCCTTCTTACTCTCCTATTTTCCTTCTTCTCAGGTATGTCATCAGGTAATTGTTTCATAACTCCTGCTAGTAATGAATGTATCAAAGGCGCACCTTCTTCAAGAGCAGTTCCGGCAGCTTCTGCTAGAAGGCAATCAAAAGAAATAGCTTGCCCTGCCTGAATACAGAATCCAATCACCGTGTCTATATCAATAATCTGCTTCATATTTGCTTCTCTTTCTATCCGGTCACCAGCATGAAAGCTTCCGGCAACAGCCTCCAGTGCCTCACGGTTTGCTCGCAGTGATGTGTCGATGCAATTCAAAAGTGCAGCTGTATGTTCTTTCATCATTCTGTCCAACCTGTCAACTCCATAGCCCCCAAACACACGAACAAATGCTTCCAATTCCCTGAGATCGGTCACTGACTCAGCAAAATATCCCCCAACAGGTCTTGTGCTCTTAAAGCATCTGTGGAGTGGTGCAAACAGGATCCCAGCACCAGAGATATCCTTGACAATATTTTCAATATACCAGTTGCACACAGCTTCAGTAGCTAATCCACTAAGTTGCTCCACAGGCTTCTCAAACAAGTGTAATGCAGAAACGGGGCCAGAGAAGGCTTCGGTCAGTAGAACTTCTCGGATACCCTGTGTTAGGTCCATGCTGATGTGCTGCTCTGCTAAATGTATTATACATACATGTCTCCGTATCAGTGATTCTAGAACTGAAGGACGTTGAAGATCATTATCAGTTTTCAGTACTGCAAGCAGTCTTCTCCTGAAGTTTCCAAGGATGCATTCTCTCATGTACTGCATTTCAGTGGCAAGTGCTTAGCAACATTTCTACAGAAATGATAATGCATGGCAGATAATGAAACAATAATCAAGGATGTAGGCAATAGGCTTGAAGTAACCATTTCTTGTCTAGTAATGGAAAAGCGCCGAGTAGAAAGCCTGATATCCTAAGGTAAAAATAAACAAGAGCAATATGCAGAAAAGTCGGGGGGCAAGGCCGAAAAACAAAAAGGATACAAAAAATATTTCCAATATCATTATCGTTCAAGCAACTAGAGAGACATTAGCATGCCTACCTCCCTTAGAACAAAGACATGGTTTAGAACACATATAGGTTCCATGTCATTTAAAACAGAGCAAAGATTTGTCAACCTCTGCATTGCAGCTTCTAACCTGTTATTTCACAGAAAGGCAAGAAATACCATCAATTGGATTCACAAAAAAACCAGGGGAAAGGAAAAGACAAAGAAAATATAAAGGAAAATCTAGCACAAAAATATAACGTCTTACATCTTGATAGAGTTATTACTTTCAGGATAGCTTTCATAGCCTGGGAAATGAAAACCAGATATGCCTTTTGGGGATTTTGTTGAAGGAATAGAAGCTCTAGATGTTAAATTCATGAGAATAGCTGCCTGCTCTGGTAAAAGCTGATATTTTGCTTCAAATTAGTATTATGAAATACAGTAACCTTAATTAATTTCTATGTTAATAACATGACAAAAAGTAAAACCTGCATCTCCAGGGAGCCAAATCCTCCTTCAGAATCAAGAATGTTGATTAGTCCCTCCAATCCTCCCATAATGGATTCAATAAGGGACTCAACATATTGAACTGCATCACGACCAATTTTAGCTACCTGTTCAATGAAATAACCATCATTCTGCTGCCACTCAAGTTAAGATCAGGCAGGTAGAGCATCCCAACAATAAAAGAACAGCAACAACTCTGGAAGTGTCCACTCATATAGAGCCAACGAAGTTATAGCTGTCTAAGATATTTATATAAAATCATAAACTGCATAGAACTTTCTTCTCTTTTCAATATAGAGGCCATGTGGCATGTCCTGGATACCTCTCCCTACATATATATATACATACACACACACACACACACACACACACACATATATATATATATAATATTTATGCCTTCAAATAAAAAAAATTAATTTCCTCACCGTTATATTTGTGTGTAGCTTGTGGTCAATTCATCTGACCTCCAAATCCAGTGATAAGAAGACACAAATTCATAATTTTTCATGTAACCCCTTTACTGGTTTTCTATGCAACATAGAGCACATTAAGAGTGTAGTAGTTGTTGATGGGAAGTATCTGACACCATATTTTCCTTAGTGACACTTTCATAGGTTGCAAGGGCCAAACATGGTTACTTTTGAGGAGTCCATATAAAAGAGGTAATGTACAACTTTAATTTGCGATTCCACATATAGTCATTCATTCATTCATTCATGATAAGTCAAAGTTTTATCTTAAAAGAATTTTAGAATTTGAAAATATCAGAATATACATAAATTTAGAACAATTGATTGATTACCTCTTCTGGAACAAGTGCAGAAGCACACTCTGGGAAACTACTAGCAACCCCAAGCCATGCACAACAATGTTGAGGACGCCCTTCAGGTCCAAACATGGTATTCCTGAAAACCTGTGCAGACAAAGTTAAGATTATGTCTACATTTTACGATTACAGTTAAATATCATCACTGTAACTCAAGAGCTAAGATTAGCAAGCCTCAAAAACTAGTCATGGAAACAAATAGATAGAGCTTACTGTTGTAAGATGCTGATGATAGAAGTAGAGCTTTTTCAGACTCCCATGTTTTGATAGCTGAGATTCAAGTTCATCAACACATCTGCCTTGTCAGAGATGAAAGTCAGTACATAAAGTTTATGCACTTACTTGAATTTATAGCTCCTTATATTTGGCTATCAGGATTAAGAATTATTTAAGCATGTATCATGATAATAAAAAATTTGAAAGTGAGTTTGACATACGCGTGCTACTATACTAATTGGTATGCATAAGTAGATAGACATGAGAATTTTCAAGGGTATAGAAACCAAAACGCTTCATGAAAAGGAAAAATTGGAGGCAAGGCAATAAGTTCCCTAGTGCATACGGTCCATCAGTATCATACATGCAGCAACAACAAAATGCATTGTCATCCTCCCCCCCCCCCCCTCCCCCCGGCCCACAACAACACGCACACGGAAGTAGCATATTTTATGCCTTCGCAGTTATTCTTATGTGAATTTCTTTATTACATCATGTGTTTGTGATGCAATCAAGTAAAAAGGGTGCTATGTTATTGTACAGATGGTATATTTGGCATTATGATACCTACATATGCCCCATTTTGTGAATATACAAACACAAGATCATGTCCATCTGTGTTGCTTAAGAAATAAGATTTATCAGTTTGCTCCCCTTTCAGGAGCTTGTCTAAAGAATTTTACTTATCTATCAAAAAATTGAAGGCAGCACCTGTATTTCTTTTCAAGAAGTTGGCCAACGTACTCGAGTGATCAACAACAATAGAGACTCATATTCTCTGACTATTGAATCCAATATTTTGGACTGGCATAGTCAAGGGGTAGGGTAAACATTGCCCAATTTGCCAAATAATAGCCTAAGGAAGTTATACAGTAGTTACATGTGCAATTTATGTTTCCATGAACATTTTTCAAAAGTGTTCAACAAAAATCTTATGCAGACAGTAAAGTGATAAGAGAACTTCTATGTGATCCATAAAAGAATCTCCCAAATTTCTGAAAAGATGGATAAAGAGTAAATTTCTTATTAAGACTCCACCCTCCCACAAAAGTATTTAAAACAAAAAATAAATATATAAATAAGAAAAAGAGAAAGTGATAATGGAAAAGGGAAAAGGGGAAAACAGAGAAGTATGGTCGCAACTTGCAAGCAAAACTATGCAAAAGGGCACCTGGACCAATTATATGCAGCATTTCCTTCTGATAATAAGCCTTCTTTCCCAGTAGATACCGTAGCTTTCTCCAAATGTCTAATGTTTATAGATGACCTTGCAGAAGTGACAATCATCAATACAGCTAACCAATCCTTACGCAACCCCTGATAAACAATCGAGAGTGTCATGTTTAGGATTCAACAACAATAGTAACTACAAAATAATAGTTTATTTGTTTTGGTTAAGTATTCACTATAACAATTATTAATTCATTTGTGGTATGTAGATTACTGCATTAATATTAATAACAGAGCAGAACTGACAATCATTCTGATACCCATCCCTGATTGGCAAAAAGTTGTGTTTTTTAAAAGAATCATTACAGCAATGACGGCAGCAACAAGAAATATGAAGAATGAATAATGCAACTTTAACGTAAATCAATCAAGCAATAAAAATAAATTATAATTAAAAAAAACTATTAAATTTTTGACAATGATATCATACCACAGTCATGCAGAATGAAAATGATATATTGGTTTAAGGAATGGATAGTTCTGAGTTACTACATAGGATGTTATTTTATTTATTTGGTAAAAGCTTAAATTAAAGTTTTCTGGTAAGTCTGCTTAAAATTATTGTTGAGGAACATATAATTTTACAGATAAATATTACAGAAAGGGTCAGGAAAAAATAGACAAGTTAGTTTTCAACTATAAATACTAGAGTCATTTTTTTCATAACTCGAAATTCCCAAAAGTGAATAATGTGAGTAGTGCCTCACATTTTAGATATTGGGTCCCTTGTCTGAGCCCTTCTGAACATGAATCCAGAAAATAATTTTTGCAGGGAGGTGACTGATATTTATATCCTCAAAAATTAAATAATGATCAATCATGACTCAGAGATAATTAACTTTACTAGAAAACTTGATGGGATGTTTCTCGTATCTGCCCTTTTACAGAACAAAAAATACTATATGTAGTGCTCTTACGGATAGATCACATGTCATGGCAGAAATATTTTCGCCCTGTGATTTTGGTATGTTTTCAAGATGATGAACGATCTTTTGGAAAAGCCCTTTCAAGCTCACATCCAGGTCAAGGGCCACCATTCCTGGAGTACCAAGCAGAAACCGGATTCTAGCAGCACATGATGATAGATATGATAAGGCATAGCCTCGGATTGCTGTAGAAAAAACATGATTACCCTTTTAAGATTACTACATCAAACACATACTAAAATGAAATCAACAGTAATAACATTAGCAGCACCAATAATGATTCCTGTTGCTTCAAACAAAGATGATATCTGGCAACTAAGATTCATAACAATTTAAATGCTATTTATGAGAGATATTGATAGCAAATATGACAGACTTCTCACAGAATTTTAAAAAGAAATTATTTTCTACTATAACAACTTTGTGCCTGATATGATTTGTGTGTGATTAAACCAAGAATTGTTTTGGTTCACTATACACAATTTTTTCTTGCACCAGAAAAGGTTATACTAATTACTAAGTTGTTAACAGTCCCATCAGCACTTACACTCATAGTCCCTGCAACCATCAAACATACATACACATACAATACATTAATCAGATACTAGTTTGAATAAATAACCACAACAAGATAGAACGGAAAAGAAAAAGGTCATGTAGGCGACCTCAAGTAGTTGGGGCAAGGCTCAGAATAGTATGATCAGTGGCAGACACAGGAAGTTTATCAAAGGTGGGCACTGTTATAACTAAATAAAAATAAATTAATAAATCTAAACGAAATTAAACTAAATGCATTTTTCCAATATTACCCTTTAAGGTACTCCAATAAAGATATATGTGCTTGTACTTATAATGGGTCCCATAAAAGATAGTTTTTTGCACTATCATTATCTGGACTTCTGGAAGAGGATTGTCATTTTAGCAAAAAAATAAATAACTAATTGCTGCAATCTCTGCATGATGGATGGAGTTACTTAGTTATAAGAGAAGGGGGGGGGGGGACCCATTAGGACTCAGAAATACAGAATCCTAGGGGGGAAATAGAGGAAATGAAAAGCAACATTAAAGTATCCATTCTAACAGTCCAGTGTTATAAAATCAAAGAATTATTAGGCATCACAAGTTAAACATCATAACTTCTTCACAATGAGATGCTGCTAAATTTCAGAGCCAATCTAACCTGCAATATATTTGCGGACTAGACAGCAAAGGCGGTCCATCCCATCCAGTAAGAACCCAATAGTTGGATCATTTGGATCCTACAACCAGGATAAAGCATGTAACTCAGCTAATTCACCACATGCCCAAAAAAAAAAGGGACTTGCAAAATCAATCTAATCATTTAACAGTATTAGCTGCAATGAAAATTTTGGCCTACTATGTCCACCGGCACCACTCGAGCAGCTTTAGATTTTGATGATGCAATGCCCACATGTTGGAAATACCATATAACCTCACTTTGAGCTAAAGCCAAGGCAGAAAATACCATCTGTAGAAACATCAAACAAAAAGTAATTACTTAATTAGGTGGTCTTGTAAATTATACAAGTAATCAGTCTTATCAGAGAACATGTATAACATTACATAGGGTAGGACTTCTTTAAAGTAGATGAGATAAAATGCTTTGTTATTTAAAAAAAGTCTTCTAAAAATGAAAATAAAAATTATGAAAATCACCATTTTAACATAACCCGCTGATGAGATCACCAAACTGGAGCCAAAACTCTTCTAGGCATGGGGAATGAATTCAATTCCACAACCATGTGGCCTAGAAACTACAGTTTAAGCTTAGCTTGTCTATTTTCATGCTTCCTTAATATCTCTCAGCTCACAGTCACAAATAAAGTCATTAAGTGATCCTAGGGTCCCGGACCCCTAATTTCTCACTAGACATTCTAAAGACATTAGAATCCCCAACCAACACCCAAAGGATGCAACACACACATTAGAGATAGCGTTACCCCTCCCAAAAAGAGGATCCAAGCTAGGACGGTTGGGGATGTTCACATTAGTAAACCACCACTCTTCAAAAACACATAGAAGGAGGACAAGCATGGAGAAAGACAGCTAAAAATCTAACCTTGAGGCAAGTCTAATAACCCTTGTTCCTAATAAAGACTATCATCTTAACAACTAGCGTCTACAAGTTGCTGATCTATAGAGCATCAAATACAGGGAGAGAAAATATAAAACCATATCATATTATTCTCCCCCCACCATATCATTCACAACAAGACTAGTTCCATGGTCCTCTAACCCCTCTCACAGAAGTTATAGTCATATTTTTCATCTTTTGCTGACAATGAAATGGTGGATTTAAGACTTCCTAACAAAAAAACAAAAAGAGCTTCAGATGGGAAAAATAATCTTGTTAAGCTAACAACAGTTTTCTAAGAAAAATAGGAAATTATTGACATCATTTCATACTGCCTTATTGTAATACTGTACACAAAATGTACCTGAATATTAGGAGCCAATAAACTCGGCTGATCAGTAAAGAAGAGAACCATTCTTCCAATTTCTTGCTTTAATAGTGTTCTCCTTTCCCGGTGGATGGCATCACAGGATAACAATGCTTGGTCATGCACCTCACTGCAGTTAACAAGATATTGACTATGTAAATGACAAACATCAGACAGAAGCAGGTCTACTTTTAATGTAATAAATTATACAAAGGTATTTTTCTAGAGAGTATTATAACCTTTTTGAAGTCAGGCAAAGAAAAAACAATAGACAGTAATATGAGAACGGAAAGAAAAACCTATTCATCATTACAAGAAGGGTAATATTAAACAATAAAATCAGCAAATGGACTGAGCCAATAATAACATAAAAACAATTTTAAAAAATGAAAATGAGCAGCAATTTGATTTACTAAGGCACTCTATCGAGGAACCAGAAATGTTTTGCAACTCTTCACTGCTATTGATTTACATTTAGCAAATATTAATTATCTTCACAGTTATGTTTTTTCAATTCCCATATCGTTTTATTCCTTTGTTTTATTTAGTTTATTTAATTCTTTATCTTAATTTTGTCTGTTTTATCTTTTATTTTTCTCCTTGCCTTCTCCTTTTACTCTTACATATGGATTCCTTTTCAGCCCGTCCCAATTAGTTTGTGATAAAAGGAAGTGTTAGTTGCTTTAGCACTCCG
Organism: Hedera helix; assembly: GCA_947179155.2. Taxonomy (NCBI): domain Eukaryota; kingdom Viridiplantae; phylum Streptophyta; class Magnoliopsida; order Apiales; family Araliaceae; genus Hedera; species Hedera helix. The sequence continues at coordinate 36,542,664 of OX359273.1, forward strand.
CCTTTTTACTACAATTCATCTCCAAATACCAAACAGCATTACATGCATGTCAAGATTATGCCTCCAGATTATGTTCCCGCTTACAACTCACCAATTAGTAATTCTCTTACGACTAATTATAACATGATGGAAAAGGAACGCTAACAAGCAGAACCCAACAAACTAGTTTGGAATGAAATTAAGCAATGGTCACATCTTGCAGGTAATGAATTAAGTTGTCATAAAACTTCGTAAAGTGTATAAGCAAGTTTGGAAAGTCATTACATTCCTTGACCTAGTGCAATTACAGGGTTGTGCATTTTGAATCATAAAACTCCAGTTTGTACCTAATCATTTTCTCAACCTGCTTTGCAACACTATACTCCAGATCTGCTTCTTTTTGTTTTGTACGTCCAGATTTGGCCATCTTCTTTGATTCTAATATCCGAGGCAAAACATATAAGTGATAGTCCTCGTGCAATAGTATGTACTGCATTTAAAGTATAATAATGGTAAATTTAGTCTGACCTATGAAAAAAAAATTCAGTCTGGTCCAAATAAATAACATGTTTATAAAAAGACTAACAGGTAAAACTCACCTCATCTCTAAACAAAGTAAGAAGCAAATTTTCCTTCAAAACAACCTGAAAAGCGTCCAAACAATGGGTGTACATATGCTTATGATCTTTACTACATGCGTTAAATGTAAGTACAAAAGTACAATAGTTTAATACATAACAAAGGAAATTACTTAGAACTGCTTGTAATTACCAAAGCAATATCAATGCTGGTGACTCTAAGAAGCTCGTCTGGACAACAAAGATAGCCAAATAATACCCATTCCCGATAAGACGTTACATTTGCCAAGTCTTGAGCCCTCTGTAAAGAAATGGAAAGAAGAAAAAAAAAAAAGTTGACCACTTTTATATAATAGAGAGATTTCAATTTGGTTTCATCTTTTTCTTTTTGTTTTGCGGTAACATTTGCATTTTGCAGTATAGTGCACAAATCATATCCGAATACACAGTTGCAATAATACAGAGGACTATATTAAAGTCATTCAAAATATTCCAACACCATGGGAAAAAAGGGTATGTACCATTGGGTGTGCAGAATTTGTAAGGATGTCCGGGTATCGAGGATGAAATGGACTTAGAAAACCCTCATTTCTAAGCTTCCGTGTATCTGTAGATAAAAATACTATGGGCCCAACAGCTTCCAAAACCTGGAAAGGTATACAAGGCTCTCTTTAGCATAGTGTGCATCGTAAAAACTGATTACACCTACTATTAATCCTTCAGGCAGAAAAAAAAGGAAGTAGAAAGATTAAAATTGAGGAATTGTGACCATGGAGAGCAACCTTGTTAACACCTCATTCCCACATCGAAACATGTAGAAAAAATTTATCAATATATAAGGACTAACAATTGTACATTTAGTCATGACATTTTGGGTGAGCTTGTGATGGGCTAAGATAACCCAAAAATATACTATTGAACTAGTGGTTTAAGGTCCTATTTGGATGGATTTGATTTCGATTCAGACTTGGTATTTGACCAAAGATTTGTTCCGGACTCGGGATTTAACCCAAGTTGTTACAAACCTGTCTTCCACGCTACACAGAAATGAAGACAAATTTCAAATTTATGAGAATCATATCAAACCATTACAACAAGGACCCCTGATCACATTCTTGCGACAGCCACCACTTCAGGTAACAACACTTGCATCAGATTCAGCTTGTTTAAATTAATCATTTTTGTTATATTATTTTTATTTTTTGGAGAAAGAACCAGTCCAACACAACTTCACGAATGCAGGGCTGCACGCAAACCTCGGATACTTACATCCACCCACAGCCAAGGATATTGGGTGAGCCCAGACGTATTGTTAGCTAGACTTGAACCCTAGATCTCTCACTTAACTTAAGAGAGATCTTAGCCAACTCTAGAACCTCTATGCCTCCCGTTTGGGCTGCATTTTTGTTATATTTATATGAATTACCATGTTGATAACCACGAATTAAGAGCATAAAAAATGAGAGGATCCACCTCCATATGAATTGTTAATAACATATTATATTTTTTTCATGTCATATTATGTGTAAAAACTTCATATCATAACCAGTAACCCCTGAAACCAGACTAAATGGTTATGAAAAACATCAAACTGCAATATAAACTTAAGAAGATCCAAATAGAGATTAAGCATATGCATATTTGTCATGCAGTAATGAACAGGGAACAAAAAGGAAATTCAGCCTGTAAAATTTTACATTGACTACAGTATCATTCAACAAGATAAGATAAATGACCTCTCCAATACGAGGGCTGACAAAATTCAAATCTTCATGTAACCCTTTCAATGGCGGATCATAAGAGTCTATAAACTGGACCAACCTGTATTCAGGGAAAAGCAATATGAGCTCAACATGTAATACTTTCCGCTATAAGATATCGAGGCAAAATCACAATTGAAGATGCTAAAACTATGGTCTCAACATAGCATCAAATCATTACAACTGCAAGTTAATTGATGAGCAAGGCATGCTATTATCAATACGCGTAATTCTTAATAACTTCTAAAGTTCATGATTACATTCAAATACTAGAAATTGATACATCTTTAAATAATAGTACTGTTTCAGTATACTACACCAAAATTTCAGTCAGATAATCATCAAAAGATAAAAGAACTGACGAGCACAAACAAGATAGTTCAAACAAAGAATGATAATGGTAAAAAACAACATAAAGATTGCAAGAAGGATAGTCAGTACCGATGATAAAAATCACAATCTCGATCATTTCTTGACATGGCATGCAAAAGATTGTATAGCTGTAGCATCATTTTTCTAGGTATCTGTGACAAAAGTATCAAATTAAATAGGTAATGGAAGTAGAAAGCACCGCCTTGGACACATACAACATATACATAGAACTCGGACTAACCTTCTCAGCAAAGAGATTAACCCGTACAAAGGAACAAAAGAGGTCCATAAATGCGTGAAGTATAAGAGAGTTCTGATGGGGCTGCAAGAGAAGTTACCTAGCAATTAGAGAAATAACTTAGAAACATGGAAACTATTATGGGTCAAAACGTTAGATAACTTTTGACATGCATACATGTATCAGCAAGGACACAGATACAAGTAAAAAAGGCTATTTGGTGTTTAATTCTCATGACAGCTATAAAGATATCAAGTCAAACACCAAATCTTATATTTTTCAACAACAAACATCCACGATCTAAACTTTGCATGATGATATAAAAAATAATATCACTCACCAACAGGGTAATTACAGTACTGCTTAGATCCAATATGAGTCGCAAAGCTTGCTCTCGAAATGCCATTAGGTCAAGAAGCAGCTGATACAAACAAAAGAAAGTCAATTACAAGAAATTTATTAGCCTCATTAGTATATATATGATTTTAAGAAACTGCGATAACAGATAACATAAAAAATTAGAGCAAACAAATACAAAATAAAAGGAATGGAATTTCAAACAAAAGTAATGGACTTGTTCCTCACGCACAAGCATCACTTTGGACTTACTTATGAAGCAACAAATTATGCTTCGAAGAATAAAATTTTCTTGGGATAAGTACAAGATTATGAGATCATTTCTCTTTATGCCAACAAATATTTAACAAGCAATATGCCAATACAGACTTCACAAAAAAGGCTGCTTCCTTTTCCTCACCCTTAGAAATATGTGGTAATATGCACTAGATTCTTCATCCAGGGGCTCCTCTCTCTATGAGAGAATGAGAGAGAGAGAGAACAAGATGATATTTGCTATCCTCCCAACTCTATGAAGGAAATTCTTTCCAGCTTCACAAGTCTTTCATCAAAGTTGGAAAAATAAAGAAACAAAAAGATTTTGCCTTAGTGGAGATCAAGGGAAGGCCAATTGTTATGGGACCTCCCACCCATGGTACTCTACAACCAAGAGAGTAAGCAATATTACCTCTGATGGGTGAAGTCCAAACTATTCCAAGTAAGAATCACTTGAATTCTCTTTCACCTTTGTTCTCAAGTAATCTAAAGTATTAATTATAAGGACCCTTGGTTTGACATTAGTTATCCTAAAGAAAAAACAATATGTATTACTCTGTTCTTTCTTATACACATTCAACCTTTAATTTGACACCCAAAACCACACATAGTGGCTGCACAGAATTCTATTTTTTATTTGTAAGTGTTGCTGAGCAAATAACTTTTGTAACCTTCTGTGAAAGGTCCGGCAAACCTATCATAGTCAATCAAACCTATTCCAAGCCTTTACCAGTACTTTCTTGCACTTAGATACAACACCAAACCACAACTTTTGGACAAACCTTAATCCACCAGAATCCTACTTATAGCCAGCAATATATTAGTTTTCTTCGGCACGTACTTCGGCCACCGCAATCCTAGAAAAATCACTTCCATGCAAGTTGATTATGTTATCATTAACTTCTAAGGAATCAAAGGAAATGAAACAGCATAATTGGCCAAGAGAAAGGCCTCCCAATCTGTTACATGTCAAGCAGGGGCCCACTGGGGCAGTGCATAACATGGTTTTGAGTATTATTGTATACCTTTTACAGGTGATATAGGTTTTGAGTAGCATATATTGACGGGAATTGATATTTCGACAAGTTAATTTGATATTTTCACAAGTGGATCCCATTTGATCTTGTGGAAATATCAAATTAGCTTGTGGAAATATGAATTCCCAATATTGTATTCTTTTTGCAGTTAATATGCCTGTTCAACTAATCCCTATGTCCAATTTGTTTTAACTGAATTGAGAATATCCTTGTAGCCTATAGGTGCTATACTTATTCAGACTGGCACTTACTCGAATTCCCAGGACTTTATATTGGTCAGGACATGCCATTGAGCCTTGCTGTGTGGTCATTAGTAGGCTTTTATTTAACAGTTTGTAGCAAAAGTGTCCTACAAATATGCAAGTAACACTTAACCAAAATTTAACTGGAATTTAATATCTCTGTAAAGGTTGAGAGAAACATTTGATTCTTAAGTTTCCAGGACCATGTTCAAGTTCACTATCGAAGGGGTACTACACATTCAGTAAAAACCCATGTAACATATAATACCAACAACAATAAATACTAACATGAACTGGTACTTCGGAGCATTTTTGTACTTCAGCAGCAAGCAAAGACATAAGAAAGGTTAAAAAGCATGAACTTTGCACCTGAACCCACGGCTCCAAGCTTTGTAAATGAACTTCTGCATGGTCATTCAAAGAATCCATTGCAACCTTATCAACCTACAGTAAGTTCTTAATGAGAATACAAATCACAGGATGTCATTTTCAACAATACATCAACATACTTAACACTGGAACAATCTTAATACATACTCGTTCAAGTTGTAATTTGCTATGATGCTCAGGAAACTTCTTCGATAGAAGGACACAAATTTTTGGAAGATTAGGGAACACGCCAGCTTTCCAAAATGCTTCCGTAAACATGTGACCCACTGAATCAGGGTAGTCCAAAATTTGATTCAACCTATATATTTTGGCCATCAATCCTTCAGCAACTTGTGTAAGCTGATACACCCACTGCATATTCAATCCCTTATAAGACCCACCTGAACTCTGGGCTGGTCCTTCTGAGCCAACATTCCTATAGGTTTTAGATGCCACTCCAGAAGTCATTTCTTGACTTAAGTACTCATTCCATCTTGATGGACCTTCATATTCTCTCGATCTGGGTGACACGTCTTGTGCTGGGAAATGGTGTCTAGAGTTTGCCATCAACAATTAATCCACACCAAATATCTCTGCAAACAAAACAATGGCTTCAGAACACTAAAAAACTATTACTCAATCTAAAGCTCGAGAAGTTATCATATTCCTTTTTTTTTTCTTTTTTTTTTATAGGTAAGTTAGTACCACTCAACACACAATAATTTTGCTAGACTTTTAAATTTCCATATATAAAAATCTTCAAACACAACCAGGGCTCAGAATATTGATTTACAGCCATCAAAAATTTACTAACTCTTCAAATCTAAAGCTCAAGAAATTCCTTTACTTCACACTTTTTATAAATGCAATCAAACAAGCAAATAACTCTTACCGCCCAGATTTTTTGCCCAGACTTTGCCAATTGCAGTAATTAATTCACACCCAGTACGTATCTCTACAAAGTAGGGTTAAGAGCATTTAACAACTATAGAATTTCCAGCTTCCCACATTCAAATAAATCACTGAAACAAATGATAAACAAAAGCATACATTCCCCTAAAACCTCTTATCAACAATATACAGTTGTTTTTCTCCTGTATTAGCTCAATTTCATTCTATTCAACCAAATTTAGAATACCAACTTCGTCAACCAACTGAAATGTGATAGTTACCCACATAAGTTTATACCAAAAATAGCATTAAAAAACTAAACAATTCAACGTATGACAATTATAGAGAGAGGGAGACCACCGTAGAAGCTGGAAGAACTTTGAATTGACTTCAGAAAGCGAGTGGACTAGCTGAGGTCGGCAATGGAGCTGAAAATGAGATTGATGAAAAGATTCAACTCCAGATCTGAGCTCACAAGTGAAAGGGAGAGATGGGTTTGTAGGTAGAGTCGTAGTGGAGCTGGTGTTGATTACATAGACTTGTTCAAATAATGGTGTTTTATTAGAATGATGATGATGAGTTGTTACAGGGATTTAAGACGCAGGTTTTGGACGGTTCGTTCTTTTTCTTTCTTTCCACTCTTTATTCTTCGTTTAATTATGAAAAAATAGAAGTAGGCAGCACGACCTGCGGATAGGGCTGTATGCATAGTTATATACTGTATAATGTATATATAGGCATTATATCCGTCCAAAATTAATAATAATATTTATTTTAAAATTAGAGAAGAAAAAAAATTCGATTGAAGTTTTTTAAAAAATTTATTTAATGTTATGTATTTACGATAATTTTGTACCAAATTATAATTATAAAATATATCAAATACATGAAACTTAATAGATTTAAAAGAAAGATTACTTATTACATATATTTTCAGAAAAAAATTAATATTTAACATAAATATTCATAATATATATTATTTTTTCACACAAAATAATGAGATTAGGGCTTATATGTTGCATTGTATATTTTTTTTTATAACTTATAAATTATGTTTGTAAGTTTAAAAAAAATGATTTTAAAATAAATTATAATTAAACAAACAAAAAAATTAATTACGTTTGGTCTTTAACATCTTGTACTAGACATGCATGTAATATTCCTGATTTATTATTATTATTTTACTATTATTGATAGCATCAAAAACATTTGGGCCACTTTATTTGTTACCATGTCCCTCCCCATCTCACGAGAAGGATCAAGTGAAATAAAGATCTTTAATTTCTTTATCCATGTAATTATTTACCATAATTGTGACATTTTTCCTATATCTCTATTAAATATACATATTTAATCTCTCGTGACATGAAACTGTTCGCTTGGCTTAATTTTGTTTTTGTTTTTTTTTTTATAATATGTTCCCTTTTATACCAAGTACAATGAATCACCTCATAAATTTCGAGAATATCTTTACACAGCATTAAGTATAATTAAACTGTATAGATGAAAATACAAATAACACAATTAAGAAGTAAATAAAGATCGGCGATGAATGATAATAAAGTTTCAAAAATAAAAATAAAAAATTGAAATACCCATCGTGAGGGGTGTAAGTTGACTAGCTAGGTACTCGATTCGAGTTTGGCTCAAAAATATGATCCAAAATTTAAATTCAAAATAAATCTAAGTCGAATCGATATATTTATTTTTTATTTAATAATATACGAGTCGAATTCAAGCATATTAGTATTCGTCCATATTAAGGTTCAAGTATTTCATTTTCTCATAAACTATGCTTGCTACCTACTCGATGTATCATATTTGAATATTGCTCTGATCCATACTAGTAAGCTAAATATTTGATATTTGTATCAGTCTTTATAATTTTATAAAATATAATATGTAATTGTGTAAGATTGAACTTTAATAAATCAATGAATTGATTATCAATTTTTATTACATTCTTTATAATTTATTTACATAAATAAAAGTGAAAACTTTTATATGTAAGTATTAGTTTAGCAATAAGTTGAATATACAGTGGTTCAATTTTAAGTGAGATAGTTCATATTTAAAACTCGTTTTGAAGGCTTACAAGTAACTCGTTTTGTAAACAAGTCAAATACTTGTGAGCCGAGTAGGTCCAAGTCATTTTTCAAGTTGAATTTGGTGCAAAATTATAAATTTTTTATCGAATTTGAATCAAATTCGAGCTCAATTTTTTTAAATCGAGTCTAAGTAGAAGAGTATTTGCTCAGATTCAACTTATTTACACCCATAATTGTAAAACCTAATGGTTAAATAGCCAATTTTAACCATTAATTAAGACATTATTGACAACTTGGGTCAATTAACCACACAACTTCAACTAATCCATCTATTAAAGTTTAAAAGGTCGATTCCATACGAAAAAAATAATTGAACTCAAATTATGCTATAAATTTTATGTTAAGCCATGTTGTCTGTTTGTTTTTAGTGACTTTTAAGTATATATAAATTATAGCACCAAAAAAAAGAGTATATAAATTATAAATCAGATAAAACGTGGACAAATATCATTCAATTGTTGTAGATTTTTCATTTGGTATTCCAAATTAATTCATTTTATTGCCCTAAAAAATCAAATGAAAATGTTGACTTTATAAGGGAATTGGAGTATTAAATGAAGAAAGTATGGACTTTCTCAAATGATAATGGGGTTAGGTTAAAAGCAGTAGTGCGTGCGTATGCTCGAAGTCTCCATTACAAGATGGAGGACATACTTAGCTTTGACAGTAATCCACCATGATTAAATACTCTCACAATACGCAAATGTCAAATCCAATGGTTAAATTAAAAGTTATGAACATGAACTCCAATTTATTTTTATTTATTTATAATTTTTAAATGTTAGGTAATATAAAACCAACAAAAGAGCGAGTTAGCTATTATTAGTGGCTAGTAACAAGCATCATTACCATATAAGTAAGTGTTACCGTATGAAAACTTACTTATTCATTTTAAAATATAAAATTAATATTGACATTTTAAAAATTAATTTCTAAATTTAAATTTTAAAATAAATAAATTTTAAAATAATAAATATTATAATTAGTAGTAAATTTTTTAGATAATTTTCAATATTCTCAAGTATATTAGCAAAATGATTTTTATTAAGAAGGGAATTTTTTCTATTTTTGGATTGACAAAATGTCTCTCTCTTCAAAAAAGTGAAACGGTACTATATTTAAAGAAGTAAGAAATATTGGGTTTGAGAAATCAGTGGACACATATACTTTATCTTAGTAAAGTGATATAACAAAAAGAGAAAAGAGTAATTGTTGAGTTATTTAAAGAAAGAACGAGTAAAAAAGGACAAACGCAATGGATTTTAATACAGAAAGAAAGATAATAACTGAATGAAAAATTTAAATTATTTTGTATTTGTTATCTATTATTTAAATTTGTAATTTCTTTAAGGGATAGAAGAAAAATTAGAAAACTCAGTCACTTTATTAGTAATTGCTGTTATATGTACGTCAAATTTGTGGTGATAGTAAATATTGACGTATGTGAATACATGTAATAAATAAAAATTAAGGAGAGATTTACATATTATTAGTCTATCTTATCTCACGTTAGAGACAATTTAACTTTGTTATAAGATTTGCCAACATATATCATTTTCCTTATTTCTTTCTTCTTCTTTTTTTGCTAAGTTAAATTTGTATTAAAAAAAAAAGAGGAGAACAAAGCAACGGGGCATCCCCCAGAACCAGAAAAAATGACCATCCTTGGACAAGCCCAAAGATGGTAAATTTATATAAGGTTATCAATCATCATATGCGCTAAACCAATTCTAACATCATTTTTTCTAAACTTAGTTGAGGAATGGAGTTTACATTTAATAATATGGAATATCTCACGAGATAGATATGATGTAGGCTTGTTGGTGTTAATATGAATCCGAGAATTTCTTTATTTTCAGATGAAATAAACAACAGCAGTAAAAGCCAAGGAAGCAACAAATTTCCTTAATTCAGACCTGTGCCAACTCAAGAGACGGTCTGTTATGTTATTTCAGTTCTTGCTAAATCCCTCCAACCACAAAGTCTCATCATAGAATACAAAATCTGAAACGAGTACTTGCGGTTAAAGTAGAGATGCTGAAATGTTTCATTATTGGTACAACACATAACATAGATTAGGTTGATGTCTGACTCGTATTGCAACAACTTGTCCTTAGTCCTGAGGTCCTTTTTAAAAGCAAGCCAAGTGATAAAAGAATATCTAAGGATATGACTTTTATTTTATAAAATTTTGCACTATTCAACTGTCTGGCCTCTACTGCGTATAGAATCCCAAATAACAGGTGTTGAGACAGTAATAAAAGTATTCCACATTACTTAATCCTGTTTACTAAAATCAAAGTGCGTGTTGTAGTCAAAGTTGATTTGAAACTCTCTTATCATAACATGATTTGAAGAAGGTAAGGACCAACCATTATCGGTTAATATATCTACTACCTTAGTTCCAGTTCCAAGCCAAGAATTTTTAACAATACAGTCATTATGAGCAAGAGGCTTCTGAAGGTACCATGGATCAACCCAGAGATTAGTTTGATTACCATTACCAATAACATAATGTATGAATTTCAGTGCAGTGTTTCTCAACTCTATAACTTTACGCCATATCCATGAGCAATCTGAAGGTATGGTAATACACCAGAAATATATGTCTTTTATAACAGTATTGCGCACCCATTTAGCCCACAGGGTTGTAAGACCCCGAATTTTATGAAATACAAAATTTAATTTTTCTTCATATATATATTTTTCCTAAAACAGTAGTTGTTAAATTGATAAAGTTAAAAGTTAAGGATGTTATGTGCAAATTTTATTATGTCGGACAATATTCGTTTGGTCGGAGAATATTCGTTTTATCGGGGAATATTCGATTCGTACGACGGCGCCGAAATAACAAAATAATGGTGGACCCCCACAACAACTTATTGTCGGATATAGAAAGCGACATATGTAACATTTCTAAATAAATATAGTCAACGGTATTATCATCTTGAACTGTTAAAATACCCGATGGTAAATGAATAGTAACATACGGTATTGCACAGTAGCACACGGTATTACACAGTAGCACACGGTATTGCACAGTGTTTCATATTATTAAACTGATAAAGTGGTTATTGTGACGCCCCCAAATCTAGGCCCACACAGCCCAAACTTGAGTCGTCAAAAGACTACAACAAAATTATTACAATGAAATACAACGTACAACAATACAGTGGATAATACAACACAACTAAGTCTTCATTATTATTGCCACACTATTTTATAACACGTGAAGACTATGATAGCTATCCCCGCACTCTCACTCCATTCCCCGGCTAGACCCCGTTACGTTCTCATCTCCTGTTGAAAAACAATGGAACGAAAAGAAAGGGTGAGCTCAAATAGCCCAGTAAGAAATATCATGACTAAGATAATGACGAATAATTTATCATTAGCCTTCAACAGTTGAGTTCTTGATAGAATACAATAGACTACAAGGTTTATATCAAAAACTGCAGTTAAATTCTTAAACAACGTTCAGATCAATAATAGCAGCGGAATGAGCAATCTATTAGAAGAATAATGCAGACTATAATGTCCACTCGCTTCTCTTTTTAGTAAAAATATCATCAACTTTTATCATCTGAAATACCATTAGTCAAGATAATACAACTTCACAGTTCCTGGTCATAATCATGCAGATCAACAGTTCGTCTTTGCACTACGGGCCAAAGACATTCAATATAACACCAACGGTCATGATTATACCAGATTCAGCCTTTGGTCATAATCATACCAACCAACAGTTCATCTTTGCACTACGGGCCAAAGAGAACATTCACCACGTGTCATAAAAGACACCGAACAGATGTATCGCCTTTAACCTAGTATATCGCCTTTAACCTATCATCTGTTCAACAATTATATCACATCTGTGCCCCCGGCCACAGATATTCACAACAGCTTGATTCTTGATGATTAATACAAATAACAGTGATACAAATGATGAACAGAAGAACAGGATAAACAATAAGTATCGGAAGTTTACTTTGTGCAGATTCAAATAATGTCCAAATTGCCAACATGATGTGGAGTGAAATTTAAAAATGATATTCAAGATCCACAGTTCAGAATAACGATTACAGTTCAATAGAAATGTTCAGAAAATAGGAAGGTTCAGTTGAACTAATGAAATTCAACTATTATGGAACATATAATATTTTCAGGAATTATAGAAGCAATAGTTCCATAATAAGTTTCGATTTAGGTGTATGGAAGAAAATAATATCCCTTACCGTAGCAGGTTTGATTAACAAAAGGTGAAGGGAATTAATATCCCTTACCATAGTAAGTTTGAATAATGGAAGATGAAAAAGATGGTATCCCTTATGAGTATAAAGGAAAATGATATCACTTACGAATATGGAATAAAAGTGTCATGTGATAATTCGTGTAGACAAATTATTTCCACACGAGACAAATAAAAAGGGTTATTCACCAACAGGCGATAATCCGCACCGTAAGGTTATTCCCATCAATTTGAATACGAATAGTTATTCACCAAACAGGCGTAATCCGCACCGTAAGGTTATTCCCACAATTTAATAGAATTTGAACACGAAGAGTTATTCACCAAACAGGCGATAATCCGCACCGTAAGGTTATTCTCAAAGATTAATAAGGAATGAATACAAAAGGTTATTCACCAACAGGCGGTAAACCGCGCCGTAAGGTTATTCCCACAATTTAATACATGGAAATAAATGGCACAAGAAAGAAACGATATTATTTTCGAGAATCAAAGAATGATAATCCCTTCAAGTAAGAAAGAAAATAATATCCATTTATGATGATGAAAAGAGTGATACCCCTTACCTTAACACGTGACTGGATATTGATTTAAATGAGGTTGATCAACCTATATATTTTTAATATAAATTAGTAATTACCACATATAAATTTCAAAGTGTATGATAACTCGTATAATATGAATTATCAAAATTATATATATTTAACATAATTTTTGTAGTATAATATAACTACTTTTAAATAGTTTTAAAAATAATATTCCAAAATAAATCTTCCAAAGAAAGCTTTTTAAAATGAATCTTCTTAAAGAAGAGTCTTCTAAAGGAAGATTTGTGAATACCGTGAAAAATAGGAATTTATGAAATTACTACTCTTTAATAAAAGACTTACTTGAAAAATTTCTGCACTCCTTTTGGCTTTCAAACACTCAAAATAACCTTACTATTCTCAGAGAAAACTCATAAAATTCTTATAGAAAAATTTTATGTTTTAGGTGTGATTTTTCTATTCAGCTGAGCAAGCTATTTATAGGAGAAATAAGTTACTATGCGGTAGGTGAGCAGCACGCCAGTGCTGAATTGCAGCAGCAGCCGTCTGGCTGCTTTCCTCCTTCTCACCAACCCACCCAGCAAGCAATTCTCACATTTCATTTTTCATGTGGGTCCCATAGAGGGCCCACATGTTTTTACTATTCCAAATAGTAATTAAATAATTTTTTTTTTTTTTATATATATATATATATATATATTCTTCCTACATGTCCTGCATATAAAATAATGCTACGACAATAATTCAACAATAATTTAATAAATACGTGACAGATTATTATTAATTTAATAATATAAATTACAGTATATTTGCTACTGTGACAATTATTAGGTTCAATAATTTTAAAAATAGTGCCGCAACAATTATTGAGTCAATGATATGAAATACAGTGTAATGACAATTATTGAATCAATAATGCAAAATACTGTGTAACAACAATTATTGAATTGATAATATAAAATATTATGCAGTGACAATTATTGATGAAATGATGCGCAACAGTTACGGTGTCAATTATCAGACCAATAATATGAGACACTGTGCAATACCGTGTGCTACTGTAGAGTACCGTGTGCTATACTGAAATACCATAAATTACCGTATACTACTATTATTTTATCACCAGTATTTAAACAGTTAACACCGTTGACTATTTATATTTAAAAAGGTTACTTCTGTCGTTTTCTATATCCGACAATTATTCCGTTGTGGGGTCCACAAATAATTTGTTATTTCGGCGCCGTCGTACGGCACGAATATTCCCCGACCAAACGAATATTCCCCGACAAAATAAAATTTGCACATAACATCCTTAACTTTCAATTTTGTCAATTTAACCATTTACTGTTTCAGGAAAAATATATATGAAGAAAAAATTAAATTTTGTATTTCATAAATTCGGGGTCTTACAACCTCCCCTCCTTATGAAATTTCGTCCCCGAAATTGACGTACCTGGCATTTCGAAGAGGTATGGATACCTAGACTTCATTTCAGATTCTAGCTCCCAGGTCATTTCCTCAATATCTTGGTTCCTCCATAAAACCTTAACTTGAGGTATAACCTTTGAGCGTAAGATCTGCTCCTTCTTATCTAGGATCTTAACAGGTACCTCCTCATACGTTAAATCTTCTGCTATAACGTCTGGTTCTAACTCAATGACGTGGTTTGGGTCCTTCACATATTTACGTAACATAGATATGTGAAAAACGTTATGGATGCGAGACATACTTGGTGGTAGGGCTAGTCTGTAGGCTACGGATCCTACTCGATCGAGGATTTCAAATGGGCCAATAAATCGAGGGTTGAGCTTTCCTCTCTTTCCGAATCTCGTAACTCCTTTCCATGGAGAAACACGTAAGAATACATGATCTCCGACGTTGAATCTCTCATCTCTCCGATGAAGATCGGCATAACTCTTTTGTCGTTCTTGTGCTGTCTGTATTCGTTGTCGGATCATTTGGATCTTTTCGGTCGTCAAGCGTACCAACTCGGGTCCCAACAGTTTTGCTTCTCCTACCTCATTCCAACATACTGGAGAGCGACACTTGCGTCCATATAAAGCCTCGAATGGAGCCATACCTATACTTGCTTGGTAACTGTTGTTGTAGGAAAATTCCACCAATGGTAAGTACTTATCCCAACTTCCTTTGAAATCTAGTACGCAAAGTCTCAAAAGATCTTCGAGGGTCTGGATTGTCCTTTCCGATTGTCCATCCGTTTGAGGATGGTATGCAGAACTAAAACGTAGTTCAGTGCCCATAGCTTTTTGTAGACTGATCCAAAAGCGTGAAGTGAATCTAGGATCTCGATCAGAAACTATGGAAACTGGCATGCCATGCAATCTCACGATCTCATTTATGTACATACCGGCAAGACGTTCAAGTGAAAAGTTTTCTCGTATAGGCAAGAAATGAGCGGATTTGGTCAATCTATCTACGATGACCCAAATTGCATCTAAGCCTTGAGAAACTTTGGGAAGACCCGTCACGAAATCCATATTGATGTGTTCCCACTTCCATTCGGGAACCTCAAGTGGTTGTAAAGGACCCTTAGGTACTTGATGCTCTGCCTTGACACGTTGACAAGTTAAGCACCTTGAGATAAACTCTGCAATCTCCCTTTTCATATTGTTCCACCAAAATGTATGTCGAATATCTCGATACATCTTGGTACCTCCTGGGTGGATTGCAAATGGCGTGTTGTGTGCCTCCATCATGATTTTATGCTTTAATTCAGGATCGTTAGGAACACAGAGTCGAGAGTTGACTCGAAGTATTCCTTTCTCGTCGATTCTTGCTTCGGGAATGGTACCTTCTTGTACTTTCTTTATCATGTTTATCAGTTCCGGATCGGTAGCTTGAGCAGCTTTAATTTTATCGATTAAAGCTGGTTCTACTCGCACGTGAGCAATCTTCGAGTGGGTCCCTGGTGTCTTTAGCTCCATCTCCATCTTTTGCAAGTCGTACAAAGTACGCTTTTGTGTTGTCAGCAGTGCACTTGTACTCGCATAAGATTTTCTGCTCAAAGCGTCAGCTACAACGTTCGCCTTTCCCGGGTGATACTGGATTGTGTGATCATAATCCTTCAACAGCTCAAGCCAACGTCGTTGTCGCATGTTGAGTTCCTTCTGGGTGAAGAAATACTTGAGACTTTTATGATCCGTATAGATATCCACTTTCTCTCCGTACAAGTAGTGTCTCCAGATCTTCAACGCGAAAACGACTGCTGCCAACTCTAGATCATGAGTAGGGTAATTTTTCTCATAATCTTTGAGTTGTCGAGAGGCATAGGCTATAACCTTTCCATGTTGCATAAGGACACAGCCTAGACCTTTGCCTGAAGCATCGCTGTATATGACAAATTCTCCCGATCCTGATGGAATGGTCAGAACAGGAGCTGAAACAAGTCTCCTCTTAAGCTCTTGAAAACTTTTCTCGCATTGCTCGCTCCATATGAATTTTGTGCTTTTCCGAGTAAGCTGAGTTAATGGAGTGGCGATTCGAGAAAATCCTTCTACGAATCTCCGATAATAACCAGCTAGGCCCAGAAAACTTCGGACTTCGGTTACTGTCTTGGGTTGTTCCCAATTTAGTACCGTTTCAATCTTCGCAGGATCGACTGATATTCCTTGACTAGAAATCACATGCCCAAGAAACGTGACCTCCTCAAGCCAGAACTCACATTTCTTCAACTTGGCATATAATTTGTTCTCACGGAGCTTCTGGAGTATCAATCTCAGGTGTTGTTCATGATCCTCACGACTTTTGGAGTATATGAGGATGTCATCAATAAAGACAACCACAAAATGATCCAAATATTCCTTGAATATTCGGTTCATCATGTCCATGAAAGCTGCAGGAGCATTGGTTAGTCCAAAAGGCATGACTAAAAACTCATAATGCCCATAACGAGTTCTGAAAGCAGTCTTTGGAATGTCCTCAGCTTTAACCTTTAACTGATGATATCCAGAACGGAGATCAATCTTTGAGAAATGTTGAGCACCTTGTAATTGATCAAACATGTCATCAATTCGAGGTAACGGATACCTGTTTTTGATGGTGACATGGTTCAATTCTCGGTAGTCAATGCACAATCTCATACTCCCGTCTTTCTTCTTCACAAATAGAACAGGAGCACCCCAAGGTGATGCACTCGGACGAATGAAACCAGTATCCAACAATTCCTGTAGTTGGACTTTTAACTCTTGAAGTTCAATGGGAGCCATTCGGTATGGAGTTTTGGAAATGGGCTTGGTACCAGGTTCAAGATCAATACAAAATTCAATTTCACGGTTTGGGGGTAAACCAGGAAGTTCCTCCGGAAAAACGTCAGGAAACTCATTAACAATGGGAATATCATTCAAGTTTGACGTATTTTTGTTCAAATCAGTGACATGAGCTAAAAAGGCTTGACATCCGTTTTTCAATAAACGAATGGCTTTATGGGTAGAAATAACAGTTATAGATTTCAATGGTTTAGTTGCTTGAATTTGCATGACAGGTTGATTAGGAATATGAAAACTAATAATCTTATGAAAACAATCAATTTTAGCATGATGGGTAGTCAACCAATCAATTCCTAAAATCACATCAAATTCCTGCATCTCCAAAGAAATAAGGTCAACAGGTAATGTGAGGTTGTTGATTTGAACTAGGCAAGATTTATAGACAGTAGATGTAATGGTCATTTCTCCTAATGGGGTTTCAACTGATAAGTCAAAGTCCAAATTTTCAGGAGTTAAGTTTAAACGCTGAGCACATGCAGGTGAGATAAAAGAATGGGTAGAACCAGTATCTAACAAAGCGTAGACTTCACGAGAATTTATGAATAGCTTACCGGTTATCACCTCGTTCGAGTTTCGTGCCATTTGGGATGTCACAACAAAAGCTCTCCCTTGAACTACAGATTTTCCCTTATCCGCGCTAGCTTTTGGTATCATCACTGCAGCTGGACTTGATTTTGTGGCAGGACAAAATCGCGCAAGATGACCCTCTTTCCCACAACTGTAGCACTTTTTGGACTGCAGTGTACAGTTTGGGCTGATGTGACCTTCCTGACCACACCTATAGCATCTCACTGGTGGTCGATCTTCTCCCCTTGAAACTGGGGTCGGTGCTGGTGCCGGTACTGGTGCCCTTCCATAATTATTATGGAATCTCTTTCTTTTGAAATTGTTCGCACTGGATTCTCCTCTTCTGTTATTTGATGTGGAATTACCACCGAAGTGTTGGTTACCTCCTCGATGGTTCTCGTTCCTGTGGTTGTTATCATTTCTCTGATCATTGACTCTTGGCTGTAATTTTTCATCTGTTTGCTCCACCCTTTGAGCCCTATCAACAACATCTGAATACAAACTAAATTTATGAGAGCTAAGTTGTTGACGGATTTCGAATCTTAGACCACGTAAGAACATCCGACTCATCCGTGCTTCGTCATCTACTAGATGAGTCGCAAAACGAGACAGTTCAGCAAACTTAGCTTCATATTGAGAAACTGTCATGTTTCCCTGCTCCAGCTTAATGAATTCCACTTCCTTCATATGGCGGATGCTTTCTGGGAAGTACTTTTCATTAAATAGCTCTTGGAATTCTGTCCAGGACATCTCAAGTGCTGAAGGGTGGATACGTTTTACCGCTTCCCACCAGTGATCCGCCTCACCTCGAAACATAAAAGTAGCAAAGGGCACCTTCTGATCATCAGCGCATTGTAGGACATCAAGTATTTTTGTCGTCTGCTTCAGCCATGCCTCCGCTTTGAGTGGGTCAGGCTTCCCGTGGAATTCAGGTGGTCCCAATTCTTTAAATTGCTTGACAGTGACCATCCTCAAATTACCAGCGTTTCTACCGTTATTGTTAACTGGATTTCCTCTTGCCTGATTCTGCATGAACTGCATGAAATTCCTAAAGAATCCATCATTCATCATGTTATCAGGAATATTATTTCCTGAGTTGGCAGGAGGATTGTTTGTGGCTTCTTGATTTTCGGCTACATTCGCTTCGGGTATTTCATAGTTAACCTCTTGATTTCCAGATGCCATACTAAACTGTGGTCACAAAATAAATGTTAGTTCAAATAAACTGACTCATCACTTCATGTCCCTATATTCAAATCAACTCATTAGATAATAAAATCTAATTTAGGTGGGACACGCTAGTGACTGATTCTATTCGTCTCTCCCCTCCTAGTTCTAACCCCAGATCTCCATTAAAGACCATATCCCTAAGCTCTGATGCCAACTGTGACGCCCCCAAATCTAGGCCCACACAGCCCAAACTTTAGTCGTCAAAAGACTACAACAAAATTATTACAATGAAATACAACGTACAACAATACAGTGGATAATACAACACAACTAAGTCTTCATTATTATTGCAACACTATTTTATAACACGTGAAGACTATGATAGCTATCCCCGCACTCTCACTCCATTCCCCGGCTAGACCCCGTTACGTTCTCATCTCCTGTTGAAAAACAATGGAACGAAAAGAAAGGGTGAGCTCAAATAGCCCAGTAAGAAATATCATGACTAAGATAATGACGAATAATTTATCATTAGCCTTCAACAGTTGAGTTCTTGATAGAATACAATAGACTACAAGGTTTATATCAAAAACTGCAGTTAAATTCTTAAACAACGTTCAGATCAATAATAGCAGCGGAATGAGCAATCTATTAGAAGAATAATGCAGACTATAATGTCCACTCGCTTCTCTTTTTAGTAAAAATATCATCAACTTTTATCATCTGAAATACCATTAGTCAAGATAATACAACTTCACAGTTCCTGGTCATAATCATGCAGATCAACAGTTCGTCTTTGCACTACGGGCCAAAGACATTCAATATAACACCAACGGTCATGATTATACCAGATTCAGCCTTTGGTCATAATCATACCAACCAACAGTTCATCTTTGCACTACGGGCCAAAGAGAACATTCACCACGTGTCATAAAAGACACCGAACAGATGTATCGCCTTTAACCTAGTATATCGCCTTTAACCTATCATCTGTTCAACAATTATATCACATCTGTGCCCCCGGCCACAGATATTCACAACAGCTTGATTCTTGATGATTAATACAAATAACAGTGATACAAATGATGAACAGAAGAACAGGATAAACAATAAGTATCGGAAGTTTACTTTGTGCAGATTCAAATAATGTCCAAATTGCCAACATGATGTGGAGTGAAATTTAAAAATGATATTCAAGATCCACAGTTCAGAATAACGATTACAGTTCAATAGAAATGTTCAGAAAATAGGAAGGTTCAGTTGAACTAATGAAATTCAACTATTATGGAACATATAATATTTTCAGGAATTATAGAAGCAATAGTTCCATAATAAGTTTCGATTTAGGTGTATGGAAGAAAATAATATCCCTTACCGTAGCAGGTTTGATTAACAAAAGGTGAAGGGAATTAATATCCCTTACCATAGTAAGTTTGAATAATGGAAGATGAAAAAGATGGTATCCCTTATGAGTATAAAGGAAAATGATATCACTTACGAATATGGAATAAAAGTGTCATGTGATAATTCGTGTAGACAAATTATTTCCACACGAGACAAATAAAAAGGGTTATTCACCAACAGGTGATAATCCGCACCGTAAGGTTATTCCCATCAATTTGAATACGAATAGTTATTCACCAAACAGGCGTAATCCGCACCGTAAGGTTATTCCCACAATTTAATAGAATTTGAACACGAAGAGTTATTCACCAAACAGGCGATAATCCGCACCGTAAGGTTATTCTCAAAGATTAATAAGGAATGAATACAAAAGGTTATTCACCAACAGGCGGTAAACCGCGCCGTAAGGTTATTCCCACAATTTAATACATGGAAATAAATGGCACAAGAAAGAAACGATATTATTTTCGAGAATCAAAGAATGATAATCCCTTCAAGTAAGAAAGAAAATAATATCCATTTATGATGATGAAAAGAGTGATACCCCTTACCTTAACACGTGACTGGATATTGATTTAAATGAGGTTGATCAACCTATATATTTTTAATATAAATTAGTAATTACCACATATAAATTTCAAAGTGTATGATAACTCGTATAATATGAATTATCAAAATTATATATATTTAACATAATTTTTGTAGTATAATATAACTACTTTTAAATAGTTTTAAAAATAATATTCCAAAATAAATCTTCCAAAGAAAGCTTTTTAAAATGAATCTTCTTAAAGAAGAGTCTTCTAAAGGAAGATTTGTGAATACCGTGAAAAATAGGAATTTATGAAATTACTACTCTTTAATAAAAGACTTACTTGAAAAATTTCTGCACTCCTTTTGGCTTTCAAACACTCAAAATAACCTTACTATTCTCAGAGAAAACTCATAAAATTCTTATAGAAAAATTTTATGTTTTAGGTGTGATTTTTCTATTCAGCTGAGCAAGCTATTTATAGGAGAAATAAGTTACTATGCGGTAGGTGAGCAGCACGCCAGTGCTGAATTGCAGCAGCAGCCGTCTGGCTGCTTTCCTCCTTCTCACCAACCCACCCAGCAAGCAATTCTCACATTTCATTTTTCATGTGGGTCCCATAGAGGGCCCACATGTTTTTACTATTCCAAATAGTAATTAAATAATTTTTTTTTTTTTTATATATATATATATATATATATTCTTCCTACATGTCCTGCATATAAAATAATGCTACGACAATAATTCAACAATAATTTAATAAATACGTGACAGATTATTATTAATTTAATAATATAAATTACAGTATATTTGCTACTGTGACAATTATTAGGTTCAATAATTTTAAAAATAGTGCCGCAACAATTATTGAGTCAATGATATGAAATACAGTGTAATGACAATTATTGAATCAATAATGCAAAATACTGTGTAACAACAATTATTGAATTGATAATATAAAATATTATGCAGTGACAATTATTGATGAAATGATGCGCAACAGTTACGGTGTCAATTATCAGACCAATAATATGAGACACTGTGCAATACCGTGTGCTACTGTAGAGTACCGTGTGCTATACTGAAATACCATAAATTACCGTATACTACTATTATTTTATCACCAGTATTTAAACAGTTAACACCGTTGACTATTTATATTTAAAAAGGTTACTTCTGTCGTTTTCTATATCCGACAATTATTCCGTTGTGGGGTCCACAAATAATTTGTTATTTCGGCGCCGTCGTACGGCACGAATATTCCCCGACCAAACGAATATTCCCCGACAAAATAAAATTTGCACATAACATCCTTAACTTTCAATTTTGTCAATTTAACCATTTACTGTTTCAGGAAAAATATATATGAAGAAAAAATTAAATTTTGTATTTCATAAATTCGGGGTCTTACAGTTATTGTACTATATTAACTTTATTGAACCAATAATTGTCACATGCATAATAATTCATATTATTGAGCTGATAATTGTCATATTAGCATATGCACAATAATTCACATTACTGAATTAATAATTGTCATTACACAATAACGTGTTATTTTCTTATTTATTTTCAGCATTATTGTTATCTCTTTTATGATATTGATTAAACTGTTGTATTCTATTATTAGTTGATTTTCCTGTTTTTCTAACTCGAAAAGCCAACTACACTGCATTTACAACAATTAGTCATAATAATGAATAATGTGAATTATTGTTGAATAATTGAATTGATAAAATTATTTATTTTTATTATGATAAATTATATAAAGTTGTTTGTTTTTATATATAAAGTTAATTGATTTATTTAAAGTTAGTTGTTTTATATATAAAGTAAATTGAATGGTATAGATTGAAAGATGATCTTTAAATGAATGGTTTAGATTAAAGAAATCTTAAGAGATAAAATGAGTGGTATGGATAAAACATTATCTTGAAATATACGGTTTGGATTAAATTATAAAATCTTGGTGATGATAAGATTTTTTGCTATAAATAGAGGCTTTAACTTAAGGATTTTTCATAAAAAGCTTCCTTGTTTATTCTTTCTTTCACTCTCCAAACATTTCTTTGTATAAGTTCTCTTTGAGTGTGCTAAAGTCATCTTGAGTATTTGTAAAGATCTGTAAGTGTACGAGTTCATATCTAGTCACGTGTTAAGGTAAGGGATACCATCTTTTTCATCTTCCATTATTCAAACTTACTATGGTAAGGGATTATCATTATTTGATTCTCGAAAATAATATCGTTTCTTTCTCACTCGTAAGATGTGTCATTTATTTCCTTATATTAATTTGTGGGAATAACCTGACTACGCGGACTACCGCATGTTTGGTGAATAACCTTTCGTATTCATTTCTTATTAATTTGTGGGAATAACCTGACTACGCGGACTACCGCATGTTTGGTGAATAACCTTTCGTATTCATTCCTTATTAATTTGTGGGAATAACCTGACTACGCGGACTACTGCATGTTTGGTGAATAACCTTTCGTATTCATTCCTTATTAATCTCTGAGAATAACCTGACTACGTGGACAACCGCATGTTTGATGAATTACTCTTCGTATTCATTTCTTACTTGTCTCTTGTTGGTAAAGTTTCCTGAAATGAATATATATTCTTTAATAGTTTGCGCTTCATCTAATATCATTTCAACTGAACCTTCCTATTTTTCTAAATCTTTCTATTGAAACTTAACTGTTATTCTGAATTGTAGATCTTAAATATCACTCTTGAATTTTAGTCCATATCATGTTGGCAATTTGGACATTATTTAAATCTGCACAAAGAAAAATCATAAACTTCTGATATTTATTGATCATACTGTTTCTTCTGATTCATCATCTATATCACGGTTGTTATTCTAATTATCAAGAACCATGTTGTTGTGAATATCTGTGGCCTGGGGCACAGTTGATAGGATAAATGCGAAATAATTATTGTGTCTTTTAGGGCACGTGGTGAATATTTTCTTTGGCCTGGGGCAAAGATGAACTGTTGTTGGTATGATTATGACCAGAGGCTGAAAACTGGTATAATCATTACCGTTTGTGTTATATTTGAATATCTTTGGCTCGTAATGCAAAGATGGACTATTGACTGACATGATTATAATCAGGAACTGAAAATTTATATTATCATGACCAGCGGTGTTTAAGATGATAAGAGTTGATGATTTTTTTCTTAAAAAGAGACGCGAGTAGACATCACAGTCTACACTATTCTTCTAATGGATTGCTTTCCGCTGCTATTATTGATACAAAGCTTATTGTCTATTATATTCAATTAAGAACTCATCTGTTGAAAGTTAATGATAATTTATTTGTCATTATCTTAGTCATGATATTTCTTACTGGGCTATTTGAGCTCACCCTTTCTTTTGTTCCATTGTTTTTCAGAAAAAGAGAGAGTAGTGAGGTCTAGCAGGGGAATGGAGTGACGGTCCGAGTGATAGCTATTGTAGTATTCACATGTTATATATAGTGTGACAATAATAGTGAAGACTTAGTTGTGTATTATTGAGTTTTGTATTTATGTTCTATGTACTATTTGTATTAGAAATTATGTATTTTATGGCGTCTCAAATTGGGCTATGTAGGCCTAAATTTGGGGGCGTCACAAGGGTAGTACTGTTGGGGTTAACTGTCTGCTATAGATGAAAAAGAATAACAGTAGTGTTCTATTCCTACAACTATTTTACATTAAGGCCACCTTACTGAAAAGGTAAAGCAACTTTGTTCCATGCCACCTTAAGGCATAACTAGGAATACTAGTGGGAGGGATCGAAAAATTGTATAATTTTTTTTAGCATTAAAAAATATTGATGTACAAAAAATATAAACATAAAATAAAACTTTATATATTTTTAGTTTCAACATACCTATAAATTCATCGATATCAAAACGTTTTAATATTAGAGTAAAGTTAAAAGTATCAAAATTTATTTTTCAAATGCATTTTAAATATAAATGTCATCGTTATATTTGTTCAATATCATGATAGATCCTAAGAATTTTATTATATACAAATGTAATGATAATATGCATATTGAAAATAATTTAAGACACCCAATATTAGTCGTAATATTAAAATTATTTATTTAACTTTAAGGGTAAATTAATCTTTTAATAACTTTATTTACCTTATTCGTCTTTGAAAATTATAATTAAATTTTGAAATATATTAAAATTCAAAAATAAAATTTATATATTATTTCAGATATAATATAGTATAAATTTATATTCTCAAAATATGAGTCCAATACTAAAATATTTATATAATAAAGAAGGGACAAATATTAATTTTAACATAAATTTATTCCCTTCCATCCCTCTCTAGCTACACTACTACTTCCCAACAACTCACAAAAAAAAATTAAACTTATAATTTTTTTTTCGTAAATTAAATTTTCTAATATTGGCATAGATCAAATGTGATAACCTAATGATAAAAACTCTTGTTTTATTATGCAATATTATAGATTCAACGCTATAAATTGAAGGTAATTTTTTTTTAAAAAAATTACTCCGAATTTCTGAGGCTCTCAGATTAAATGTATATCTATAATTGAATTATATCAAAAACATAATGCTAGATAATTTCTTAGAAAAAAAAAACTTTTTATTATACCATGAGTGCTTTTTTTGTTTATGTTCTGCTTTTTTTGGATACAAATGAGTAGAAAAAATAATAAATTTTCATAGTTATCCAATAGAAAAAAAAGATCAGAATAAGAAATTTATTTTCTTTCTTTATGTTAGCGAGTTTTGAAAAAAAAATAAAACTTAAAATAGAATAAGTATAAGTGCATAATATCTAAACACTATATATATTTTAATTATTAAAAAATTAAACATAATATTAAAATTTATGTTATACTCTATTTTTTAATAATCAAAATAAATATAATATTTAATTTTATATTTAAATATTATGTATATATACTTGTCCCTTAAAATAGCATATATTATTATAGGTTACTGCCAGCAAATTGTGGGGATCCGGTATCAATTGTTTAACATTACTGCTTTACATAAAAATTCTTGAAATTTAGTATTTCTGCAATTTAAATCCCGATTTAGAATGTCCTTATCACAGTTTTACAGAGCTCTATTGGCTTCGGGCCTCGGGTATACGTAATAATTTATTCAATAGTTTATGTAATTATCTTATAGAACTTATTATTTTATAATAAATTATTATATAGATCGTTACGTATAATAAAATCGTTCAGAACACATTGAGGTACAGTGATTCTAGCAAATTTACTTTTCAAACTATTAGGGATGCACAACGGTTAGTTTAGTTGGTAAAAAAATAATCAAACCATTTAAGTCAGTTATAAAAAATTAAAAATCAAAATTGTTTAAATTTTTACTCCGTAATCGGATATCGATTTATTCGGTTATCCGTTAAATTGGTCGATTTAATCGGTTATTAAAATTTAAGCATAAGAAAATAGTTTGTTATTAAAACTTAAGCACATGCGGTTAAGTTTAAAATATTGTATTCAAATTTAATTTAAAATCAAATATGTATATAATTATACATATAATGTTTTGTATAACTAATTGTCATACCTAAATTAAATTTATTAAATCTTGAGTTTCAGAACTAAAATAAATATTTATTAAAAAAGTATATAAATTATATTATAATTTTAAATTATTCGGTCAGTTTTAATTTTTTGATAAGTCAAATTGAAATCGGCCAAATTAGTCTCAATTGGCCCACTGGTGAGGAGAGTATTTCTTTCTCTGTCTAATCTTTAGTATAATGAAATAAGTCTGTTTAGTTTTAGTAGAATGAAATAAGTTAAATAAAAAATGTGGGCTATACCTAGATAAGTAGGGACAGGGACGAAACTATAACGTCGATTGACCTCATTAAATTCTTTATTTTATTTTATAATATATAGTAAAATTTAAAATTTTTAAAAATTATATACAAATTCACTCTAATAAAAAAAATTAAAATTTCTAATATCGTTATCAAATT
Organism: Hedera helix; assembly: GCA_947179155.2. NCBI lineage: Eukaryota > Viridiplantae > Streptophyta > Magnoliopsida > Apiales > Araliaceae > Hedera > Hedera helix. The sequence goes on from OX359273.1 coordinate 36,569,606, forward strand.
AAAAATTTATAATTTTTTCACTTAAGTCTTAAACTCATATTTTTTTCTATTTTCCCTATATATGTATATTCATATAATTTTCTTAAACTAATTAATAATTTTTTTAATATTATTTTTTGTAAAAATTAATTATTTATAAACAATTTATCTTTAAAAAAGTCTATTAAAAGTCAATAAGTTGTATATGTAAGACCCCGAATTTATGAAATACAAAATTTAATTTTTCTTCATATATATTTTTCCTGAAACAGTAAATGGTTAAATTGACAAAATTGAAAGTTAAGGATGTTATGTGCAAATTTTATTTTGTCGGGGAATATTCGTTTGGTCGGGGAATATTCGTGTCGTACGACGGCGCCGAAATAACAAATTATTTGTGGACCCCACAACGGAATAATTGTCGGATATAGAAAACGACAGAAGTAACCTTTTTAAATATAAATAGTCAACGGTGTTAACTGTTTAAATACTGGTGATAAAAGAATAGTAGTATACGGTAATTTATGGTATTTCAGTATAGCACACGGTACTCTACAGTAGCACACAGTATTGCACAGTGTCTCATATTATTGGTCTGATAATTGACACCGTAACTGTTGCGCATCATTTCATCAATAATTGTCACTGCATAATATTTTATATTATTAATTCAATAATTGTTGTTACACAGTATTTTGCATTATTGATTCAATAATTATCATTACACTGTATTTCATATCATTGACTCAATAATTGTTGCGGCACTATTTTTAAAATTATTGAACCTAATAATTGTCACAGTAGCAAATATACTGTAATTTATATTAAATTAATAATAATCTGTACCGTGTTTATTACATTATTATTGAATTATTGTTGTAGCATTATTTTATTGTTTGATCTACAGGAAGAATAAATAATTAAATTTAAAAAAAAAAAAAAAAAAAAAATTAATTAATTTTTACTATTTGGAATAGTAAACATGTGGGCCATCTGTGGGGGCCACATGAGAAACAAATTCAGAAATTGGGGAGTTGGTGGCAGCCGACTGCGCTGCCACTTTTGAAAAATAAGATTGGCATGCGCAAACCTAATGTACTGCTGCCACCTACCACACGCATGGTACCATTATTTCTCCTATAAATAGCTTGCTCAGCTGAATAGAAAAATCACACCTAAAATATAAAATTTTTCTATAAGAATTTTATGAGTTTTCTCTGAGAATAGTAAGGCTATTTTGAGAGTTTGAAAGCCAAAAGGAGTGCAGAAAATTTTCAAGTAAGTCTTTTATTAAAGAGTAGTAATTTTATAAATTCCTATTTTTCACGGTATTCACAAATCTTCCTTTAGAAGACTCTTCTTTGAGAAGATTCATTTTTAAAAGCTTTCTTTGGAAGATTTATTTTGGAATATTATTTTAAAAACTATTTTAAAGTAGTTATATTATACTACAAAAATTATGTTAAATATATATAATTTTGATAGTTCATATTATACGAGTTATCATACACTTTAAAATTTATATGTGGTAATTACTAATTATATTAAAAATATATAGGTTGATCAACCTCATTTAAATCAATATCCAGTCACGTGTTAAGGTAAGGGGTATCATTCTTTTCATCATCATAAATGGATATTATTTCTTTCTTATTGGAAGGGATTATCACTCTTTGATTCTCGAAAATAATATCGTTTCTTTCTTGTGCCATTTATTTCCATGTATTAAATTGTGGGAATAACCTTACGGCGCGGTTTACCGCCTGCTGGTGAATAACCTTTTGTATTCATTCCTTATTAATCTTTGAGAATAACCTTACGGTGCGGATTATCGCCTGTTTGGTGAATAACTCTTCGTGTTCAAATTCTATTAAATTGTGGGAATAACCTTACGGTGCGGATTACGCCTGTTTGGTGAATAACTATTCGTATTCAAATTGATGGGAATAACCTTACGGTGCGGATTATCGCCTGTTGGTGAATAACCCTTTTTATTTGTCTCGTGTGGAAATAATTTGTCTACACGAATTATCACATGACACTTTTATTCCATATTCGTAAGTGATATCATTTTCCTTTATACTCATAAGGGATACCATCTTTTTCATCTTCCATTATTCAAACTTACTATGGTAAGGGATATTAATTCCCTTCACCTTTTGTTAATCAAACCTGCTACGGTAAGGGATATTATTTTCTTCCATACACCTAAATCGAAACTTATTATGGAACTATTGCTTCTATAATTCCTGAAAATATTATATGTTCCATAATAGTTGAATTTCATTAGTTCAACTGAACCTTCCTATTTTCTGAACATTTCTATTGAACTGTAATCGTTATTCTGAACTGTGGATCTTGAATATCATTTTTAAATTTCACTCCACATCATGTTGGCAATTTGGACATTATTTGAATCTGCACAAAGTAAACTTCCGATACTTATTGTTTATCCTGTTCTTCTGTTCATCATTTGTATCACTGTTATTTGTATTAATCATCAAGAATCAAGCTGTTGTGAATATCTGTGGCCGGGGGCACAGATGTGATATAATTGTTGAACAGATGATAGGTTAAAGGCGATATACTAGGTTAAAGGCGATACATCTGTTCGGTGTCTTTTATGACACGTGGTGAATGTTCTCTTTGGCCCGTAGTGCAAAGATGAACTGTTGGTTGGTATGATTATGACCAAAGGCTGAATCTGGTATAATCATGACCGTTGGTGTTATATTGAATGTCTTTGGCCCGTAGTGCAAAGACGAACTGTTGATCTGCATGATTATGACCAGGAACTGTGAAGTTGTATTATCTTGACTAATGGTATTTCAGATGATAAAAGTTGATGATATTTTTACTAAAAAGAGAAGCGAGTGGACATTATAGTCTGCATTATTCTTCTAATAGATTGCTCATTCCGCTGCTATTATTGATCTGAACGTTGTTTAAGAATTTAACTGCAGTTTTTGATATAAACCTTGTAGTCTATTGTATTCTATCAAGAACTCAACTGTTGAAGGCTAATGATAAATTATTCGTCATTATCTTAGTCATGATATTTCTTACTGGGCTATTTGAGCTCACCCTTTCTTTTCGTTCCATTGTTTTTCAACAGGAGATGAGAACGTAACGGGGTCTAGCCGGGGAATGGAGTGAGAGTGCGGGGATAGCTATCATAGTCTTCACGTGTTATAAAATAGTGTGGCAATAATAATGAAGACTTAGTTGTGTTGTATTATCCACTGTATTGTTGTACGTTGTATTTCATTGTAATAATTTTGTTGTAGTCTTTTGACGACTCAAGTTTGGGCTGTGTGGGCCTAGATTTGGGGGCGTCACAGTTGGCATCAGAGCTTAGGGATATGGTCTTTAATGGAGATCTGGGGTTAGAACTAGGAGGGGAGAGATGAATAGAATCAGTCACTAGCGTGTCCCACCTAAATTAGATTTTATTATCTAATGAGTTGATTTGAATATAGGGACATGAAGTGATGAGTCAGTTTATTTGAACTAACATTTATTTTGTGACCACAGTTTAGTATGGCATCTGGAAATCAAGAGGTTAACTATGAAATACCCGAAGCGAATGTAGCCGAAAATCAAGAAGCCACAAACAATCCTCCTGCCAACTCAGGAAATAATATTCCTGATAACATGATGAATGATGGATTCTTTAGGAATTTCATGCAGTTCATGCAGAATCAGGCAAGAGGAAATCCAGTTAACAATAACGGTAGAAACGCTGGTAATTTGAGGATGGTCACTGTCAAGCAATTTAAAGAATTGGGACCACCTGAATTCCACGGGAAGCCTGACCCACTCAAAGCGGAGGCATGGCTGAAGCAGACGACAAAAATACTTGATGTCCTACAATGCGCTGATGATCAGAAGGTGCCCTTTGCTACTTTTATGTTTCGAGGTGAGGCGGATCACTGGTGGGAAGCGGTAAAACGTATCCACCCTTCAGCACTTGAGATGTCCTGGACAGAATTCCAAGAGCTATTTAATGAAAAGTACTTCCCAGAAAGCATCCGCCATATGAAGGAAGTGGAATTCATTAAGCTGGAGCAGGGAAACATGACAGTTTCTCAATATGAAGCTAAGTTTGCTGAACTGTCTCGTTTTGCGACTCATCTAGTAGATGACGAAGCACGGATGAGTCGGATGTTCTTACGTGGTCTAAGATTCGAAATCCGTCAACAACTTAGCTCTCATAAATTTAGTTTGTATTCAGATGTTGTTGATAGGGCTCAAAGGGTGGAGCAAACAGATGAAAAATTACAGCCAAGAGTCAATGATCAGAGAAATGATAACAACCACAGGAACGAGAACCATCGAGGAGGTAACCAACACTTCGGTGGTAATTCCACATCAAATAACAGAAGAGGAGAATCCAGTGCGAACAATTTCAAAAGAAAGAGATTCCATAATAATTATGGAAGGGCACCAGTACCGGCACCAGCACCGACCCCAGTTTCAAGGGGAGAAGATCGACCACCAGTGAGATGCTATAGGTGTGGTCAGGAAGGTCACATCAGCCCAAACTGTACACTGCAGTCCAAAAAGTGCTACAGTTGTGGGAAAGAGGGTCATCTTGCGCGATTTTGTCCTGCCACAAAATCAAGTCCAGCTGCAGTGATGATACCAAAAGCTAGCGCGGATAAGGGAAAATCTGTAGTTCAAGGGAGAGCTTTTGTTGTGACATCCCAAATGGCACGAAACTCGAACGAGGTGATAACCGGTAAGCTATTCATAAATTCTCGTGAAGTCTACGCTTTGTTAGATACTGGTTCTACCCATTCTTTTATCTCACCTGCATGTGCTCAGCGTTTAAACTTAACTCCTGAAAATTTGGACTTTGACTTATCAGTTGAAACCCCATTAGGAGAAATGACCATTACATCTACTGTCTATAAATCTTGCCTAGTTCAAATCAACAACCTCACATTACCTGTTGACCTTATTTCTTTGGAGATGCAGGAATTTGATGTGATTTTAGGAATTGATTGGTTGACTACCCATCATGCTAAAATTGATTGTTTTCATAAGATTATTAGTTTTCATATTCCTAATCAACCTGTCATGCAAATTCAAGCAACTAAACCATTGAAATCTATAACTGTTATTTCTAGCCATAAAGCCATTCGTTTATTGAAAAACGGATGTCAAGCCTTTTAAGCTCATGTCACTGATTTGAACAAAAATACGTCAAACTTGAATGATATTCCCATTGTTAATGAGTTCCTGACGTTTTTCCTGAGGAACTTCCTGGCTTATCCCCAAACCGAGAAATTGAATTCTGTATCGATCTTGAACCCGACACTAAACCCATTTTCAAAGTCTCATACCAAATGACTCCCATAGAACACCAAGAGTTGAAGGTTTGATTATTAGATATCGGTATCATTCGAGCGAGGAATGCGAGAAGAGTTTTCAAAAACTCAAGAGGAGACTTGTTTCAGCTCCTGTTCTGACCATACCATCAGGATCAGGAGAATTTGTCATTTACAGCGATACTTCAAGCAAAGGTCTAGGCTGTGTCCTTATGCAACATGGAAATGTTATAGCCTATGCCTCTCGACAACTCAAAGATTATGAAAAAAATTATCCTACTTATGATCTAGAGTTGGCAGCAGTCGTTTTCGCGTTGAAGATCTGGAGACACTACTTGTACGGAGAAAAAGTGGATATCTATACGGATCATAAAGGCCTCGAGTATTTCTTCACCCAGAAGGAACTCAACATGCGACAACGACGTTGGCTTGAGCTGTTGAAGGATTACGACCACACAATCCAGTATCACCCGAGAAAGGCGAACGTTGTAGCTGACGCTTTGAGCAGAAAATCTTATGCGAGTACAAGTGCACTGCTGACAACACAAAAGCGTATTTTATACGACTTGCAAAAGATGGAGATAGAGCTAAAGACACCAGGGACCCACTCGAAGATTGCTCACGTGCGAGTAGAACCGGCTTTAATCGATAAAATTAAAGCTACGCAAGCTACCGATCCGGAACTGATGAACATGATGAAGAAAGTACAAGAAGGTGTCATTCCCGAAGCAAGAATCGACGAGAAAGGAATACTTCGAGTCAACTCTCGACTCTGTGTTCCTAACGATCCTGAATTAAAGCATAAAATCATGATGGAGGCACACAACACGCCATTTGCAATCCACCCAGGAGGTACCAAGATGTATCGAGATCTTCGACATACATTTTGGTGGAACAATATGAAAAGGGAGATTGCAGAGTTTATCTCAAGGTGCTTAACTTGTCAACGTGTCAAGGCAGAGCATCAAGTACCTAAGGGTCCTTTACAACCACTTGAGGTTCCCGAATGGAAGTGGGAACACATCAATATGGATTTCGTGACGGGTCTTCCCAAAGTTTCTCAAGGCTTAGATGCAATTTGGGTCATCGTAGATAGATTGACCAAATCCGCTCATTTCTTGCCTATACGAGAAAACTTTTCACTTGAACGTCTTGCCGGTATGTACATAAATGAGATCGTGAGATTGCATGGCATGCCAGTTTCCATAGTTTCTGATCGAGATCCTAGATTCACTTCACGCTTTTGGATCAGTCTACAAAAAGCTATGGGCACTGAACTACGTTTTAGTTCTGCATACCATCCTCAAACGGATGGACAATCGGAAAGGACAATCCAGACCCTCGAAGATCTTTTGAGACTTTGCGTACTAGATTTCAAAGGAAGTTGGGATAAGTACTTACCATTGGTGGAATTTTCCTACAACAACAGTTACCAAGCAAGTATAGGTATGGCTCCATTCGAGGCTTTATATGGACGCAAGTGTCGCTCTCCAGTATGTTGGAATGAGGTAGGAGAAGCAAAACTGTTGGGACCCGAGTTGGTACGCTTGACGACCGAAAAGATCCAAATGATCCGACAACGAATACAGACAGCACAAGAACGACAAAAGAGTTATGCCGATCTTCATCGGAGAGATGAGAGATTCAACGTCGGAGATCATGTATTCTTACGTGTTTCTCCATGGAAAGGAGTTACGAGATTCGGAAAGAGAGGAAAGCTCAACCCTCGATTTATTGGCCCATTTGAAATCCTCGATCGAGTAGGATCCGTAGCCTACAGACTAGCCCTACCACCAAGTATGTCTCGCATCCATAACGTTTTTCACATATCTATGTTACGTAAATATGTGAAGGACCCAAACCACGTCATTGAGTTAGAACCAGACGTTATAGCAGAAGATTTAACGTATGAGGAGGTACCTGTTAAGATCCTAGATAAGAAGAAGCAGATCTTACGCTCAAAGGTTATACCTCAAGTTAAGGTTTTATGGAGGAACCAAGATATTGAGGAAATGACCTGGGAGCTAGAATCTGAGATGAAGTCTAGGTATCCATACCTCTTCGAAATGCCAGGTACGTCAATTTCGGGGACGAAATTTCATAAGGAGGGGAGGTTGTAAGACCCCGAATTTATGAAATACAAAATTTAATTTTTCTTCATATATATTTTTCCTGAAACAGTAAATGGTTAAATTGACAAAATTGAAAGTTAAGGATGTTATGTGCAAATTTTATTTTGTCGGGGAATATTCGTTTGGTCGGGGAATATTCGTGTCGTACGACGGCGCCGAAATAACAAATTATTTGTGGACCCCACAACGGAATAATTGTCGGATATAGAAAACGACAGAAGTAACCTTTTTAAATATAAATAGTCAACGGTGTTAACTGTTTAAATACTGGTGATAAAAGAATAGTAGTATACGGTAATTTATGGTATTTCAGTATAGCACACGGTACTCTACAGTAGCACACGGTATTGCACAGTGTCTCATATTATTGGTCTGATAATTGACACCGTAACTGTTGCGCATCATTTCATCAATAATTGTCACTGCATAATATTTTATATTATCAATTCAATAATTGTTGTTACACAGTATTTTGCATTATTGATTCAATAATTATCATTACACTGTATTTCATATCATTGACTCAATAATTGTTGCGGCACTATTTTTAAAATTATTGAACCTAATAATTGTCACAGTAGCAAATATACTGTAATTTATATTAAATTAATAATAATCTGTACCGTGTTTATTACATTATTATTGAATTATTGTTGTAGCATTATTTTATTGTTTGATTTACAGGAAGAATAAATAATTAAATTTAAAAAAAAAAAAAAAAAAAATTAATTAATTTTTACTATTTGGAATAGTAAACATGTGGGCCATCTGTGGGGGCCACATGAGAAACAAATTCAGAAATTGGGGAGTTGGTGGCAGCCGACTGCGCTGCCACTTTTGAAAAATAAGATTGGCATGCGCAAACCTAATGTACTGCTGCCACCTACCACACGCATGATACCCTTATTTCTCCTATAAATAGCTTGCTCAGCTGAATAGAAAAATCACACCTAAAATATAAAATTTTTCTATAAGAATTTTATGAGTTTTCTCTGAGAATAGTAAGGCTATTTTGAGAGTTTGAAAGCCAAAAGGAGTGCAGAAAATTTTCAAGTAAGTCTTTTATTAAAGAGTAGTAATTTTATAAATTCCTATTTTTCACGGTATTCACAAATTTTCCTTTAGAAGACTCTTCTTTGAGAAGATTCATTTTTAAAAGCTTTCTTTGGAAGATTTATTTTGGAATATTATTTTAAAAACTATTTTAAAGTAGTTATATTATACTACAAAAATTATGTTAAATATATATAATTTTGATAGTTCATATTATACGAGTTATCATACACTTTAAAATTTATATGTGGTAATTACTAATTATATTAAAAATATATAGGTTGATCAACCTCATTTAAATCAATATCCAGTCACGTGTTAAGGTAAGGGGTATCATTCTTTTCATCATCATAAATGGATATTATTTCTTTCTTATTGGAAGGGATTATCACTCTTTGATTCTCGAAAATAATATCGTTTCTTTCTTGTGCCATTTATTTCCATGTATTAAATTGTGGGAATAACCTTACGGCGCGGTTTACCGCCTGCTGGTGAATAACCTTTTGTATTCATTCCTTATTAATCTTTGAGAATAACCTTACGGTGCGGATTATCGCCTGTTTGGTGAATAACTCTTCGTGTTCAAATTCTATTAAATTGTGGGAATAACCTTACGGTGCGGATTACGCCTGTTTGGTGAATAACTATTCGTATTCAAATTGATGGGAATAACCTTACGGTGCGGATTATCGCCTGTTGGTGAATAACCCTTTTTATTTGTCTCGTGTGGAAATAATTTGTCTACACGAATTATCACATGACACTTTTATTCCATATTCGTAAGTGATATCATTTTCCTTTATACTCATAAGGGATACCATCTTTTTCATCTTCCATTATTCAAACTTACTATGGTAAGGGATATTAATTCCCTTCACCTTTTGTTAATCAAACCTGCTACGGTAAGGGATATTATTTTCTTCCATACACCTAAATCGAAACTTATTATGGAACTATTGCTTCTATAATTCCTGAAAATATTATATGTTCCATAATAGTTGAATTTCATTAGTTCAACTGAACCTTCCTATTTTCTGAACATTTCTATTGAACTGTAATCGTTATTCTGAACTGTGGATCTTGAATATCATTTTTAAATTTCACTCCACATCATGTTGGCAATTTGGACATTATTTGAATCTGCACAAAGTAAACTTCCGATACTTATTGTTTATCCTGTTCTTCTGTTCATCATTTGTATCACTGTTATTTGTATTAATCATCAAGAATCAAGCTGTTGTGAATATCTGTGGCCGGGGGCACAGATGTGATATAATTGTTGAACAGATGATAGGTTAAATGCGATATACTAGGTTAAAGGCGATACATCTGTTCGGTGTCTTTTATGACACGTGGTGAATGTTCTCTTTGGCCCGTAGTGCAAAGATGAACTGTTGGTTGGTATGATTATGACCAAAGGCTGAATCTGGTATAATCATGACCGTTGGTGTTATATTGAATGTCTTTGGCCCGTAGTGCAAAGACGAACTGTTGATCTGCATGATTATGACCAGGAACTGTGAAGTTGTATTATCTTGACTAATGGTATTTCAGATGATAAAAGTTGATGATATTTTTACTAAAAAGAGAAGCGAGTGGACATTATAGTCTGCATTATTCTTCTAATAGATTGCTCATTCCGCTGCTATTATTGATCTGAACGTTGTTTAAGAATTTAACTGCAGTTTTTGATATAAACCTTGTAGTCTATTGTATTCTATCAAGAACTCAACTGTTGAAGGCTAATGATAAATTATTCGTCATTATCTTAGTCATGATATTTCTTACTGGGCTATTTGAGCTCACCCTTTCTTTTCGTTCCATTGTTTTTCAACAGGAGATGAGAACGTAACGGGGTCTAGCCGGGGAATGGAGTGAGAGTGCGGGGATAGCTATCATAGTCTTCACGTGTTATAAAATAGTGTGGCAATAATAATGAAGACTTAGTTGTGTTGTATTATCCACTGTATTGTTGTACGTTGTATTTCATTGTAATAATTTTGTTGTAGTCTTTTGACGACTCAAGTTTGGGCTGTGTGGGCCTAGATTTGGGGGCGTCACAGTATATATATATGTAAATAATTATATATATAGTTAACAATTATTATATTATTATTATAATAAAATATATATTTTATATATATAATCTGAAAGTATAAATTTATTGAAAAAAAATAGCTCAGGAAGAAATTATTTATAACCTTATAATAATTTTTGACCCCATTGAATATTTATCCTGACTTCATCACTGAATAGGGAAAGTCCAGATTGCCCTTGAGTGAAATTTACTGTAATGTCGTCTCCTGATTGGTGATATTTTGATATCCTCACACCTATTTAAAATAAGAAGAAAAAAAATGAATTATACTTTTGGCTTTATCAAGCATTAGAAATATAAAACGGGTGTGGAAAACATTGAAATTGGTGTAATATTCAAAATAAGCCGTTAATTCCCCTCCCTCCTGGGTACTGACTTAGTTACTTCTACTATAAAAATGACTTTTTTAAAAAATTTACCCATTTTTATTTATTTATATACAAGACAAATAAATATGGCTTATCAAGTTTCTCATTACTTAATGATAAAATAATTATTTATAAGATTTTAAGTGTATGAGATTTTGAAATCTATTTTTTTATTTGAGTTAAAAATAAAATAAAATGAAATTATATTCATTTATTTTATATGTGAATAAGAAAAGTAAGTAAATATAGAAAGACTCGTAAAAATGATGAGAAATTCTTGGAACAAGTACTAATAAACTAAGAGAACTTAAATTTTGGACATCTAAAACCGATAGAGGGACGTGTATAATGGACGTGATTAAGAAGCCATAGCCTTCCATCTGCAGCTGTGGTTGTTGGATGTGGTCTGCCTGGTTGAATTCTGCTCAAATTGTGAGGCTTCTACTACAATAAGAGGTCCTTCAGAAATGGGGACATATACATACATATATATATATATATATATATATATATATATATATGATAGTCCTTGTTCCCATTAAATTTTTAGTACATGGATTCTAATTTTCTGCACTTTTTGTTTACTTGTTCAAAAATAGAATTAATGCATGATTTGGAAAATTGTTTATCTTTCAAGTTGTCCCATGAAAAGCTTTTAATCTCTTTACATAATTCGGAATCTTCTGCAGAAAATTAAGGAGGAGGGAAGAAGAGAAGAAAGGGTGGAATCTATATCAACTTGTTGTTGCGCCTTGCTATGTATTATAATAAATTTGTGTTGAATTACAATTATAAAATATATCAATATATAAGATTGAATAAAATTATAAAAATGTCTTACTTATTACGTATCTTTCTAAAAAATTAATATTTATTTACATAAATGACAATTGAAATCTGGGCATAAATATTCTTAATATATATTATTTTCCTATACGTTGTGTTGTGCCCCAACTTATGTGATATGGATTATACTCAGAATTCCGAATGGTATGAACATTAGTGCTCAACTTTATGTTCTCATATATACCCCTTATTAATTAGGAGTTGGCTGCATGGCAGAAATGATCGGAAAAAGTAATTGTAAATTAAGAATATTATATCACTTTAAAGTCTTAAAATAAAATTTTAAATAAATTTTTTTATAAGACTATAAAATCATATTTTGAACTGCATTGAAATAGGGCAATTTTGCCCCAAATTCTTAACTTGGATAGAAGAAGGAATAAAATAAAAAATAATATATTTAATGATTATTTTGAAGAATAAACAGTAAAATAATTAATTTTTAATCTATATGAAAAATAATAGAATAAAATTCATCTAATAGAATGAATATATATATAATAATTTTGTCATTATATTACACTACCTACCACCACAAATGACCAAACATACATTTAAAATACCTTAAAATCATTATATTCTTTCGATCAAAACGCCGCATAAATGTGCTATTTTATGATGGTAACATATTTAGAAGATCTTTTCTGAAGTTTAATGTAACAAGTTTAGACAATCACAATTTATTGTAAGACTAACAAAATCATCGAAAAAGGTATGTTGTTTTTCTGAAAATACTAATGGTATATTCTTAATCTTTGGTACGGAACATGATTTTGCATATATCCATGTTTCCAACACCAAACCAAGTACAAGGAACAAGGAGCACGGAACATACAGAAAGAACTTCCATAACTGCTTCGGAAACAATTTAAAGAAAGATCGAAGCAACCAATAATTAACAACATGAATACCTATTCTTTCATATACGGCGCTGCTTCATTTTCTCGCAATCTTTATCAAATCTTGCAGGCAGTTTGGAAAATCCATGCACCCAACTGAAGCTTGTAAAACAACGGCTAACACAGCACATTTGCTTCTTTGTTCTCTTTGCATTAGTTAGGGTTTTGATTTCTCTGATTTTTTTTACCATTCTGTTAAGGAGCTATTCCAGGAACAAGAGGAATAGGTGGTTTTGGCTTCTTTGTCTTCTCCACTAGTACAGCTTGAGTAGTTAGGACTATACCAGCAACAGAGACGGCATTTTGAAGTGCACACCTTGAAACCCGACAAGGATCAACCACTCCAACAGCAAGAAGGTCTTCATATTCGCCGCTCATTGCATTGAACCCTATTGGCCAATCAGAAGCCTGGATTTTTTCCACTACTATAGCTCCATCAACTCCTGCATTGGCTGCAATCGATCTTGAAGGCGCAAGAAGTGCCTGAAATTTGTCATTCACTGCATCAAATTGCAAAAGCATATGTAACTAAATTTTTGTTCAAGGTTCACAATTTTACAACAGAAGTGGACTACAATTATTAGACAATAGTAAAATATGGATCCTCTACATTTAGGTAGTTGATTGAGGATCCTCCATTTGTGAGTTGATATAAATTAGAAAGGACTTTTACTTTTAGAATTTGATTAAGAGAACATATTAAGGCTGACCAATTATTGGATGAGCTCTAATAAAAAAATAATGGAATTGTGATGAAGGAAGAAATGACCCAAAAAACAACTTAATCAAGAAAAAATTAAAAAGTTCAGTCTATACCTAACACCATTATGCTTGTTATATTTGTAGAATTGGTAAGAGAATATTATCCAAGGAAAAAATAGGAGAATATTACCATCCCTACGATGTCAGCACCTATCTTCTCGTTTGGATCTTCCAAGTTGTTCTTTATGATGGGAATTTGTTCCAAGAGATGTACATATGTAGCGCCACCACCAGGTACAATACCTTCATCCATGGCAGCAAAAGTGGCGCTTTTTGCATCCTCAATTCTAAGCTTTCGGTCTTCAAGCTCCATCTCTGTATGTGCTCCTACCTAAAATCCATCCAAATAACTTTATAAATATTTTTAACTTTTGCAAGTGAAAACAAATGTATGCCAACGTTGCCTACTTGGGAAAAAACCCCAAGGGGTGGGACAAATGGCCATGAGGAATAACCTCAAGGTCATTGGTTCCAATACCAATACATGGGGCCAAAATTATCATCAAGAAAATGTTGTCTACTTGGGGGGGAAAAAGGAAAAACCCCCACAAAAAAAAGCAGGAAAACAGAAAAGGAAAATTCCCTTGAACTTACACTCGGATGCTTTAGCTAAAATGTAAATGCAACATGCATTTATAAGACGAAAATTTATGAAGTAGATCAAAGTTTCAAACAGGTAAATCTTTATTCCAGAAAAAAACTGAAGGCTACAGATTATACAAGGGGCATGTGATCAAACTAACACAGAGACAGGAAAGGGCGGGAAGTTTTCTTAAAAGATATAAACACCAACTGAAAAACAATTACATAATGTTGGAAGATGAACCAACAGCCAACAAGCAACAAGGTACTTTTATTCATATTCAGAAAGTTAAAAAACTAGATCAATTTTATTCTGAAGAAAAAAGGGAAAAGAACTTTGAGCACATTAGAAGCACCTTTGAAGTTGAAAATATTTTAACAAATCCAAATAAATTAATCTTCACAACAATTTGACTTTATATAAACTAATATGCTTCTTTTTCAACTACAAAGTTGAAAATTCAAAAAAGAAAGGAAAAATATATGAAAATTCTTTTGGAAGTTGGGATCTATCATGCCAACTAAAACTTAAACAAAATCACTGTTAGAAGACACCTCATCCAAGAAAAAAAAAAGTTGAAAAATACATCCAGTAAGTTATATTCATTGTCTAATTTTCTGCACACCTTAATGATAGCTACACCACCAGATAGTTTTGCGATTCTTTCAGATAACTTGCGTGACATATATCCACTATCTGATTCAGCAAGATCCTTCTTTATCTGCGAAATTCTGGCCTGAAGCTCAGCTTTAGTTGAAGGATCAGCAACAATAGTTGTAGAATTACTTGTTATGGTTATTTTTCGTGCAATGCCAAGCTGATCAGAGGTCGCACCCTCAAGACTCAGGCCTAGATCTCCAGAGAGAAAATCAGCACCTGATTATAATATAATGATGTCAACTTGAAAGTAGTGCATGAAATTCTGCAAATGGTTAAGCAAATACGAGTAATCATTGAACTGATTCAAAAGATGACACAACAAAAGAACCACAGGTCATCACTATATCATTGTTATCCCCCACCAAAGGTATACACGTGAACATCTTCTGGATGAATGAGATGACCCTGTTACAACATTTCTTTTCTAGAAATAGAACACAGCACCTGAATTCACCTGTCATAAGGGCAATATCTTGCAAAAGTGCTTTCTTTCCTTCTCCAAGTCCTGGACATTTAACAACAGCAACATTAAGTAAACCTCGCATTTTATTCAAGACCAGTGTTTCCAGCACTTGCCTTGAAATATCCTCGGCAATAATAAGCAGAGGGACACTCAGTTGGGTAGTCTTTTCTAGCAAAGGAACAATCTCTTTGACAGTTGATATCTTTTGATCAGTTACCAACACTCTAGCATTTTCAAAATCCACAATAGATTTGTCCTGATTTGTGATGAAGTGAGGTGACATATAACCTTTGTCAATCTGTAGAGAAAGAATGCCTGAACAGAAATTACAAAAAATACAAAAAGAAAAGAAAGAAAAAAATGATTCCATTATAAGGCAATAAGATAGAAAATAGAAAAAGTATATGAATTCAATACCCAACTTAGAAAAGTTTCGTTGCAACACTAGAATTAGATTAACTTATATGAGAATTTTTATATAGCAGTACACCAAAAGAGTAATCGATTTATAAATTAGTAGCATTCTAAATGTTCATAGGAAGAAAATGAACATGTACAAATCAATTGCAAAGAAATATCCTTTTGAAATACACATTTGTACCAAAGATACATCAGCAGTTAATCCACATTGTCACGTTGTCAATTGTCACTATAATTTTGTAGTTTTACTCGACAAGAGCACAACTGTGCTTACATAACTCTGACAATGGCGAAGCCATATAACTTTGGTCCATTCACACACTGAGAGAAAATTTTAAGATAAATCATGTTTTAATTATAATCTGCTTTTAAGTCAAACTGAAATTTAGTAACTTTTTATATGCAAGGAAAAAAGCCATCAAATTTTATACATTGTCTATAATATTAATCTAATAAGTAAATATTATAATCAAATAAAATCCCTAAGTCACACTATACCAATTACCTTCATTCCTTCTTCAATCATCACTGAAGTTTCAGAGGATGAAGAAGATTCGATGGAGATGATCCCATCAGGTCCAATCTTAGTTATCGCTTCAGCAATCAGGCTCCCAATAAATTCATCATTTCCAGCAGAAATTGAAGCTACAGCTGCAAAAAGAAACAAAGTAAGATTTTTCTTACATTGCAATTTGAAGTAAAATGAAGTAAAATGGAAATATTACCTTTTATATCGTCCCATCCTTTTACCGGGACACTTTTCTTCTTCAAAACTTTTACCAATTCTTTCACAGTCGTCTCCATTCCTTTCTTCAAAGAAACAGGATTAGCCCCAAAAGCAACAGCCAACAACCCCAATTTAATTATTTCCCGAGCCAAAATGATTGCAGTTGTAGTGCCATCACCAGCTAAATCATTTGTCTTAGTTGCAACCTGCAAAAAGGTTGGATTCCATGATTTTGATTATTTAACCAAGAACAGCATATTGTTGCTTGATGAAGAGAGCTACTTCCTCCGTTCCACAATCAAAGTCCTATTTGACTTTGATCCTAGTTAATTTGTGAATCCTAAAATTCAAATTGTGGTGTTCATATACTTTAATTTTCAAATAAGACTTTGTACTTAATAATACTTTTCAAGTAGTTTACAATATTAACTGTTGCATTAATTATTAACCAAAATAAAATAAATTTACATCCATTTTGAACTTTAAGATTTTGCAAATTGACTAGAAAAATCAAATGGGGCACTTTTCGTGGAATGGATGGAGTATCTTGCTAGCATGAATGACCTCTTGGACCAGCAGTGCTCCTGCATTTTCAATTGCATCTGGAAGCTCTATGGCTTGCGCAATTGTAAGACCATCATTTATAACTTTAAGATTCCCAGACTCTGAAAGAACAACATTGCGTCCTGCATAATTTAATATAGACCAAGTTGTTTTACATAAGCAGCAAAGAGCAATATCATGAATGTAATACTCTAACTCAAAACACAATGACCAAATCTATAATTAAGAATATCAAGCTTCTTTATTCAATCTGAGTCAGGTTTACGCTTCTAGTATGCCATGTGCAAAAGGTATATGCAAAAGAGAATCCAAACTTGCACAAACTTAATTTTTAATTAAGAATTCCTTTGCATTAATACAATCATAACATAGTGCAGCTCTATTCTCTTGGAATCTCAAGCATTTCGTGCCTCAAATATCATTCTGCATGTTACAATATATTTAACACAAGAATAACCACTTTTTTTTAATGCATATTATTGTAATGCTTGTACTTGACATGAGACTACAATGGCAAGGTTTAACCTCAAAATAAAAGCTAGCAAATCTAAGGTTGACAATCTTTATGTCTTTGAATGAAAACTTTATGCAATATAATTTATTTGTTTATAACAAAATTACAACCAATTGACAAAAAGCCTGGTAAATTCAGGTAGCCACCTCTAGCCCTCACTCTGCATCAGCTCATAAAGTTCACATTTAACGTGTACATTCCACGGGGTTAGAAAGAGCTCCAACAAACAAACAGTCTTCTAGCTAGCACGTGTATAGAAAAACCCATACAATCTTTAAAATTGGGAGAGCAAAGCACTAAAATTGTACACAGGAAGCGACTTTAAGCTAAATACTAATAATACTCCCTCCATTGCACAAAAAGAGTCTCATTTGGCTGTAATCCTGTTTAATTTGCGAAATCCTAAAATACAAATTGTGATGAGAATTTATTTTAATTTTTGAAATCAAAACTTTTTACTTTTTAAGAAGTTCACAATAATAACTATTGCATTAATCAAAATCAAAAAATTATCATCAATTTTGAAATTTAGGATTTTGCAAATTGACTAGGTGAAAAATAAAAAATGGGACTTGTTTTGTGGAACAGAGGAGAAACACCTGAGACAACTCTAATTCCCAAGTCATCAAAATAACCTTTTATGAGAAATTCAAGGTCGCCCCAGATTCACATATTTCATACTTACGACACCACATTTAACCACTATCACCAACCTACAAGATTCATAAATTAAACTACAAAATCCAAATGAACGGATAAAAATAAGCCAGATAAAAATAAGCCAGATGAAAATCAAAGCAATAATTACTAAATAAGCTATTAAAAAGAAAAACCCAGAAACCTTTAGGTCCAATGGTGACAGAAACAGCATCAGCGAGTTTATCTACTCCAGCTAATAACCCATCTCTGCCTTCTTTATCAAAAGATATTCTCTTTGGCCCTACTCTTACCACTAATTTCTTCACTTTCTTTTTGTTTTTCCACAACCCACAAATCCTTTGCTTCAGACTGAGATCCTACAGTACGACAAAGGGAGAAACAAGAAAGTTTTAGTCTAAAATTAGATGTTGTAAACGATTTGTGATGGAGAAAGAGAGACAGAGATGATTACATACCAAGATGACAACTTTTGGAGGGAAGAATAGCGGTGAAGAAAATGAAATTGACATTTTTTTGATGGCGCAAACGCTGCGGATTCTTTTCGCGAAGGTTTTTAAAAGGGTTTTAGTTAGACGACTGAGTTTGGGCGAGTCGAGTTAGAGAGTCGACGCACTGAGGCTTCCGCTCAGAGGCT
The DNA here is from genome assembly GCA_947179155.2 of Hedera helix. NCBI lineage: Eukaryota > Viridiplantae > Streptophyta > Magnoliopsida > Apiales > Araliaceae > Hedera > Hedera helix. Next base: position 36,588,301 of record OX359273.1, read on the forward strand.
GGTTAGCTTATCACCCGCTGATGAATGTTTGATTTGCAGCGAAGCGTTTAGTTTATCTAATTTAGAAACAAGGTTTATTCTGTTTAGTAGTACATTTGAAGCGGTGACTTATAGGGATTAAAGACCTTTTCCGTCCGTTATAGAGCCGATATAATCGTGTGAATCTTTTCTTAAAAGAATCACAAATAAAAAGTTTTGCTAATTAAATATTTAATTCTTAATAAAATCACACCCCAACTATGAAAATTTATAATAATGGATATTTAATTTTGAAACCAAGTAATAAACCCGAGATTAAGCATATGGAACATATGTTTAACAGAAGGTAAGTGTCCATTAATCATGACTGTAACATGTCCTCCACTTATTCTCAACCTTTCCTCGAACCATTTTCATGCTTCATGTTTTTCTTTTTATTTGTATAACAATACTAATTTTGCAGCAATTTCTCCATATAATTTCCAAAATAAGAAAATTACTGTTGAGATCTAGAATTTGTGAACGCCAAAATCAATAAAAATAATTGTAAACCAAGAAAAATATTTCTGGTTGAGATAGAAACATTCAACACTAAATTATTTGTTCATAAGAAAGGAAAGAAATGCAGTAGAGCCACTTGGTGGGATCAAGAAACCAAAACCACAAAAGCATCCTTCTAACTTCTCTTAAACAAAAAATAAATGCTTGATCTCGACGAAAAAAGATTTTCTTGAATCTCATTGTAGGGTTCACTAGTGCTTCGCATCTTCTTCTTCACAGAACTTGGCGTACCGGTCTGAATCCATTAAAGATGTCAATTCGTTGTTGTTACTCAATTCCACCTTTATAATCCATCCATTTTCATATGGGCTTCCGTTAACCTATAATTGATAAAATAGCTGTTAAACTTCTATCAAACAAAAAGGAAAATGTAATGAAGATAATAATAATAAAAAAGAAAAAAGGATCAAACGTTCTATTAAATATTGTGTGTAGCCACAAGTAGTCCATAAATCAATAAATGGAAATGTTGGGTCAATGCAAGTTCGATTGATTGATAATCACAACTTAGATCAGATGATAAAGATAATAAACCTTAGTCCGATACACTAGGTAGCTTAGTGCTACGAACAAACCACGAGTATTCCTTTTGAATTTTCACCCATTCAGTCCTTTCGTGTCTTGGACAATTTTCATCAATGGCATCAAGTGAATATTAACAAATAAGCTTCTGAAGTCACAACTGGGCCTAGGTGGTCATACAGACGCAAACATCTTACAAAAATGGTGAAGGTAACAAACAAGAAAATACGTCATTTTCATGAATAATGGTAAAGAAATAGATAAACTGCAATTTTAGAATTTCAACTGTTGTGGAGGACTGAGTCGGATATTCCAGTTTCTTCGTTATTACACAACAGCACTTTTCTCGCAAAACTAAAAAGGTATCCACAATAACCACACTTTGTGAAAGATCTCCTAGATGCCAAGTGTCCAGAACTATCAATACATCACCCCAATAATCAAGAGATGGGATGTTGCTATTTCACACTGATAATTACATAGACACGCATAAACAAGTGTAACATATATTATAAATATGTGAGCCTGTACAAAAAAGAAAGAGAAGCACTATGAAGATGTAAAAAGAGATGAAAAGGGTAGCAGCAAATTTATTTGAGCTTGTTAAAAGGATTACAGTGGTGGCTGCTTAAAATCCAAGAGTTCAAAGAATTTTCATTGGTCTTATTTTGTGCCATAAAAACCTCACAATCCTGGTAAAGTTATTCCTTCCTTCCTGTATTTTGGTTCCAGAGGATACACTAAACTGATGGCACAATTTATTTTTGTTTTTGCAGTAATTGCTGTCAGTCTCAAATGTTCATTTGTCGCTACATACTCTTGCGGAAAAATTTAATGCGGGGATATAAGCTTAACTGATGAATATTCTCAACAACATTAAGTATTCAACAAAAGAGTCTTGATATTCAAGGAAGAATTAAGTTTATTGCAAATAGGACATGCACATAATTCAAAGCATTGATGTGACTACTTTCCATATAAGATTTTAAATAATTAAACGTGCCATCATTTTCTTTTCAAATGAATGTTATAGAATTGATAAAATATAAAACAAAATATCAAGCAACTCAATGAAATATTTGAGTCTTAGCTTCAGATGACTCACCAAACCGGGAGAGTTACTGAGCACTTCATTGACTTCAACCACCTTTCCAGAAACAGGAGAATTGATGTCACTAGTGGCCTTCACACTTTCAACTGCACCAAAGCTGTTGCCCTGTGTTACAGCAGCCCCCACATCCGGTAATTCAACATACACAACATCCCCTAAATGATCCTGGGCATGGTCAGTAATGCCTACAATAGCAGTTTTACCCTCAACCTTTACCCATTCATGTGAGTCGGCATACTTTAGATCCTTCATGACTGCAAGTATTACAAAGAAAAAGAAAATGTCTTATATCAATTGATGGATAAAAATAAGATTCAAGTTGGCTTATGGCACGTCTAGGATGCATAGCAGGCTATTTCAACTTCTCAACTCTAAGAAAATTTATTCTAGGAAGTCAAACAAGCAGGATTTAAGAGGACTCTAGATATTATGCTGCCTTCAACTAACAGCCTTTATTCATCTTACAGAATCAAAGAAGCAAATATCAGCAACAACTACTGCAAATTAATTATTGGTAAACAGATCATAGCTTGAATTTAAATTGTTAGGTAAGACTACAAACGATGCTTGTAAAAACTGGAAAACCAACAGAAAATGGTTTGGGAGCTTAAAATCCATGATACCAAAGATGAAACTAAGGTAGCATAGAATGTCAGTTCAAAGATAGAACAAAATGTCAAGAATGCAGCTCTAAATCTGAGTCGAAATGATCTAAATCAAAACATGCCATACACAAATTTCTTCAATGATTAAGGTCTGGTTGTGAAACCTTCTCAGAAACTCGATCACTAGAGTTGGCTTAAATAAGCTTTTTGCCATTCTACTCTCTAAGAGTTAAAAATGAATGGAATGAGACTAAAGACAAAGAAATCAATATGATTCTATCTAATTGTCAAGCAATAGAATCAAAAATATAATATTAAATGTATTATCCTAGTCCCACATCAATAAATCAGAAAATATATGTTTGATTAGTGAGTATAAAGGCTACAACCAATATTACCAAAAGTCGTGGCCTTTTGGTGGTCTATGATAGACCAAGATGACCCAAGTTTATGCTTGAGCCTTAATGTGATTGATTTGGAGTCGAATTTCACCTGGGTCTTTACATTAAAACACATAAGAGACAAGTTAACTCATAACTGGCATCAACTTTACCAAGAAACATCACCAACCCAATTAGAATTATCTAATACTCCCCCCATTTCATGAAAAGAGTCCCATTTACAAAAATTGTAAATATTAAGGATGAAATTTGTGTTCCATGCTTACCCCTAACATAATAAGTTGCAATTTAAGTACTAGTGGCATGATAACCAAATTGTGAAGGAAAACTTGTGGATATTGTGTAATTTTATACAATAAGAAGATATACTCCTTTTGTGGAACAAAAAGCAAACTGTAAATATATATGACATTTTGCGGAACAGAGGGAATTTGATACGTAATATATATACATATATGTATATCAGTATATGTATGTGTTTGTGTGTGAGAGAGGCTAAGGGCAATATCAATTTTTACATATACACATCCTGTCACCCTACATCAATCAGGTAATTAGGTAACATAGAAGCTAAACACCAATCCACCAATCTCTTTGTTGATCAAATAACATAAATAAGCACATACCCAGATGGAAAAATCAGATCTTTATTCGAATAAATCACAGATCAAGCTTTTTCTACCAACAAACACGCTAATGGGATTTATAAAACTGATAATTACAAGAAGAAGAAAAAAACATCAAAATGGAATGGGAAGGGTTAAAAGCAGGAAATACCAGAAGCAAAGCCTCTGTTGAACGTTGAGATCCTGAGATATGAAGCTGTCTTTGATGCCCACAATCTTAGAGCCATTTTTATTCACCCTAACAACAAAACTCTGCTGCCCTTCTTGTTATTATTATGCTTTAGTATGAGATCTAAACATAGCATATTTTATAAAATTTAGGAGAAACCTAGTGACAAAAATAATATTAATAAATTAATAAATTTGAAGGTGGTCGATGCGATATGTCAACAAAACCCACTAACCAGAAGTTGGTGGAATGGTGGACTGATGACTTGATGAAGGTTGTCGGTTGTCCTGCCTCGTGGGCATTAGTTTGGTAAATGGGCTTTTATGTAATTTAATTATGTTATATATATATATATATATATATATATATATATATATATATATATATACACACACGCTACTAACAAAAAGAGTTCTGTTTAATTAATTAATGCAATAGTTGATTATGCAAACTGCTCAAAAAATAAAATTGTGATTTTAGAAATTAAAATTCATATCAGAGTTTAAATTTAAATTATTTCTCAAAAGCGAGATTCTTTTGTCTGAAAGTACATACGACTTGCTATTTTTGTACTCATGATATGGAAAAATTATTAAATACTCTTAAAATATATGTCACATGGTACCTCCACATTGTTTATATATTATCATTTCAGTACTTAAATTGGATCATTTTACTTTAACACTCTGTTTTTGAGTTTTAAAATGGACAGAAAAGAAAATAAATAAACTTGTGTTTTTTAGTTTTTTAACAAACAGAAAATAAAATAAATTGATAGAAAACTTGACAACTTTTTCTGCCAAAATTTTCTATTCAAAATTGGCAAGATTTGGACGAAAAAGAAAATAGAATAAATAGTATTTTTATAATTCTTATATTATCCTCAACTTTCAGTATAATAAATTTTAAATTATAACTCATATCCCTAATTTTTTTTTATTACGTATCTACTAAACATAAACTGAGCATCCCATGCAGGGTCCTCTGAATAGCGGCCCACTGTGCCTCTCTTTGTTTGTTTCATCCGCTGCTTGGAATAATCATATGGAGCATCATTACTGTTTTGAGAAATGAACTAAAATGATTTCTTCATTTTGTGTTTTAGAAGGGTTTTTGATTTGGTGAATTAGACCAATTATAACCTTCATCTAGCATGCTCCCATTTCCATTAAAAGTCATATAGTCTCCATGTCCCGAGTAAGATGACATGCAGCCAAATTGATCAAGGTCATCAACAAGTTCAACACTCTCTGTAAAATTTGAGTACGATGAACTATAAGATATTTCAAGCTGATCATATGGCTTCCATATAGTTATTGAATTTCAAAATTGGTTTTATGGGAAGTATCCAGATCGGCCTTCTTGTCCTTGTGGGTATTCCTGAATCATATGATAAATAAACTAAATTGAGAAATTATTTTGAAAATCCATTAGAAAAATAAAAACAAAAATGAATTAGTTTGAAGTTCAATTTTTGATTCATAGGTCAATGGTTATAATTATAATTGGTATATTACATGCAATAGAAGGGTAAATTTATAAAAGTTATATTTTCTTTTATTTTTATTGAAACTAAAAAACGCAAGAAAATAATTTTTTTAAATTTTCTATTAAAAACTTAGAAACAACATAAAGGAAAACTTTAAGTTTGTTATTTTTTTATTTTCTATTCTAATTTAAGTTTTCTATTCTTTTCTTTTCCGTCCAAAACTTAGAAACATAGTGTAAATACTGAAATGGTAACACCTGAATAGTGTGGGGTATCACGTGACAGGTGTCCCAGAACCACTGAATAATTACTCCATGATATGTGGCACCTTCGGTTGATGACTTTCTTTGAGTATTTTTATGGGGACATGATAATTGAACATGAAAATTGGATATGAGTGCTTTACAATTTTAAAAATTTGTATTCTTACCCCCAATACACAAGGAATTCTCTATTTGGAATTCCTTTTGCAAATCAAATTAACGATGAAGATCCCGGTCCATCCGTTTTTGAAGTTAGGTCTTCATCAACATAAAATGTTGTGTTAACAGCTGAACAGTTGGGTGTACTAACAAGTACGACTGTTAAATCAGTCATTGACGCAATGAAGCAGCCAATGACGCCACCTGACAAAGTGTGCCACCCACTCCGGTCGCCCTTGTAATATTAATAGTAAGGGCGATCCTTAGGTGTTAGACTTTTGGGATTCCAACTCAACCCATAGGTATATGAGTCTTAAATTATACAAATAAATACAAGTATTGTAACATCCCCAAATCTGGGTACCTTGAACCTTAGACTTGGTACATCACGATACATCATCTTCATACATGTTCTATAACTAATGCGGAATATATAAACATAAATTTCGGAAGTTTCAGCACATTAAAAATTAAAATTAGCTCGTTTATTAGAAAATTACGAATCTTAAGTCCATTCCACACGAAATTTAATTCTCTACAACTTTGTAAAAGGAAAAATTTTCAGATTCTGCATCGAAATGGACAGGATCTGGACAGAACCGGTTTTACTGCGCTGAATCTTTCGAAATTTGCAGTAATTAGCACGTTTATCCGAAAATTACGAATCTTAAGTCCATTCCACACGAAATTTAATTCTCTACAACTTTGTAGAAGAAATTTTTTCCAGATTCTGTACTAAAATGGATAGAATCGCCCATGCTGCGGCTGTGCGAATTTAACTGCATTATTAATTATTTTTGCTCTAAATTTTTTCACAATAATTACTCTAAAGATCATATAATCCACATATATACCTCTAAAATTATCAATACTAATTATTCCAATTATTCACTGATTTTTCACAAAAATAAATTAACACCACAATAATTAAAATGAACTAATAAATATGGTTTATACCTCCTTGATGCTATATAAAAAAAAAACCTTCCATGAGCCTTGAAAACCTACTAGATCGCTCCAAATATTTTCTTCTCCTTCTTGGTGGTTTCGGGTGGTGAGGAAGAAGATGGAGTTGGAGAGAGAAAGTGTTTTGTGTATTATCTTTGTGTGTGTGTTTTAGGTTATTCCTTAACCTTATTTAACACAAAAAAAAAATTTAACAATTTTGGAACAATTCTCATGTCCATCTACTTGGCTTGCACCACGGTTTTGGGCCACAAAAATTATATATATATATATATATATATATATATATATATATATATATATATATATATATATATCCAAACTATATCCTTTCCTTTTTTTTATCAATTATCAACTTAGTTTAATAAAATCAACACATCCACCGACTTAGCTTGCTGTTGAAAAAAAATCACGCATGATTACATAATTTAATACATTACGTAATTATTTTGTGTAATAAATAATTTATGTAATGTACTTAAAATATTTACTTTAATTACTAAAATACATAACATGAATTATAAACATTGTTTACATTTTTTTAATGTACCATATTTGAATAATTTTGTACATGCATAATTACATGCATGTAGTTACATGAAATATTTAATACCCATTTGACTCAAATTAAATGACTTCGACTATTATTTAGTCAAGTTCATTTAATTTAACACAAACTATTAAATATAACCCAATGATTTGTTATTTTATTTATTACACATTAATTACTCATTCCATGATTAAATAAATAATTGGATTGACTAAATAATTAAATACTATAACCCATTAGTATTAAATTACTAAATGGACTAATAAATATTATTCTTAATATTTCACATTGTTTACATTAATTAATAATCATATTAATTAATGTACAAAATTTAATTAACTCCTTATATTCGATTTAATTGAATATTTAATTAATAGACAACTTATCAATTCTTTTAATATTAAAATTTTAGAGTTTGTTCACTAATTTAATTAAACTATTAGTGACTCATTTTAATTAACTCTAGCAATTAATCGTATAATCATTTAATCACGTAATTAATTAATCACACAAAAATATTTAAATAATCTTATAAAACTTACTACTTAAAATTTAAATTAATAATTTAATTAATAATAACGTGAAAATTCTAGGACATTATAGTTTCATCATCGAGATGCATGTGTGGTGATATTTTCTGAAACAATTGAGGTTAATTTCTTTGATGGTTTCGTGAAGGACGGGTAGGTGATTCGTCAACTAAACTAATTAATGTGTTACTTTTGCATCTTCTAAGAATTTGCTTATGTTTAGCTTTCTTTCACTGTGAAATGTGATACCTTCCTTTATCAGACTATGTTACCGGCTTATGTGTGTGTATTGTTGAGGGGGTTTGAGAAGTTTCTAGTAGAACCTGTGACTTTTTATGATTGAGCAGTGACCTAGATAACTTAGATATATGCCAAAAAAGCTAACAGGTTTTGTTGTTTACCTGTTTCACAGTTTTAAGATAGCTGTAGCCATGCCAAATCTTGACGAGCTGCTAAAGGACACACCCACCCATATATTTGCTTCCGTCTGGTTTGAATGGAAGAAGACAAAGTTTTATTCTACTCACTTCAGCGAACTTGTCCGGCTTGCTGCTCTCTACAAGTAAGTAACCAACATATTGTATAAACTGAATGATGAAATTTGAGGTTTATCCATCAGAATTCTGAGAATGATATTTACATCGTAGTTTTATTATTAATGGATATGATAGATTGATCTCGTAGACGAATTCATCGACCTTGGGTGGAAACAGTGACTCAGCATTAAAGTAGGAGAATGTAGAATATGAATGCTAGAAAATTTGGATAATAAAACTTGATACAATTCATGAACTTGAGAGTTTATCAAGTTTTCCAAATCAGTTTAGTAAGACCCTGGCCAATATGGCACATACTTATCACACGTGTTTCTCTAATATTAAATGGGGTTATATTGCATAGAAGTTTATTCAACATTTGATATGCGTCTACTAAGTTTTGAATTTTATTTAGAAATATCACGAAGCAGCATTAGCACCTTGGGTATGTCCAAGTTCAATACAGAGCTAATTTTGGAGTGAGAAGGATGCTTAAATTCTTCAAAGATGTTATACTTTTGTAGTTCGTTGGGGGCGTTGGGCATAATGAACTCCAACATTCAGAATTGTAATCTTCAGTTTCACTTTCTGAGGAATGTAGTGGTGTTCCTTGCTTTGTTCCCAAATTATCGGCTATGGTAGTGTTTAGAGGTCACTGGCCACAGCATTAATGATGTTCAGAGAGACTAGAAAGCTGCGCTTTTGATCGTTTCTCCCCCCCATGTATATGTATATAGGGATTAGGGGGTTGATTGCTTCACTGGTTGTTCTGTGTGGGTGTATGACACTGTGAGGGTCCAAGACATGGTACCCTCTCTCTCTTCTGTCTGAAACATTTATTTATGGGGGATTGTTTCCCCAAGGTATTGTTGTAGTTCCGCAAGTTCCCATCATATGAAGGTGGGACCCCTCTTTCTTGTGAGAAAGGAGAGCTTACGGAAATATAAGAGGTCTTGCGAAATAGCAATTCCCTAAATATGTAAATTGTTATGCGTGTGTGTGTGTATCATAATTGCATTTTGGTGAACTAGTCCTCTATGTTGTGCCTCACCTTATCATTAAATTATAAATCATGTTTGCTTATATTAAATCTACCGAACTAAAGAAACTATGCATTACTACTTTTTATGTTCCTAACCTTTTATATACTCGTAAGATTTTTTAGATATATGCCAAAGTCTAAACAAGAAATAGGAAAACTTGACTTTACTAAGATTATACTCATGAATTAAGCTCTCTCTATAAGCCCAAATGACATAATTGACTGACAGTATGACGGTAATGCTATATAAACTGTTTTTATTGACTATGTGTACTGTCACCGCTGAATTTGTGCATTTGTTACTTGTGTGCTCAGATGTGGTGGAATCTATCTTGATACAGACATCGACACATTGTAGTGTTGAAGCCATTATCTTCACTTAATAATAATGTTGGTCTGGAGGATGAGCTTGGTGGAAGCAATTTGAATGGTGCTGTAATGGCATTTAGAAAGCACAGGTATTGCATCAACTTGCTATTTGTGGGAAGTTTGTATTTATATTTTATACATTTATTCATTGTCAATGTCACTATTAGTCCTGACAATATCACAAGGTATGTTTTCACATATATTTCCAAAATGTTCTTCCGAATGTACAAGTGTATATTGTTTCAGAGTTCTTTGTTAAAGAATTGAGGCTTGAATATGTCCTATCCTCTGTAATACTATAATGAAATCAGAACCGGATATCCTTGGACTTCACAATTTTTTTGAATTACAAAAAAATTGTCAAAGCTTATTCACTTTTCTTGTCGTCCTCCCCCCACCCATTCATTTTTAGCGTTTTTCAAAACATAATATATGCATGACACAGTGTTGCATGATATCCTCATGTCAAAGATTTTAATGCACATGAATAGATACAACGGCTTGCCAACATCGTATATTATGAAATTGTTGAGACGTATTTGATTGAGGACACATCAAAGACCAATATATTCTTATTATATTGTATTGAATCATGCAAAAAGTTATATACTCACTTCAGGCATCAATTTTTACTGTTGGTTTTATAGTACAATTGGTGTGAGACATCCCCCTCACAAGGAATTTATTTACAGATTAAATTTTATTGCTTGGATGCTTGAATTTCTAATATATATTGCTTCTGAATTTGCCTTGCGATTCCCTTTATGCCTTTATCCTATTGAATTGCATGCTGGAATCTTTGTCTTATATGGTTTAGGTTACTCTCGTCGCCTTTTCTTCTGTTTTTGGTAATACTTTATATTTGCATACAGTTTCTTCACCGCACAGGCAACCGAAACTGAAAGAGCTCTTCACGATGACTTGTTTAAAAGGGTTCTTCTGAACGAGTCATTGACATTTCATTTTTGGAACAGCTTAACGTCTGCCCTAATTCCAGAGCCTGACAGCCTTGTAGCCAGGCTTATTAACCACCCTTGTATCCGCTGCTCTGCTGTGTTGTAACTTATCAGAATCTCCTATTTGCCCATAAAGTGCTCAAAGTAGGAAGAATTAAGAAGAACCAAGTCCTTGAGATCTAAAATCTCTTCTTGAACTTGCTTTAAAGAATTACGAAGCTGAATCTACCCTTGATCGTCTAGCAATCATTAAGTCATGTCCCAACGTGCATCTCGTCAAATGATAACAACTGAAGCACAGAGGAGTGCAAACCGCTCGGTGCGAACTCAAATGCAATATCTTGTCAAGGTTCAGCAATTTGCTTAAACATCTGTATGTTGCTTTGCAAAATTGCGGTGTCATAACATGTATAGATAGAAGGGGAACCTTGTTCTAAGAGTTTAAAGAGGCATCAAGTTGCTGATGGTTATGTAATTTCACGTTCTTGATGAATTGAAGTTGGGAAAAGACTTCCTTCAATTTTTGTTGATGAGAAAATTTGATTATCATTTTTCCCTTTTGCTTACCTATTTTTATTTATTTGCCATTTTGATAAATAAATATATATTGGATTTAGTCAGAGATTTCAATTTCTCGAAATGGACTTGTGGAAGCCTTTGAGGTCTTTTCATTCTATGTATGTTAATGCGGTGCCAGTGCAAGCTTCATTGAGAACAGCTAATCAACTAAAAGTTGACAGGCCTGTGTAAACTTCATCAAGACCATTGCAGTACCTTATCAGCTGAAAATTGACACTGCTGCACCTTTGCCATCCCTAATGAAATAACATTCTTATACTAATAGAGTCCTTTAAATTAACTACATGAATTACCAATATCTCTTCTATTAGATGTGCTAAATAACCGTGATATAAAATGACAAGTCCTGTTCATATATTACTAAATTTATTTACTACACAACCTTTTTAATTACTATTTTTTTCCTTTTAAAAAATATCAATTGAAGTGTAGGAATTTTATTAGTTAAAGTGTTGCTAAATTTATGTCGATATTAAATATTGATATATGTAGATATATGGAATAAGAGAAAATAAAGAAGAGACCATAATTCTATTTTATAACTTTATACCTTAGCAATCTAACATCATCATAAAATTAGTTAACATATAAATTATTTTTCTACTATTAGTTATAACAGTTGCTGCATTAGTTCCTAAATATTTCATTAAATAGTAAAAATTTTACTCCTTTCATTCAAAAAATAATCTAATTTATAATTTTAAAAATATATTTTTAGTTTTGAATGGTACATATAATTTATTTTTCTAAAACTTGAGTTCGGCTCAAGGCCTCGTTTCCTCAACGGCTACTCCTACAGTCCTACACGAAAGTTCTTCACAAAATCAGTGGTATCCACTTTTTTTTTGTTAATTTGTAAGATTGTATAGATAGAAAAAGAAACAAAGTCAAGGGGCATACCCGCAAGATCTATACCAGGAAAAATTATTACATGCTTCTAAAATAAATGAATAATATGCTCTTCTCTCATATATCTGTGACCTTCATCACGGACCGGCCCCATAAGTATATGAGTGGGAGAGCATATTGTTCACTTATCCCAGAAGCATGGAATAATATCTCCTATAACAACCACATCAATAGACAAACCTAAAGATACGAATGCTATAAATACACAAAAGCTTAAAGCTGCCACACCCGAAGATGAGGAAACTTATCAACAAATTTACTAACATTTCTAAAAGAGAAAACTCTACATTTAACTAATCTAATGCACTCTTGAGCAAGGAAAGCAGCATAGATAGGAGTTTCACCATGAACTCTTGCATTTCTTTCGGTCCATATCTTATAAACTAAAGTTGATAACCATAGTTTGATGATATTAGAAGATATTTTATCCGACCTAGTATGCTGAATGTGCATAATAAGTTGATCCCAGACATGATGAATTCCGAACCAACCATGGAAAGCCAAAACTGAACTCAGCAGGCTCATGGTGTAAGCACAGTTGAAGAAAAGATGTTGAAAAGATTCCTCAGTTTGATTACAGAAACAGCATGCGTGTTGAAACCAATTCAATAGCCTTCTATGCATAGCCAGCCACAAGAAGAAAGAGTATCGAGGAACATACATGTGATGCCAGACAAGCTTATGCCACAGGACAGGGGGTTTAGAGCTGCGAATAGAATTCCATATAGTAGCAGCCTCAACTTGTGAGTGCAGTTGGCCATCCCACAGGTACAAGATCTGGAGCGTTTGATGGCAGGGGTGCAGTACTAAGCATTTCCTTCATGCGCGACACCCTCGAGTGATTTGAGCGAGGAGGTTTCCAAGCATTATTATGTATGATCTTATTGACTAGCAGATGATGGTTGGCCAGCATGAGTGAAAATAGGATCATTATGGTGCCAAGCAAGAGGCTGCCTGACCAACCAAGGGTCATGCCAAAGATTAATAAGATTACCATTGTCAACCTTATAGCCTAAGAATTTTCCTCCATATCCAAGAAGCATCTGCAGGTATATGGGTTATTGGGTTGTCCAGAAATGGTGCTTGCGGAGTAAAGTTTTACACACCCATTCAGCCCAAAAAGAAGTAGAATTAAAGCTTACTACTTGCCATAAATGAAATAAGATTTGGGCCTTATTCCAGTCTTCGACCTTTTTCAATCCCAATCTACCTTTTTCTCTTCTCATGGTTCGCAGATTTAACGAAAATTATCAACACGCAATATCCAAATTATTCTCTTTATTCAACATCAGATATGAACATTTTCATACAAGCACTTTATCATCATCATCATCAGCAGCAACATAACCAGCATCATCATCAAGTTCAATTATTAAACACGTATGTTCACTGGTCTGCCAATCTTACTACCAAAATCAAACTCATTTCAAATCAACATCTCTGAAGCTGAACCTCCTAAATCCTAATAGAGTCTGAGCTTCTCTCCTGATCAAGCTATCACTGTTGTTGCTTCTATCTCGGACGAGGCGGGTTCAATGGTGGCTTTGAGTTTCTTTTATTGGGCAACTGGGTATGCTAAATATAGGTACTTTTTGAGGTTTTATATTGTTTTGGCTTATTCTTTAATTGGGAATGATAATTTGGAGAGAGCCCAAGAAGTAATGCAGTGTCTGGTGAGGAGTTGGTCTCAATAAAGATGACCATGGCAATTTAAATTTTAAGTCTCAGTAAAGATTATAAGCATTGATTTAACCAAATTAGGAGGAAAAGCTCCAACACTTAAAAATTTGCTATAAATCCTATATACTCGGGATATACATGAGTTGGCAGTGACATGAGGTCTATGAAAATTTCCTATAACTTGAAACATGAGGTTTAGGAATGGTCATTTGCTAGAAATCCAAAAATCCTAAATGCTTACTATACGCTCCACTATTTCCTATAACTTGAACATGAGGTTCAGAGATGGTACAAACATTGATAGTAAAGAAAAAATTGACTAAAAACCATTTGTTAATTCAAAAAATATTCATACATTTCAAAAATAAAAAACCATTCAGAATAATAACAACGAAAAGCATACAAGTCACTTTAAATACTGTGAAAAACCTGAACAACACAAATGACCTTATAGAAAAAGGATTTTTACAAAAAATAAGACAAATTTTCTCTCAAAGTCTTAAAGAAATCAGAATTATAATTACAAGCTTTGTGGATAAAACTAGTCTTTGATTCTTCAAAAATATCCATCCATTTGCCTTCCCTCGATGAACTTAGAATCTTGATCTTCGGTAGCTACTGGCTTACATAGTCTACCAATAGATACTATAGTTTGAACTCAATTTGAGTCTTTCTTTTGACATCTTCAGGATTCTCACCTATAATCATGAAAGAGACTCGTAAGATACAACCGGGGAATTAAATGACGCAATGAATTCAATAACTTGAAACGATACAAACCAAATAAAGTGTCATGGAATAATTTATAACGTGACAGATGAATGAGCTAGGCCAGCTGCTCATAATACAAAGTTCTATCCAACAAAAATGTCATAGCATAACCAATACCGACACTGAATATAGAATAACGCAACTAACGAGAGGAAATTAACATATATGGCTCATTGCTCGTTGAGCTCTCACAACTATCATTGTGAGATTAATATGCAAAAGAACTTCTTGTCACCCTCTCGTGACAGAATCATTAATATTAGGATAGAGAGGCCTAGTGTGACGACCTCATTGTCAACCAAATAGAGCAAGCTAAAAAGGTAATAATCTCATCTTAATTAGTAATTGAAGGCCACATAATAAAAAAAATCTAACAAAAGATACACAAGAATTGTCACAATTGCTTCACATCTAGATGCAATCAAGAGTGGATGTGACCAAGATTAAAAAACATATGTTATTGCCATTTGTAACATAACCATTTCGGAAGAAGAAACACATTCATCTCATCAACCACAAAAAAGTAATTTCACTTTCTTAATTCAATCCAGTAAATTTTTCTCCTTTCTTACATTCTATCCTTATGCAATCCTGTCTTATCCATATCTTCATATCTTTCTAGGCAGTTTCTCTCCAGAATTTAAGCAAGCAGTTGGTGGACGTTACATTGAAGAAGAAAAAAATAGTTCATTAGTTTTTTTTCTCTTATTTTCGTAATTTTCTTTTTAAAGTATAAGCAAGAAACTGCATTGCTGTATGTGTATATACACACACACCAATAAGAAAATTAAATAACCACAGCTTGAACTTGGTCTGTGAATTACAATTTTGAACAACCTGATTATGTTTTGGTTCACAGGTCTTTACGTAATCATAGTAGATCAGAGGATGAGGGGATGACGGGACATAGAATTAAAGGTGGCAATTGTGGTGTCAAAAAGAAGAATAAAGTGAGAAGGCGAAGAAGCTGGAAGCGGAAATCCCAATGATGATGTTTTCCAATGATGAGAGACATTGGGGGTGAGGAGGGTGAAGAGAGAGGTTGTAAATGCTTTGAGTGTGTTGGTGTGTGAACCCGATGTTTTTATCAGACTAAATTCTAAAATACTAATTTTTAAAATCTCAGGCTTAGCTTTAGTATTCAAGTTTTGGAAATTACTGATTTTGAATTATATTTAAACTTCAATTCCTACCACAGTTTGATTATTCAAGCAATAGTACTGGAATTGGGAGTGTCAATTCCAATTCTAAACCATCGAATCAAGGTTCCCAAAATGTACACATCAGCATTCCTCCCTCACGTGATATGCACGATTGCACGCTGACGAATCCTGTCAATTTTTTGGACAGAATCATACTTAATGACCATTTTGTAAGTATTTGAGAGTATAGTCATGCAATTGTAGTAAAAAAATATTTGGTAACCATAATAAAAATTGGACCCTGGTACAGTGACCAAAAAGTCAATTAACCCGCAGTTGATCTTATACAAGTATACAACCATAGACCAATCCAATAATCTCATTCAAGTTTCAAACTTTCAATATGTTTCGCAATACACTTTTAATTCTTTACACTGACTTCACTTTTAGTTATATAAGCAAGAAATAAAACTAAAAAATACCAATATTATCTGAAAAATTCATTACGCGAATCACTACAAAACTGAACATGCACAAGCATAAAACTCAGAAGAAAGCAAATAAAACTTGATTGGCAAATATAGACATAATCAAAAGATCATAAATTTCATATATATATATATAAACATAAATTAACGCAAATTAAAGCTGAACCCAAACAGGTACTTACAAATTCTAGATTGGAGAATTCTTAATTGAAGTGGAGAGAGAGAAATTAGGGATTAGGGTTCTCATTCTACGTCTGATTTTGATGGGAAGAAAGGCAGACAGCAAGAGAAAGCTGAGCTTGCTCACACTGAGACCGTTTGAGAGCAGTCCCACCGCTATTACAGAGGTTCCGAACCGCCTCCGACTCGTCGGGGCAAATCACCGCCACCAGGCAATTAGCTAGTGACCCGTTCAGGTGGCGGCACGCCGTCTCCCGCGGTCGCCCCTCCGGGAGCCGATGGTGGCACCGCAGCAGCGCGCGGTGCAGGCGATCGCACTCGATCGGAACGGCAAACGCACTGCCCGAATCTCCTTCTGCCATAGACCTGTTTGTGGGTCCTACAAGTGTGTCAGGTAAGAGCGCAATCAGACGGTTGTTTTCTTGGCGATCTGTCACTTTGCCTTTGCGACTTTATATTTTTTAAGAATAAAGAAATATTCTATAATTTTTTCCTAAATAAGTATAATTAGTATAATCCTTAGTTACATTTACTTTATGTGTTCTAAAAGAATCTCATTGTAATTTATTTAATTATTTTAAGAAATTCTAAATTTTAAGTTATGATGTAAATTTATTTTAATTTTTCAAATAACATTGTGTACTTGGTAATACTTTTCAATTAGTTTTAATATTGACTATTATATTAATTAAAATTAAAATAATTTTAAGTTTTAGAATTTCAAAATTTAATTATAAAAATATAATTTTTTTTTTGTGAAACAGGAAAAAGTATCATTTAAATTATATACACCAATTTTGTATTGATTAAAATGAAATAGAGGACAAGTGAGAAACATCCACTACAATTGCCATTCTCTAGTGACTTTAACGTAGAGTATGATGTGGTTTGGTGAGGTTGAAAGTCCAAATTACACATAAAACCACTGTGATTATTGCCCTTTCCAATTTTAACCTTTGAATTAAGATGTGATTTTTTGAAAATGGTCGGCTTGAGTGTCGACGGAGTTTGAAAGGTCGATTTTATGATAAGCCAATTGACCCGAGCCGCCAGTTGGTATATTTGAAATGGATGTACCAACTCATCCGAATTTTATTTTCGTAATCGCTAGCTCATGTGTGACTCCGAATTAATTGGTCTGCGAACCGAGATTCATAGAGTTCGTGTAACACCCCCAAATCTAGGCTCACACAGCCCAAACTTGAGTTGTAAAAAGATTACAACAAAATTATTATAAGGTAGTACAATACAGGAAATAATAATACACAACTATGTCTTCACTATTATTGCCACACTATTTTACAATATGTGAAGACTACGATAGCTATCCCTCGGACTCTTACTCCATTCCCCGGCTAGACCCAGCTACGTTTTCATCTCCTGTTGAAAAACAATGGAACAAACGAAAGGGTGAGCACAAATAGCCCAGTAAGAAATATCATGACTAAGATAATGACGAATAAATTATCATTAGCCTTCAACAGTTGAGTTCTTGATAAATACAATAGACTACAAGGTTTATATCAAAAACTGCAGTTAAATTCTTGAACAATGTTCAGATCAATAATAGCAGCGGAATGAACAATCTATTAGAAGAATAATGCAGACTATATGTAAGACCCCGAATTTATGAAATACAAAATTTAATTTTTCTTCATATATATTTTTCCTGAAACAGTAAATGGTTAAATTGACAAAATTGAAAGTTAAGGATGTTATGTGCAAATTTTATTTTGTCGGGGAATATTCGTTTGGTCGGGGAATATTCGTGTCGTACGACGGCGCCGAAATAACAAATTATTTGTGGACCCCACAACGGAATAATTGTCGGATATAGAAAACGACAGAAGTAACCTTTTTAAATATAAATAGTCAACGGTGTTAACTGTTTAAATACTGGTGATAAAAGAATAGTAGTATACGGTAATTTATGGTATTTCAGTATAGCACACGGTACTCTACAGTAGCACACGGTATTGCACAGTGTCTCATATTATTGGTCTGATAATTGACACCGTAACTGTTGCGCATCATTTCATCAATAATTGTCACTGCATAATATTTTATATTATCAATTCAATAATTGTTGTTACACAGTATTTTGCATTATTGATTCAATAATTATCATTACACTGTATTTCATATCATTGACTCAATAATTGTTCCGGCACTATTTTTAAAATTATTGAACCTAATAATTGTCACAGTAGCAAATATACTGTAATTTATATTAAATTAATAATAATCTGTACCGTGTTTATTACATTATTATTGAATTATTGTTGTAGCATTATTTTATTGTTTGATCTACAGGAAGAATAAATAATTAAATTTTAAAAAAAAAAAAAAAAAAAATTAATTAATTTTTACTATTTGGAATAGTAAACATGTGGGCCATCTGTGGGGGCCACATGAGAAACAAATTCAGAAATTGGGGAGTTGGTGGCAGCCGACTGCGCTGCCACTTTTGAAAAATAAGATTGGCATGCGCAAACCTAATGTACTGCTGCCACCTACCACACGCATGGTACCCTTATTTCTCCTATAAATAGCTTGCTCAGCTGAATAGAAAAATCACACCTAAAATATAAAATTTTTCTATAAGAATTTTATGAGTTTTCTCTGAGAATAGTAAGGCTATTTTGAGAGTTTGAAAGCCAAAAGGAGTGCAGAAAATTTTCAAGTAAGTCTTTTATTAAAGAGTAGTAATTTTATAAATTCCTATTTTTCACGGTATTCACAAATCTTCCTTTAGAAGACTCTTCTTTGAGAAGATTCATTTTTAAAAGCTTTCTTTGGAAGATTTATTTTGGAATATTATTTTAAAAACTATTTTAAAGTAGTTATATTATACTACAAAAATTATGTTAAATATATATAATTTTGATAGTTCATATTATACGAGTTATCATACACTTTAAAATTTATATGTGGTAATTACTAATTATATTAAAAATATATAGGTTGATCAACCTCATTTAAATCAATATCCAGTCACGTGTTAAGGTAAGGGGTATCATTCTTTTCATCATCATAAATGGATATTATTTCTTTCTTATTGGAAGGGATTATCACTCTTTGATTCTCGAAAATAATATCGTTTCTTTCTTGTGCCATTTATTTCCATGTATTAAATTGTGGGAATAACCTTACGGCGCGGTTTACCGCCTGTTGGTGAATAACCTTTTGTATTCATTCCTTATTAATCTTTGAGAATAACCTTACGGTGCGGATTATCGCCTGTTTGGTGAATAACTCTTCGTGTTCAAATTCTATTAAATTGTGGGAATAACCTTACGGTGCGGATTACGCCTGTTTGGTGAATAACTATTCGTATTCAAATTGATGGGAATAACCTTACGGTGCGGATTATCGCCTGTTGGTGAATAACCCTTTTTATTTGTCTCGTGTGGAAATAATTTGTCTACACGAATTATCACATGACACTTTTATTCCATATTCGTAAGTGATATCATTTTCCTTTATACTCATAAGGGATACCATCTTTTTCATCTTCCATTATTCAAACTTACTATGGTAAGGGATATTAATTCCCTTCACCTTTTGTTAATCAAACCTGCTACGGTAAGGGATATTATTTTCTTCCATACACCTAAATCGAAACTTATTATGGAACTATTGCTTCTATAATTCCTGAAAATATTATATGTTCCATAATAGTTGAATTTCATTAGTTCAACTGAACCTTCCTATTTTCTGAACATTTCTATTGAACTGTAATCGTTATTCTGAACTGTGGATCTTGAATATCATTTTTAAATTTCACTCCACATCATGTTGGCAATTTGGACATTATTTGAATCTGCACAAAGTAAACTTCCGATACTTATTGTTTATCCTGTTCTTCTGTTCATCATTTGTATCACTGTTATTTGTATTAATCATCAAGAATCAAGCTGTTGTGAATATCTGTGGCCGGGGGCACAGATGTGATATAATTGTTGAACAGATGATAGGTTAAAGGCGATATACTAGGTTAAAGGCGATACATCTGTTCGGTGTCTTTTATGACACGTGGTGAATGTTCTCTTTGGCCCGTAGTGCAAAGATGAACTGTTGGTTGGTATGATTATGACCAAAGGCTGAATCTGGTATAATCATGACCGTTGGTGTTATATTGAATGTCTTTGGCCCGTAGTGCAAAGACGAACTGTTGATCTGCATGATTATGACCAGGAACTGTGAAGTTGTATTATCTTGACTAATGGTATTTCAGATGATAAAAGTTGATGATATTTTTACTAAAAAGAGAAGCGAGTGGACATTATAGTCTGCATTATTCTTCTAATAGATTGCTCATTCCGCTGCTATTATTGATCTGAACGTTGTTTAAGAATTTAACTGCAGTTTTTGATATAAACCTTGTAGTCTATTGTATTCTATCAAGAACTCAACTGTTGAAGGCTAATGATAAATTATTCGTCATTATCTTAGTCATGATATTTCTTACTGGGCTATTTGAGCTCACCCTTTCTTTTCGTTCCATTGTTTTTCAACAGGAGATGAAAACGTAACGGGGTCTAGCCGGGGGATGGAGTGAGAGTCCGAGGAATAGCTATCATAGTCTTCACGTGTTGTAAAATAGTGTGACAATAATAGTGAAGACTTAGTTGTGTATTATTATTATACACTGTATTGTTGTACGTTGTGCTTTGTTGTAATAATTTTGTTGTAGTCTTTTGACGACTCAAGTTTGGGCTGTGTGGGCTCAGATTTGGG
This sequence comes from Hedera helix, assembly GCA_947179155.2. NCBI lineage: Eukaryota > Viridiplantae > Streptophyta > Magnoliopsida > Apiales > Araliaceae > Hedera > Hedera helix. Next base: position 36,609,624 of record OX359273.1, read on the forward strand.
GGCGTCACAGTTGGCATCAGAGCTTAGGGATATGGTCTTTAATAGAGATCTGGGGTTAGAACTAGGAGGGGAGAGACGAATAGAATCAGTCACTAGTGTGTCCTACCTAAATTAGATTTTATTATCTAATGAGTTGATTTGAATATAGGGACATGAAGTGATGAGTCAGTTTATTTGAACTAACATTTATTTTGTGACCACAGTTTAGTATGGCATCTGGAAATCAAGAGGTTAACTATGAAATACCCGAAGCGAATGTAGCCGAAAATCAAGAAGCCACAAACAATCCTCCTGCCAACTCAGGAAATAATATTCCTGATAACATGATGAATGATGGATTCTTTAGGAATTTCATGCAGTTCATGCAGAATCAGGCAAGAGGAAATCCAGTTAACAATAACGGTAGAAACGCTGGTAATTTGAGGATGGTCACTGTCAAGCAATTTAAAGAATTGGGACCACCTGAATTCCACGGGAAGCCTGACCCACTCAAAGCGGAGGCATGGCTGAAGCAGACGACAAAAATACTTGATGTCCTACAATGCGCTGATGATCAGAAGGTGCCCTTTGCTACTTTTATGTTTCGAGGTGAGGCGGATCACTGGTGGGAAGCGGTAAAACGTATCCACCCTTCAGCACTTGAGATGTAAGACCCCGAATTTTATGAAATACAAAATTTAATTTTTCTTCATATAGATATTTTTTTTAAACAGTAAGTGGTTAAATCGATAAAGTTAAAAGTTAAGGATGTTATGTGCAAATTTTATTTTGTCGGACAATATTCGCTTTGTCGGGGAATATTCGTTTGGTCGGGGAATATTCGTTTGGTCCGACGGCGCCGAAATAATAAATTATTGGTGGACCCCACAACGGAATATTTGTCGGATATAGAAAACGACAGAAGTAACCTTTTTAAATAAAAATAGTCAACGGAACTGTTAAAATACCGGTGATAAAAGAATAGTAGCATACGGTAGTTTATGGTATTTTCTGTAGCACACGGTACTCTACAGTAACACACGGTATTGCATAGTGTCTCATATTATTGGTCTGATAATTGACACCGTAATTGTTACGCATCATTTCATCGATAATTGTCACTGCATAAGATTTTATATTATCAATTCAATAATTGTTGTTACACAGTATTTTGCATTATTGATTTAATAATTGTCATTACACTGTATTTTATATCATTGAGTCAATAATTGTTGTTGCACTGTTTTTAAAATTATTGAACCTAATAATTGTCACAGTAACATATGCACAGTAATTCACATTATTGAATCAATAATTGTCATTACACAGTAACGTATGCTTTATTTTACATTATTGTTATCTCTATTATGATGTTATTTAAACAGTTGTATTTCATTAATTTATTGACTTGATATCTAAGAGCTAACTATACTGTATTTATAACAATTAGTCATAATAATTGAATTGATAAAGTTATTTGTTTATAATATAAAGTTAGGTGATTATTAGGTGATATGAAATGAATGGTGTAGATTAAAGTGTGAATTATTGTTGAATAATTGAATTGATTTGTTTATAATATAAAGTTAGGTGATTATTAGGTGATATGAAATGAATGGTGTAGATTAAAGTGTGAATTATTGTTGAATAATTAAATTGATTTGTTTATAATATAAAGTTAGGTGATTATTAGGTGATATGAAATGAATGGTGTAGATTAAAGATAATATAATATTTGAAATGGATGGTGTAGATTAAAAGATGATCTTTAAATGAATGGTTTAGATTAAATGAATGATAAGATTTTTGGCTATAAATAGAAGCCTTAACTTAAGGATTTTTCATAAACTTCCTTACTTGTTCTTTCTTTCTCTCTCTAAAAACTTCTTGTGAAAGTTCTCTCTAAGTGTGCTTAAGTCATCTTGAGTATTTGTGAAGATCTATAAGTATACGTGTATTGTTCAAGTTAATCAACCTCATTTAAATCAATATCCAGTCACGTGTTGAGGTAAGGGATACCATCTTTTTCATCTTCCATTATTCAAACATACTATGGTAAGGGATTATCATTATTTGATTCTCGATAATAATATTGTTTCTTCCTTACTCATAAGACGTGCCTTTTATTTCCATGTATTAAATTGTGGGAATAACCTTACGAAGCGGATTGCCGCCTGTTGGTGAATAACCTTTCGTATTCATTCATTATTAATCTCTGAGAATAACCTTACGGAGCGGATTGCCGCCTGTTTGGTGAATAACTCTTTATACTCAAATTCTATTAAATTGTGGGAATAACCTTACGGAGCGGATTGCCGCCTGTTTGGTGAATAACTCTTTGTACTCAAATTCTATTAAATTGTGGGAATAACCTTACGGAGCGGATTGCCGCCTGTTGGTGAATAACCCTTAGTATTAATTTCCTTCACCTTTTGTTAATCAAACCTGCTACGGTAAGGGATATTATTTTCTTTCATACTCCTAAATCGAAATTTATTATGGAACTATTGCTTCTATAATTCCTGAAAATATTATATGTTCCATAATAGTTGAACTTCATTATTTCAACTGAACCTTCCTATTTACGTGAACCTTTCTATTGAATTGTAACCGTTATTCTGAACTGTGGATCTTGAATATCATTTTTAAATTTCACTCAACATCATGTTGACAATTTGGACATTATTTGAATCTGTACAAAGTAAATTTCCGATACTTATTGTTATCCTATTTCTTCTGTTCATCATTTATATCATTCTAATCATCCAAAAATCAAGCTGTTGTGAATATCTGTGGCCGGGGGCACAGATGTGATATATTTGTTGAACAGATGATAGGTTAAAGGCGATATAATAGGTTAAAGGCGATACATCTGTTCGGTGTCTTTTATGGCACGTGGTGAATGTTCTCTTTGGCCCGTAGTGCAAAGATGAACTGTTGTTTGGTATGATTATGACCAAAGGCTGAATCTGGTATAATCATGACCGTTGGTGTTATATTGAATGTCTTTGGCCCGTAGTGCAAAGATGAACTGTTGATGTGCATGATTATGATCAGGAACTGTGAATTTGTATTATCTTGACTAATGATATTTCAGATGATAAAAGTTGATGATGTTTTTCCTAAAAAGAGAACCGAGTGGACATTATAGTCTGCATTATTCTTCTAATAGATTACTCATTCCGCTGCTATTATTGATCTGAACGTTGTTTAAGAATTTAACTGCAGTTTTTGATATAAACCTTGTAGTCTATTGTATTCTATCAAGAACTCAACTGTTGAAGACTAATGATAATTTATTCGTCATTATCTTAGTCATGATATTTCTTACTGGGCTATTTGAGCTCACCCTTTCTTTTGTTCCATTGTTTTTCAACAGGAGATGAAAACATAACAGGGTCTAGCCGGGGAATGGAGTGAGGGTCCGAGGAATAGTTATCATAGTCTTCACGTTTTGTAAAATAGTGTGGCAATAATAGTGAAGACTTAGTTGTGTATTATTATACACTGTATTGTTGTACGTTGTGCTTTGTTGTAATAATTTTGTTGTAGTCTTTTGACGACTCAAGTTTGGGCTGTGTGGGCCCAGATTTGGGGGCGTCACAGTTGGCATCAGAGCTTAGGGATATGGTCTTTAATGGCGATCTGGGGTAGAACTAGGAGGGGAGAGACGAATAGAATCAGTCACTAGTGTGTCCTACCTAAAATAGATTTTATTATCTAATGAGTCGATTTGAATGTAGGAACTTGAAGTGATGAGTAAGTTTATTTGAACTAACATTTATTTTGTGACCACAGTTAGGTATGGCATCTGAAAATCAAGAGGTTAACTATGAAATACCCGAAGCAAATGTAGCCGAGAATCAAGAGGCCCCAAACAATCCTCCTGCCAACTCAGGAAATAATGTTCCTGATAACATGATGAACGATGGATTCTTTAGGAATTTTATGCAGTTCATACAGAATCAAGGAAGAGGAAATCCAGTCAATAATAACGGTAGAAACACTGGCAATTTGAGGATGGTCACTGTTAAGCAATTTAAAGAATTAGGACCACCTGAATTCCACGGGAAGCCTGACCCACTCAAAGCGGAGGCATGGCTGAAGCAGACGACAAAAATACTTGATGTCTTACAATGCGCTGATGTTCAGAAGGTGCCATTTGCCACTTTTATGTTACGAGGTGAGGCAGACCATTGGTGGGAAGCGGTAAAACGTATTCAACCTTCAGCACTCGAAATGTCTTGGACAGAATTCGAAGAACTGTTTAACGAGAAGTACTTCCCAGAAAGCATCCGCCATATGAAGGAAGTGGAATTCATTAAGCTGGAGCAGGGAAACATGACAGTCTCCCAATATGAAGCTAAGTTTGCCGAGTTATCTCGCTTTGCCACCCATCTTGTGGATGACGAAGCACGAATGAGTCGGATGTTCCTAAGAGGTTTGAGATTCAAAATTCGTCAACAACTTAGCTCTCATAAATTTAGTTTGTATTCAGATGTTGTAGATAGGGCTCAAAGGGTGGAGCAAACAGATGAAACATTGCAGCCAAGAGTTAATGATCAGCATAGAGAAAGGAGTGACAACAACCACAGGAACGAGAACCATCGAGGAGGTAACCAACACTTCGGTGGTAATTCCATACCAAATAACAGAAGAGGAGAATCTAGTGGGAACAATTTCAAAAGAAAGAGATTCCATAATAATTATGGAAGGGCACCAGCACCAGTACCAACACCAGCACCGACCCCAGTTTCAAGGGGAGAAGATCGACCACCAGTGAGATGCTATAGGTGTGGTCAGGAAGGTCACATCAGCCCAAACTGTACACTGCAGTCCAAAAAGTGCTACAGTTGTGGGAAAGAGGGCCATCTTGCGGTTTTGTCCTGCCACAAAATCAAGTCCAGCTGCAATGATGATACCAAAAGCTAGCGCGGATAAAGGAAAATCTGTAGTTCAAGGGAGAGCTTTTGTTGTGACATCCCAAATGGCGCGAAACTCGAACGAGGTGATAACCGGTAAGCTATTCATAAATTCTCGTGAAGTCTACGCTTTGTTAGATACTGGCTCTACCCATTCTTTTATCTCACCTGCATGTGCTCAGCGTTTAAACTTAACTCCTGAAAACTTGGACTTTGACTTATCAGTTGAAACCCCATTAGGAGAAATGACCATTACATCTACTGTCTATAAATCTTGCCTAGTTCAAATCAACAACCTCACATTATCTGTTGACCTTATTTCTTTGGAGATGCGTGAATTTGATGTGATTTTAGGAATTGATTGGTTGACTACCCATCATGCTAAAATTGATTGTTTTCATAAGATTATTAGTTTTCATATTCCTAATCAACCTGTCATGCAAATTCAAGCAACTAAACCATTGAAATCTATAACTGTTATTTCTACCCATAAAGCCATTCGTTTATTGAAAAACGGATGTCAAGCCTTTTTAGCTCATGTCACTGATTTGAACAAAAATACGTCAAACTTGAATGATATTCCCATTGTTAATGAGTTTCCTGACGTTTTTCCTGAAGAACTTCCTGGCTTACCCCCAAACCGTGAAATTGATTTTTATATTGATCTTGAACCCGGTACCAAGCCCATTTCCAAAGCTCCCTACCGAATGGCTCCCATTGAACTTCAAGAGTTAAAAGTCCAACTACAGGAATTGTTGGATACCGGTTTCATTCGTCCGAGTGCATCACCTTGGGGTGCTCCTGTTCTATTTGTGAAGAAGAAAGACGGGAGTATGAGATTGTGCATTGACTACCGAGAATTGAACCATGTCACCATCAAGAACAAGTATCCGTTACCTCGGATTGATGACATATTTGATCAATTGCAAGGCGCTCAACATTTCTCAAAGATTGATCTCCGTTCTGGATATCATCAGTTAAAGGTTAAAGCTGAGGACATTCCAAAGACTGCTTTCAGAACTCGTTATGGGCATTATGAGTTCTTAGTCATGCCTTTTGGACTAACTAATGCTCCTGCAGCTTTCATGGACATGATGAACCGGATATTCAAGGAACATTTGGATCATTTTGTGGTTGTCTTTATTGATGACATCCTCATATACTCCAAGAGTCGCGAGGATCATGAACAACACCTGAGATTGATACTACAAAAGCTCCGTGAAAACAAATTATATGCCAAGTTGAAGAAATGTGATTTCTGGCTTGAGGAGGTCGCGTTTCTTGGGCATGTGATTTCTAGTCAAGGAATATCAGTCGATCCTGCGAAGATTGAAACGGTACTAAATTGGGAACAACCCAAAACAGTAACCGAAGTCCGAAGTTTTCTGGGTCTAGCTGGTTATTATCGGAGATTCGTAGAAGGATTTTCTCGAATCGCCACTCCATTAACGCAGCTTACTCGGAAAAGCACAAAATTCATATGGAGCGAGGAATGCGAGAAAAGTTTCCAAGAACTCAAGAAGAGACTGGTTTCAGCTCCTGTTCTGACCATACCATCAGGATCAGGAGAATTTGTTATCTACAGCGATGCTTCTGGCAAAGGTCTAGGCTGTGTCCTTATGCAACATGGAAAGGTTATAGCCTACGCCTCTCGACAACTCAAAGATTATGAGAAAAATTATCCTACTCATGATCTAGAGTTGGCAGCAGTCGTTTTCGCGTTGAAGATCTGGAGACACTACTTGTACGGAGAAAAAGTGGATATCTATACGGATCATAAAAGTCTCAAGTATTTCTTCACCCAGAAGGAACTCAACATGCGACAACGACGTTGGCTTGAGCTGTTAAAGGATTATGACCACACAATCCAGTATCACCCGGGAAAGGCGAACGTTGTAGCTGACGCTTTGAGCAGAAAATCTTATGCAAGTACAAGTGCACTGCTGACAACACAAAAGTGTATTTTGTACGACTTGCAAAAGATGGAGATAGAGCTAAAGACACCAGGGACCCACTCGAAGATTGCTCACGTGCGAGTAGAACCAACTTTAATCGATAAAATTAAAGCTGCTCAAGCTACCGATCCGGAACTGATAAACATGATAAAGAAAGTACAAGAATGTGCCATTCCCGAAGCAAGAATCGACGAGAAAGGAATACTTCGAGTCAACTCTCGACTCTGTGTTCCTAACGATCCTGAATTAAAGCATAAAATCATGATGGAGGCACACAACACGCCGTTTGCAATCCACCCAGGAGGTACCAAGATGTATCGAGATCTTCGACATACATTTTGGTGGAACAATATGAAAAGAGAGATTGCGGAGTTTATCTCAAGGTGCCTAACTTGTCAACGTGTCAAGGCAGAGCATCAAGTTCCTAAAGGTCCATTACAATCACTTGAAGTTCCCGAATGGAAGTGGGAACACATCAATATGGACTTCGTGACGGGTCTTCCAAAAGTTTCTCAAGGCTTAGATGCAATTTGGGTGATCGTAGATAGATTGACCAAATCTGCTCATTTCTTGCCTATACGAGAAAAATTTTCACTTGAACGTCTTGCCGGTATGTACATAAATGAGATCGTGAGATTGCATGGCATGCCAGTTTCCATAGTTTCTGATCGAGATCCTAGATTCACTTCACGCTTTTGGATCAGTCTACAAAAAGCTATGGGCACTGAACTACGTTTTAGTTCTGCATACCATCCTCAAACGGACGGACAATCGGAAAGGACGATCCAGACCCTCGAAGATCTTTTGAGACTTTGTGTATTAGACTTCAAAGGAAGTTGGGATAAGTACTTGCCGTTGGTGGAATTTTCTTACAACAACAGTTACCAAGCAAGCATAGGCATGGCTCCATTCGAGGCTTTGTATGGAAGGAAGTGTCGCTCTCCAATATGTTGGAATGAGGTAGGAGAAGGAAAATTGTTGGGACCCGAGTTGGTACGCTTGACGACCGAAAAGATCCAAATGATCCGACAACGAATACGGACCGCACAAGAACGACAAAAGAGTTATGCTGATCTTCATCGGAGAGACGAAAGTTTCAACGTCGGAGATCATGTATTCTTACGTGTTTCTCCATGGAAAGGGGTTACGAGATTCGGAAAGAGAGGAAAGCTTAACCCTCGATTTATTGGCCCATTTGAAATCCTCGATCGAATAGGAACCGTAGCCTACAGACTAGCCCTACCACCAAGTATGTCTCGCATCCATAACGTTTTTCACATATCTATGTTACGTAAATATGTGAAGGACCCAAACCACGTCATTGAGTTAGAACCAGACGTTATAGCAGAGGATTTAACATACGAGGAGGTACCTGTTAAGATCCTGGATAAGAAGGAGCAGATCCTACGCTCAAAGGTTATACCTCAAGTTAAGGTTTTATGGAGGAACCAAGATACTGAGGAAATGACCTGGGAGCTAGAATCTGAGATGAAATCTAAGTATCCTTACCTCTTCGATATGTCAGGTACGTCAATTTCGGGGACGAAATTTCATAAGGAGGGGAGGTTGTAAGACCCCGAATTTTATGAAATACAAAATTTAATTTTTCTTCATATAGATATTTTTTTTAAACAGTAAGTGGTTAAATCGATAAAGTTAAAAGTTAAGGATGTTATGTGCAAATTTTATTTTGTCGGACAATATTCGCTTTGTCGGGGAATATTCGTTTGGTCGGGGAATATTCGTTTGGTCCGACGGCGCCGAAATAATAAATTATTGGTGGACCCCACAACGGAATATTTGTCGGATATAGAAAACGACAGAAGTAACCTTTTTAAATAAAAATAGTCAACGGAACTGTTAAAATACCGGTGATAAAAGAATAGTAGCATACGGTAGTTTATGGTATTTTCTGTAGCACACGGTACTCTACAGTAACACACGGTATTGCATAGTGTCTCATATTATTGGTCTGATAATTGACACCGTAATTGTTACGCATCATTTCATCGATAATTGTCACTGCATAAGATTTTATATTATCAATTCAATAATTGTTGTTACACAGTATTTTGCATTATTGATTTAATAATTGTCATTACACTGTATTTTATATCATTGAGTCAATAATTGTTGTTGCACTGTTTTTAAAATTATTGAACCTAATAATTGTCACAGTAACATATGCACAGTAATTCACATTATTGAATCAATAATTGTCATTACACAGTAACGTATGCTTTATTTTACATTATTGTTATCTCTATTATGATGTTATTTAAACAGTTGTATTTCATTAATTTATTGACTTGATATCTAAGAGCTAACTATACTGTATTTATAACAATTAGTCATAATAATTGAATTGATAAAGTTATTTGTTTATAATATAAAGTTAGGTGATTATTAGGTGATATGAAATGAATGGTGTAGATTAAAGTGTGAATTATTGTTGAATAATTGAATTGATTTGTTTATAATATAAAGTTAGGTGATTATTAGGTGATATGAAATGAATGGTGTAGATTAAAGTGTGAATTATTGTTGAATAATTAAATTGATTTGTTTATAATATAAAGTTAGGTGATTATTAGGTGATATGAAATGAATGGTGTAGATTAAAGATAATATAATATTTGAAATGGATGGTGTAGATTAAAAGATGATCTTTAAATGAATGGTTTAGATTAAATGAATGATAAGATTTTTGGCTATAAATAGAAGCCTTAACTTAAGGATTTTTCATAAACTTCCTTACTTGTTCTTTCTTTCTCTCTCTAAAAACTTCTTGTGAAAGTTCTCTCTAAGTGTGCTTAAGTCATCTTGAGTATTTGTGAAGATCTATAAGTATACGTGTATTGTTCAAGTTAATCAACCTCATTTAAATCAATATCCAGTCACGTGTTGAGGTAAGGGATACCATCTTTTTCATCTTCCATTATTCAAACATACTATGGTAAGGGATTATCATTATTTGATTCTCGATAATAATATTGTTTCTTCCTTACTCATAAGACGTGCCTTTTATTTCCATGTATTAAATTGTGGGAATAACCTTACGAAGCGGATTGCCGCCTGTTGGTGAATAACCTTTCGTATTCATTCATTATTAATCTCTGAGAATAACCTTACGGAGCGGATTGCCGCCTGTTTGGTGAATAACTCTTTGTACTCAAATTCTATTAAATTGTGGGAATAACCTTACGGAGCGGATTGCCGCCTGTTTGGTGAATAACTCTTTGTACTCAAATTCTATTAAATTGTGGGAATAACCTTACGGAGCGGATTGCCGCCTGTTTGGTGAATAACTCTTTGTACTCAAATTCTATTAAATTGTGGGAATAACCTTACGGAGCGGATTGCCGCCTGTTGGTGAATAACCCTTTGTATTAATTTCCTTCACCTTTTGTTAATCAAACCTGCTACGGTAAGGGATATTATTTTCTTTCATACTCCTAAATCGAAATTTATTATGGAACTATTGCTTCTATAATTCCTGAAAATATTATATGTTCCATAATAGTTGAACTTCATTATTTCAACTGAACCTTCCTATTTACGTGAACCTTTCTATTGAATTGTAACCGTTATTCTGAACTGTGGATCTTGAATATCATTTTTAAATTTCACTCAACATCATGTTGACAATTTGGACATTATTTGAATCTGTACAAAGTAAATTTCCGATACTTATTGTTATCCTATTTCTTCTGTTCATCATTTATATCATTCTAATCATCCAAAAATCAAGCTGTTGTGAATATCTGTGGCCGGGGGCACAGATGTGATATATTTGTTGAACAGATGATAGGTTAAAGGCGATATAATAGGTTAAAGACGATACATCTGTTCGGTGTCTTTTATGGCACGTGGTGAATGTTCTCTTTGGCCCGTAGTGCAAAGATGAACTGTTGTTTGGTATGATTATGACCAAAGGCTGAATCTGGTATAATCATGACCGTTGGTGTTATATTGAATGTCTTTGGCCCGTAGTGCAAAGATGAACTGTTGATGTGCATGATTATGATCAGGAACTGTGAATTTGTATTATCTTGACTAATGATATTTCAGATGATAAAAGTTGATGATGTTTTTCCTAAAAAGAGAACCGAGTGGACATTATAGTCTGCATTATTCTTCTAATAGATTACTCATTCCGCTGCTATTATTGATCTGAACGTTGTTTAAGAATTTAACTGCAGTTTTTGATATAAACCTTGTAGTCTATTGTATTCTATCAAGAACTCAACTGTTGAAGACTAATGATAATTTATTCGTCATTATCTTAGTCATGATATTTCTTACTGGGCTATTTGAGCTCACCCTTTCTTTTGTTCCATTGTTTTTCAACAGGAGATGAAAACATAACAGGGTCTAGCCGGGGAATGGAGTGAGGGTCCGAGGAATAGTTATCATAGTCTTCACGTTTTGTAAAATAGTGTGGCAATAATAGTGAAGACTTAGTTGTGTATTATTATACACTGTATTGTTGTACGTTGTGCTTTGTTGTAATAATTTTGTTGTAGTCTTTTGACGACTCAAGTTTGGGCTGTGTGGGCCCAGATTTGGGGGCGTCACATGAGATGTCCTGGACAGAATTCCAAGAGCTATTTAATGAAAAGTACTTCCCAGAAAGCATCCGCCATATGAAGGAAGTGGAATTCATTAAGCTGGAGCAGGGAAACATGACAGTTTCTCAATATGAAGCTAAGTTTGCTGAACTGTCTCGTTTTGCGACTCATCTAGTAGATGACGAAGCACGGATGAGTCGGATGTTCTTACGTGGTCTAAGATTCGAAATCCGTCAACAACTTAGCTCTCATAAATTTAGTTTGTATTCAGATGTTGTTGATAGGGCTCAAAGGGTGGAGCAAACAGATGAAAAATTACAGCCAAGAGTCAATGATCAGAGAAATGATAACAACCACAGGAACGAGAACCATCGAGGAGGTAACCAACACTTCGGTGGTAATTCCACATCAAATAACAGAAGAGGAGAATCCAGTGCGAACAATTTCAAAAGAAAGAGATTCCATAATAATTATGGAAGGGCACCAGTACCGGCACCAGCACCGACCCCAGTTTCAAGGGGAGAAGATCGACCACCAGTGAGATGCTATAGGTGTGGTCAGGAAGGTCACATCAGCCCAAACTGTACACTGCAGTCCAAAAAGTGCTACAGTTGTGGGAAAGAGGGTCATCTTGCGCGATTTTGTCCTGCCACAAAATCAAGTCCAGCTGCAGTGATGATACCAAAAGCTAGCGCGGATAAGGGAAAATCTGTAGTTCAAGGGAGAGCTTTTGTTGTGACATCCCAAATGGCACGAAACTCGAACGAGGTGATAACCGGTAAGCTATTCATAAATTCTCGTGAAGTCTACGCTTTGTTAGATACTGGTTCTACCCATTCTTTTATCTCACCTGCATGTGCTCAGCGTTTAAACTTAACTCCTGAAAATTTGGACTTTGACTTATCAGTTGAAACCCCATTAGGAGAAATGACCATTACATCTACTGTCTATAAATCTTGCCTAGTTCAAATCAACAACCTCACATTACCTGTTGACCTTATTTCTTTGGAGATGCAGGAATTTGATGTGATTTTAGGAATTGATTGGTTGACTACCCATCATGCTAAAATTGATTGTTTTCATAAGATTATTAGTTTTCATATTCCTAATCAACCTGTCATGCAAATTCAAGCAACTAAACCATTGAAATCTATAACTGTTATTTCTACCCATAAAGCCATTCGTTTATTGAAAAACGGATGTCAAGCCTTTTTAGCTCATGTCACTGATTTGAACAAAAATACGTCAAACTTGAATGATATTCCCATTGTTAATGAGTTTCCTGACGTTTTTCCGGAGGAACTTCCTGGTTTACCCCCAAACCGTGAAATTGAATTTTGTATTGATCTTGAACCTGGTACCAAGCCCATTTCCAAAACTCCATACCGAATGGCTCCCATTGAACTTCAAGAGTTAAAAGTCCAACTACAGGAATTGTTGGATACTGGTTTCATTCGTCCGAGTGCATCACCTTGGGGTGCTCCTGTTCTATTTGTGAAGAAGAAAGACGGGAGTATGAGATTGTGCATTGACTACCGAGAATTGAACCATGTCACCATCAAAAACAGGTATCCGTTACCTCGAATTGATGACATGTTTGATCAATTACAAGGTGCTCAACATTTCTCAAAGATTGATCTCCGTTCTGGATATCATCAGTTAAAGGTTAAAGCTGAGGACATTCCAAAGACTGCTTTCAGAACTCGTTATGGGCATTATGAGTTTTTAGTCATGCCTTTTGGACTAACCAATGCTCCTGCAGCTTTCATGGACATGATGAACCGAATATTCAAGGAATATTTGGATCATTTTGTGGTTGTCTTTATTGATGACATCCTCATATACTCCAAAAGTCGTGAGGATCATGAACAACACCTGAGATTGATACTCCAGAAGCTCCGTGAGAACAAATTATATGCCAAGTTGAAGAAATGTGAGTTCTGGCTTGAGGAGGTCACGTTTCTTGGGCATGTGATTTCTAGTCAAGGAATATCAGTCGATCCTGCGAAGATTGAAACGGTACTAAATTGGGAACAACCCAAGACAGTAACCGAAGTCCGAAGTTTTCTGGGCCTAGCTGGTTATTATCGGAGATTCGTAGAAGGATTTTCTCGAATCGCCACTCCATTAACTCAGCTTACTCGGAAAAGCACAAAATTCATATGGAGCGAGCAATGCGAGAAAAGTTTTCAAGAGCTTAAGAGGAGACTTGTTTCAGCTCCTGTTCTGACCATTCCATCAGGATCGGGAGAATTTGTCATATACAGCGATGCTTCAGGCAAAGGTCTAGGCTGTGTCCTTATGCAACATGGAAAGGTTATAGCCTATGCCTCTCGACAACTCAAAGATTATGAGAAAAATTACCCTACTCATGATCTAGAGTTGGCAGCAGTCGTTTTTGCGTTGAAGATCTGGAGACACTACTTGTACGGAGAGAAAGTGGATATCTATACGGATCATAAAAGTCTCAAGTATTTCTTCACCCAGAAGGAACTCAACATGCGACAACGACGTTGGCTTGAGCTGTTGAAGGATTATGATCACACAATCCAGTATCACCCGGGAAAGGCGAACGTTGTAGCTGACGCTTTGAGCAGAAAATCTTATGCGAGTACAAGTGCACTGCTGACAACACAAAAGCGTACTTTGTACGACTTGCAAAAGATGGAGATGGAGCTAAAGACACCAGGGACCCACTCGAAGATTGCTCACGTGTGAGTAGAACCAGCTTTAATCGATAAAATTAAAGCTGCTCAAGCTACCGATCCGGAACTGATAAACATGATAAAGAAAGTACAAGAAGGTACCATTCCCGAAGCAAGAATCGACGAGAAAGGAATACTTCGAGTCAACTCTCGACTCTGTGTTCCTAACGATCCTGAATTAAAGCATAAAATCATGATGGAGGCACACAACACGCCATTTGCAATCCACCCAGGAGGTACCAAGATGTATCGAGATCTTCGACATACATTTTGGTGGAACAATATGAAAAGGGAGATTGCAGAGTTTATCTCAAGGTGCTTAACTTGTCAACGTGTCAAGGCAGAGCATCAAGTACCTAAGGGTCCTTTACAACCACTTGAGGTTCCCGAATGGAAGTGGGAACACATCAATATGGATTTCGTGACGGGTCTTCCCAAAGTTTCTCAAGGCTTAGATGCAATTTGGGTCATCGTAGATAGATTGACCAAATCCGCTCATTTCTTGCCTATACGAGAAAACTTTTCACTTGAACGTCTTGCCGGTATGTACATAAATGAGATCGTGAGATTGCATGGCATGCCAGTTTCCATAGTTTCTGATCGAGATCCTAGATTCACTTCACGCTTTTGGATCAGTCTACAAAAAGCTATGGGCACTGAACTACGTTTTAGTTCTGCATACCATCCTCAAACGGATGGACAATCGGAAAGGACAATCCAGACCCTCGAAGATCTTTTGAGACTTTGCGTACTAGATTTCAAAGGAAGTTGGGATAAGTACTTACCATTGGTGGAATTTTCCTACAACAACAGTTACCAAGCAAGTATAGGTATGGCTCCATTCGAGGCTTTATATGGACGCAAGTGTCGCTCTCCAGTATGTTGGAATGAGGTAGGAGAAGCAAAACTGTTGGGACCCGAGTTGGTACGCTTGACGTCCGAAAAGATCCAAATGATCCGACAACGAATACAGACAGCACAAGAACGACAAAAGAGTTATGCCGATCTTCATCGGAGAGATGAGAGATTCAACGTCGGAGATCATGTATTCTTACGTGTTTCTCCATGGAAAGGAGTTACGAGATTCGGAAAGAGAGGAAAGCTCAACCCTCGATTTATTGGCCCATTTGAAATCCTCGATCGAGTAGGATCCGTAGCCTACAGACTAGCCCTACCACCAAGTATGTCTCGCATCCATAACGTTTTTCACATATCTATGTTACGTAAATATGTGAAGGACCCAAACCACGTCATTGAGTTAGAACCAGACGTTATAGCAGAAGATTTAACGTATGAGGAGGTACCTGTTAAGATCCTAGATAAGAAGAAGCAGATCTTACGCTCAAAGGTTATACCTCAAGTTAAGGTTTTATGGAGGAACCAAGATATTGAGGAAATGACCTGGGAGCTAGAATCTGAGATGAAGTCTAGGTATCCATACCTCTTCGAAATGCCAGGTACGTCAATTTCGGGGACGAAATTTCATAAGGAGGGAGGTTGTAAGACCCCGAATTTATGAAATACAAAATTTAATTTTTCTTCATATATATTTTTCCTGAAACAGTAAATGGTTAAATTGACAAAATTGAAAGTTAAGGATGTTATGTGCAAATTTTATTTTGTCGGGGAATATTCGTTTGGTCGGGGAATATTCGTGTCGTACGACGGCGCCGAAATAACAAATTATTTGTGGACCCCACAACGGAATAATTGTCGGATATAGAAAACGACAGAAGTAACCTTTTTAAATATAAATAGTCAACGGTGTTAACTGTTTAAATACTGGTGATAAAAGAATAGTAGTATACGGTAATTTATGGTATTTCAGTATAGCACACGGTACTCTACAGTAGCACACGGTATTGCACAGTGTCTCATATTATTGGTCTGATAATTGACACCGTAACTGTTGCGCATCATTTCATCAATAATTGTCACTGCATAATATTTTATATTATCAATTCAATAATTGTTGTTACACAGTATTTTGCATTATTGATTCAATAATTATCATTACACTGTATTTCATATCATTGACTCAATAATTGTTGCGGCACTATTTTTAAAATTATTGAACCTAATAATTGTCACAGTAGCAAATATACTGTAATTTATATTAAATTAATAATAATCTGTACCGTGTTTATTACATTATTATTGAATTATTGTTGTAGCATTATTTTATTGTTTGATCTACAGGAAGAATAAATAATTAAATTTTAAAAAAAAAAAAAAAAAAAAATTAATTAATTTTTACTATTTGGAATAGTAAACATGTGGGCCATCTGTGGGGGCCACATGAGAAACAAATTCAGAAATTGGGGAGTTGGTGGCAGCCGACTGCGCTGCCACTTTTGAAAAATAAGATTGGCATGCGCAAACCTAATGTACTGCTGCCACCTACCACACGCATGGTACCCTTATTTCTCCTATAAATAGCTTGCTCAGCTGAATAGAAAAATCACACCTAAAATATAAAATTTTTCTATAAGAATTTTATGAGTTTTCTCTGAGAATAGTAAGGCTATTTTGAGAGTTTGAAAGCCAAAAGGAGTGCAGAAAATTTTCAAGTAAGTCTTTTATTAAAGAGTAGTAATTTTATAAATTCCTATTTTTCACGGTATTCACAAATCTTCCTTTAGAAGACTCTTCTTTGAGAAGATTCATTTTTAAAAGCTTTCTTTGGAAGATTTATTTTGGAATATTATTTTAAAAACTATTTTAAAGTAGTTATATTATACTACAAAAATTATGTTAAATATATATAATTTTGATAGTTCATATTATACGAGTTATCATACACTTTAAAATTTATATGTGGTAATTACTAATTATATTAAAAATATATAGGTTGATCAACCTCATTTAAATCAATATCCAGTCACGTGTTAAGGTAAGGGGTATCATTCTTTTCATCATCATAAATGGATATTATTTCTTTCTTATTGGAAGGGATTATCACTCTTTGATTCTCGAAAATAATATCGTTTCTTTCTTGTGCCATTTATTTCCATGTATTAAATTGTGGGAATAACCTTACGGCGCGGTTTACCGCCTGTTGGTGAATAACCTTTTGTATTCATTCCTTATTAATCTTTGAGAATAACCTTACGGTGCGGATTATCGCCTGTTTGGTGAATAACTCTTCGTGTTCAAATTCTATTAAATTGTGGGAATAACCTTACGGTGCGGATTACGCCTGTTTGGTGAATAACTATTCGTATTCAAATTGATGGGAATAACCTTACGGTGCGGATTATCGCCTGTTGGTGAATAACCCTTTTTATTTGTCTCGTGTGGAAATAATTTGTCTACACGAATTATCACATGACACTTTTATTCCATATTCGTAAGTGATATCATTTTCCTTTATACTCATAAGGGATACCATCTTTTTCATCTTCCATTATTCAAACTTACTATGGTAAGGGATATTAATTCCCTTCACCTTTTGTTAATCAAACCTGCTACGGTAAGGGATATTATTTTCTTCCATACACCTAAATCGAAACTTATTATGGAACTATTGCTTCTATAATTCCTGAAAATATTATATGTTCCATAATAGTTGAATTTCATTAGTTCAACTGAACCTTCCTATTTTCTGAACATTTCTATTGAACTGTAATCGTTATTCTGAACTGTGGATCTTGAATATCATTTTTAAATTTCACTCCACATCATGTTGGCAATTTGGACATTATTTGAATCTGCACAAAGTAAACTTCCGATACTTATTGTTTATCCTGTTCTTCTGTTCATCATTTGTATCACTGTTATTTGTATTAATCATCAAGAATCAAGCTGTTGTGAATATCTGTGGCCGGGGGCACAGATGTGATATAATTGTTGAACAGATGATAGGTTAAAGGCGATATACTAGGTTAAAGGCGATACATCTGTTCGGTGTCTTTTATGACACGTGGTGAATGTTCTCTTTGGCCCGTAGTGCAAAGATGAACTGTTGGTTGGTATGATTATGACCAAAGGCTGAATCTGGTATAATCATGACCGTTGGTGTTATATTGAATGTCTTTGGCCCGTAGTGCAAAGACGAACTGTTGATCTGCATGATTATGACCAGGAACTGTGAAGTTGTATTATCTTGACTAATGGTATTTCAGATGATAAAAGTTGATGATATTTTTACTAAAAAGAGAAGCGAGTGGACATTATAGTCTGCATTATTCTTCTAATAGATTGCTCATTCCGCTGCTATTATTGATCTGAACGTTGTTTAAGAATTTAACTGCAGTTTTTGATATAAACCTTGTAGTCTATTGTATTCTATCAAGAACTCAACTGTTGAAGGCTAATGATAAATTATTCGTCATTATCTTAGTCATGATATTTCTTACTGGGCTATTTGAGCTCACCCTTTCTTTTCGTTCCATTGTTTTTCAACAGGAGATGAAAACGTAACGGGGTCTAGCCGGGGGATGGAGTGAGAGTCCGAGGAATAGCTATCATAGTCTTCACGTGTTGTAAAATAGTGTGACAATAATAGTGAAGACTTAGTTGTGTATTATTATTATACACTGTATTGTTGTACGTTGTGCTTTGTTGTAATAATTTTGTTGTAGTCTTTTGACGACTCAAGTTTGGGCTGTGTGGGCTCAGATTTGGGGGCGTCACACTATAATGTCCACTTGCTTCTCTTTTTAGTAAAAATATCATCAATTTTTATCATCTGAAATACCATTAGTCATGATAATAAAAATTCACAGTTCCTGGTCATAATCATGCAAATCAACAGTTCATCTTTGCACTACGGGCCAAAGATATTCAATATAGCACCAACAGTCATGATTATACCAGATTCAGCCTTTGGTCATAATCATACCAAACAACAGTTCATCTATGCACTACGGGCCAAAGAGAGCTTTTAATATAACACCAACGGTCATGATTATACCAGATTCAGCCTTTGGTCATAATCATACCAAACAACAGTTCATCTATGCATTACGGGCCAAAGAGAACTTTCACCACGTGTCATAAAAGACACCGAACAGATGTATCGTCTTTAACCTAATATATCGCCTTTAACCTATCATCTGTTCAACAATTATATCACATCTGTGCCCCCGGCCACAGATATTCACAACAACTTGATTATTGATGATTAATACAAATAACAGTGATACAAATGATGAACAGAAGAAACATGATAAACAATAAGTATCGAAAGTTTACTTTGTGCAGATTCAAACAATGTCCAAATTGTCAACATGATATGGAGTGAAATTTAAAAATGATATTCAAGATCCACAGTTCAGAATAACGGTTATAGTTCAATAGAAAGATTCAGCAAATAGGAAGGTTCAGTTGAAATGATGAAGTGCAACTATTATGAAACATATAATATTTTCAGGAATTATAGAAGCAATAGTTCCATAATAAGTTTCGATTTAGTTGTATGAAAGAAAATAATATCCCTTACCGTAGCAGGTTTGATTAACAAAATGTGAAGGAAATTAATATCCCTTACCATAGTAAGTTTGAATAATGGAAGATGAAAAAGATGGTATCCCTTATGAGTATAAAGGAAAATGATATCACTTACGAATATGAAAGAAAATGATATTACAAACGAATATGGAATAAAAGTGTCATGTGATAACAAATTATCACATGACACTTTTATTCCATATTCGTTTGTAATTATCACATGACACTTTTATTCCATATTCGTTTGTAATATCATTTTCTTTCATATTCGTAAGTGATATCATTTTCCTTTATACTCATAAGGGATACCATCTTTTTCATCTTCCATTATTCAAACTTACTATGGTAAGGGATATTAATTTCCTTCACCTTTTGTTAATCAAACCTGCTACGGTAAGGGATACTATTTTCTTTCATACAACTAAATCGAAACTTATTATGGAACTATTGCTTCTATAATTCCTGAAAATATTATATGTTTCATAATAGTTGCACTTCATCATTTCAACTGAACCTTCCTATTTGCTGAATCTTTCTATTGAACTATAACCGTTATTCTGAACTGTGGATCTTGAATATCATTTTTAAATTTCACTCCATATCATGTTGACAATTTGGACATTGTTTGAATCTGCACAAAGTAAACTTTCGATACTTATTGTTTATCATGTTTCTTCTGTTCATCATTTGTATCACTGTTATTTGTATTAATCATCAATAATCAAGCTGTTGTGAATATCTGTGGCCGGGGGCACAGATGTGATATAATTGTTGAATAGCTGATAGGTTAAAGGCGATACATCTGTTCGGTGTCTTTTATGACACGTGATGAAAGTTCTCTTTGGCCCGTAGTGCATAGATGAACTGTTGTTTGGTATGATTATGACCAAAGGCTGAATCTGGTATAATCATGACCGTTGGTATTATATTGAAAGTTCTCTTTGGCCCGTAGTGCATAGATGAATTGTTGTTTGATATGATTATGACCAAAGGCTGAATCTGGTATAATCATGACCGTTGGTGCTATATTGAATATCTTTGGCCCGTAGTGCAAAGATGAACTGTTGATTTACATGATTATGACCAGGAACTGTGAATTTTTATTATCATGACTAATGGTATTTCAGATGATAAAAGTTGATGATATTTTTACTAAAAAGAGAAGCAAGTGGACATTATAGTCTGCATTATTCTTCTAATAGATTGTTCATTCCGCTGCTATTATTGATTTGAACATTGTTCAAGAATTTAACTGCAATTTTTGATATAAACGTTGTAGTCTATTGTATTCTATCAAGAACTCAACTGTTGAAGGCTAATGATAATTTATTCGTTATTATCTTAGTCATGATATTTCTTACTGGGCTATTTGTGCTCACCCTTTCTTTTGTTCCATTGTTTTTCAACAGGAGATGAGAACGTAGCTGGGTCTAGTCGGGGAATGGAGTGAGAGTCCGAGGGATAACTATCGTAGTCTTCACGTATTGTAAAATAGTGTGGCAATAATAGTGAAGACTTAGTTGTGTATTATTATTTCCTGTATTGTACTACCTTATAATAATTTTGTTGTAGTCTTTTGGCAACTCAAGTTTGGGCTGTGTGGGCCTAGATTTGGGGGTGTCACAAAGAAAAAGTGATTTCTCACTATCTTTAAGCCCACCCGAGCCTGTCTCTCTCTAACCTCGCCTTTCTCTCTTTATATCTCATCAAAAAACCTTCTTCTCCCCCTTGGCAGATCAAAATTGGCGTTGTATAGGTGACTGAGAGCAGCCGTATGTGTCGTTGGCCGCAGGTGCATCTGCAGCTGCCCAGCTTTTTTTCCTAGATTTTTGTGTCACGCAGTCTTAAATCATCATTTTTTGTTGTATTATTTCGGAAGGCTGTTACCTGATGTATAAATTGCTCTTTGTGTCTGGTTTCCAGGGGGCGCTGCCCCCTTACACCCGACTATCGTAAGCGTAGTGGTCATTAGTCGTCTTTTGTGATCAAATCAGGTTCTTTTAGATCAGCTATTTGTCTTGCCTCAAGTAACCTGATGCTCGTTGTTCGTCGTGGCGACTTTGACCGTAAGTCGTTGGGGTGATTTCGTGTTAGGGTCCACCTTCCTTTTCTCATGTCGGGTAAAGTGATAATTTTGCCCTCTTGTCAGGGTTAGTACAAAAGTGCAAAATTTGAGTGTCTACAACCACTTAGGTGTGGTTTGATAAATTTAAAATTGCACATAAAAACGCTTTTAATTGGTGCGGTGCGTTGCGGTGCGATTTTGAACATGCGATGTAGTCCAATTAAACATACACGTACTGAAAAACATATTTTTCGTGATAAAGAGAGAGTCGTGTTAGTTTATAATTTTGAAAACCAAATTTAAATGGAGGTACAAAAATGTAAAATCCCATAAACCAAGTCTTCAATAAACACTCATTTGTAATAAACAATTATGCAATAAATTAACAAGTCTCCAATAAAAATTCATTTGCTAAAATACTAATTTGTCAAAACTCAACAAAAAAATTCCAAATAATTAAATACCACGTTACTGATTACACATAAAAAATAAATAACAAATAAGAAATAATCATAGAGGGTCATTTTCATACGTGAATATGTTCTAATTTTCATAAATGGCCAAAACGATGTCATTTTGACCTATGCAACTTTTAAAAAAATATAATAAACATTACTGGAGCTGTGCGGTAGACTGTAGAATTTGAAACTAAACCGTAGATGCAATTTTTCAACCCTCCTAAAATTGTCATATAAGCTGGAACTGTTAGTACAATTCTATTGCTGCGGTTTGATATTTTTTTGTATGATTTTGAGGCGAAATTTAATTTTTTGCTTAGTTTTCAGTGACCCTAAAAATATTTGTTTGTAGTAGTTTATGAAGCGTTTGATGTGTTCAGAATTTCAAAACATACTTGAGAATATTGTTTGTCAACAAATAACTTAATCTAAACACAAACATAGTTTTTGGAGTTTAAACGTATCGTACCAAAAATAATGTGATGGCTAAACGCATTAAATCTTATCACTGTAAATACTATAAACCCTAGCAACTGAGCAACTAAACGTAAGGTTTTTACTTTAAAAACTTCACACCGTTTATATGCCGAATTTGTTTTGTTCGAAAGTGAAAATTTCATTTGGCCTTGTAATTTATTATCTTCACAACTTGTATTCTAAAAAATTCTACACATATCTGTTCTATGTTGTAAGACCCCGAATTTTATGAAATACAAAATTTAATTTTTCTTCATATATATATTTTTTTGAAACAGTAAGTGGTTAAATCGATAAAGTTAAAAGTTAAGGATGTTATGTGCAAATTTTATTTTGTCGGACAATATTCGCTTTGTCGGGGAATATTCGTTTGGTCGGGGAATATTCGTGCCGTACGACGGCGCCGAAATAACAAATTATTGGTGGACCCCACAACAGAATATTTGTCGGATATAGAAAACGACAGAAATAACCTTTTTAAATAAAAATGGTCAACGGAACTGTTAAAATACCGGTGATAAAAGAATAGTAGCATACGGTAGTTTTTGGTATTTTCTGTAGCACACGGTACTCTACAGTAACACACGGTATTGCATAGTGTCTCATATTATTGGTCTGATAATTGACACCGTAACTGTTACGCATCATTTCATCGATAATTGTCATTGCATAATATTTTATATTATCAATTCAATAATTGTTGTTACACAGTATTTTGCATTATTGATTTAATAATTGTCATTACACTGTATTTTATATCATTGAGTCAATAATTGTTGTTGCACTGTTTTTAAAATTATTGAACCTAATAATTGTCACAGTAAAATATGCACAGTAATTCACATTATTGAATCAATAATTGTCATTACACAGTAACGTATGCTTTATTTTACATTATTGTTATCTCTATTATGATGTTATTTAAATAGTTGTATTTCATTAATTTATTGACTTGATATCTAAGAGCTAACTATACTGTATTTATAACAATTAGTCATAATAATTGAATTGATAAAGTTATTTGTTTATAATATAAAGTTAGGTGATTATTAGGTGATATGAAATGAATGGTGTAGATTAAAGTGTGAATTATTGTTGAATAATTGAATTGATTTGTTTATAATATAAAGTTAGGTGATTATTAGGTGATATGAAATGAATGGTGTAGATTAAAGATAATATAATATTTGAAATGGATGGTGTAGATTAAAAGATGATCTTTAAATGAATGGTTTAGATTAAATGAATGATAAGATTTTTGGCTATAAATAGAAGCCTTAACTTAAGGATTTTTCATAAACTTCCTTACTTGTTCTTTCTTTCTCTCTCTAAATACTTTTTGTGTAAGTTCTCTCTAAGTGTTCTTAAGTCATTCCTAGTTTTGAAATCTTTTGCATTCTTCTTTGAATTTCCGAGTAGAATTTTCTTATGTACAGTAACTCTTTCGAAAAATCGTAGTAAATTCATTATTTGTCAGAATTTAATGAATTAAAAGCCTGTCTCTTCAGTTTTTCGTCCTCTACAACTTTGAAGAAGGAAGAAAAGTCATCTGAAATCATCTTCATGCCTTAAAATACTAAAAACCGTAACCTATTCTGATTTTCGTCACTATTTTCAGTCTTAGTTTTGAAAATTCATAACTCATTCATATTAACTCCGAATTGAGTGATTCTTGAGTCTATGCCGTCTATCTTTCCGAGAGTAACATTATTTTAAAAGCATAAAGAGATTTTAAAAACTCTAGAAGACTCAAAAGTCAGATTCCTTACTGCTACAAACAAGGAAGGATTTGTTCGGCTATAAACTTGTTTCACAATATCAAGGTAAGGAATGTCATCTTCTTTCATCTTCCATTATTCAAACGTACTATGGTAAGGGATTATCATTATTTGATTCTCGATAATAATATTGTTTCTTCCTTACTCATAAGACATGCCTTTTATTTCCATGTATTAAATTGTGGGAATAACCTTACGGAGCGGATTGCCGCCTGTTGGTGAATAACCTTTCGTATTCATTCATTATTAATCTCTGAGAATAACCTTACGGAGCGGATTGCCGCCTGTTTGGTGAATAACTCTTTGTACTCAAATTCTATTAAATTGTGGGAATAACCTTACGGAGCGGATTGCCGCCTGTTGGTGAATAACCCTTTGTATTAATTTCCTTCACCTTTTGTTAATCAAACCTGCTACGGTAAGGGATATTATTTTCTTTCATACTCCTAAATCGAAATTTATTATGGAACTATTGCTTCTATAATTCCTGAAAATATTATATGTTCCATAATAGTTGAACTTCATTATTTCAACTGAACCTTCCTATTTACGTGAACCTGTCTATTGAATTGTAACCGTTATTCTGAACTGTGGATCTTGAATATCATTTTTAAATTTCACTCCACATCATGTTGACAATTTGGACATTATTTGAATCTGCACAAAGTAAACTTCTGATACTTATTGTTTATCCTGTTTCTTCTGTTCATCATTTGTATCACTGTTATTTGTACTAATCATCAAGAATCAAACTGTTGTGAATATCTGTGGCCGGGGGCACAGATGTGATATATTTGTTGAACAGATGATAGGTTAAAGGCGATATAATAGGTTAAAGGCGATACATCTGTTCGGTGTCTTTTATGGCACGTGGTGAATGTTCTCTTTGGCCCGTAGTGCAAAGATGAACTGTTGTTTGGTATGATTATGACCAAAGGCTGAATCTGGTATAATCATGACCGTTGGTGTTATATTGAATGTCTTTGGCCCGTAGTGCAAAGATGAACTGTTGTTTGGTATGATTATGACCAAAGGCTGAATCTGGTATAATCATGACCGTTGGTGCTATATTGAATATCTTTGGCCCGTAGTGCAAAGATGAACTGTTGATGTGCATGATTATGATCAGGAACTGTGAATTTATATTATCATGACTAATGGTATTTCAGATGATAAAAGTTGATGATGTTTTTACGAAAAAGAGAAGCGAGTGGACATTATAGTCTGCATTATTCTTCTAATAGATTGCTCATTCCGCTGCTATTATTGATCTGAACATTGTTTAAGAATTTAACTGCAGTTTTTGATATAAACCTTGTATTCTATTGTATTCTATCAAGAACTCAACTGTTGAAGGCTAATGATAATTTATTCGTCATTATCTTAGTCATGATATTTCTTTACTGGGCTATTTGAGCTCACCCTTTCTTTTGTTCCATTGTTTTTCAACAGGAGATGAAAACATAACAGGGTCTAGCCGGGGAATGGAGTGAGGGTCCGAGGAATAGTTATCATAGTCTTCACGTCTTTAGTGTGGCAATAATAGTGAAGACTTAGTTGTGTATTATTATACACTGTATTGTAGTACGTTGTGCTTTGTTGTAAAAATTTTGTTGTAGTCTTTTGATGACTCAAGTTTGGACTGTGTGAGCCCAGATTTGGGGGCGTCACATATGTATCTTATGAAATTTTCAAAGCACATCCTTTCAAATGGTAAGGTATTTTCGCAAGTCCTTTTTCTTCTTGTTAATTTTTGGGAGAAGAAACCAACAAATTGATGGAGCTAACATCTGTAGTCCTAAATCTAAACGGAATGACTTTGATGAAGATATGCGTTGATCTCTTATTTTAAAATGACAAATTAGGACATGTTCCGAAATGATTTATTTTAAAATGACTTATAAGTTAAAAATCAAAATTATTTATAAGTTATTTTAAATTGTAATTTATAAATAAAAGTATTTGACACCATTTTAAATTATAAATTAAAAATTAAGTTAAAACAAGTTATAAAAATATTTGGCTAAAATGACTTGTAATTTAAAATTAGGAAAGATTAGTAAAATAAGGGCAAACATGTCTTTACATTTTGTCTAACATACTTATTTTAAAATGACTTATATGTCAGTTTTTGAAAAGTAAAATACCGTTACTTTTCAAAATTTACTTATAAGTCAATTTATAAGTTAGAAAATAAGTCACATATGAACATTCAAATAGTGAAAAATTACTTATAACTTTGTTTGACCAACTTATAAGTCCACCTCGAACAGGACTTTAGGACCGAAGATGATTTATTTTAAAATGACTTATAAGCCATTTTAAGTGGTGATTTAGTGATTTATAAATAAAAGTTTTGGCACCATTTTGACTTATAATTCAAAAATAAAGTTAAAATTAAATATAAAAGTGTTTGACTAAAATAATTTATAAGTAATAAAAATAAGATTTAAAGATTACTAAAATACGGACAAAAAAGTCATTATATCTTGTCAAACCTATTTATTATAAATATGACTTATAAATTATTTTTTGAGAAGTAAAAAATTATTACTTCTCAAAAATTACTTATAAGTCCATTTAGAAATTAAAATATAATTCATAGTCAAACATTTCAAAAATAAAAAAATAACTTATAAATTAGTTCGACCAATTTATAAATTGTGGCCGAACATTTCTTCCTAATCAAAATTCATATAATCTAAACCCATTTTTACAAACACTAAGCATGATATAATAGTGTAATTATCCAACAATAGAATTTTAGCCGACATTTTGGCTGAATTCTCATGTCTCTCCTTTCTAGTTTCTTCTCCCACCCACTTGACAAACATAAGACAGTGAAAGATGATATGAATTCTATTGTGCTTGGTCAACAAGATGAAATATCTAAACCATAGCCATTGGCTTGTTGATGATAATGTAATCCATTTGACGATCATTTTTACCTTTGGCCAAAGTTTCTTATGATTATATTGACAACATGTATCGTCAACTTTGTTAGCGTTATCACTAATGTTTAATTGACATACGACCGGCTTATCTTATAAATAATTACCGTTGGGATTTAAATAAATTTTATAACAAACTTCTTAACTAGTACTCTTCTCTTCTCATCCCAATTTCATGTTGAAATTTTATAACGATCCATTTCTTTAGGGTTCCATTTTTTTTTCTTTTTAATAGTTTTTACCAATAAAATGTACCATTTTTTTTTGGTTTGCTTACGGTTTATATATATATATATATATATAAATAAAGCGTGTATTTGTTTACATCAATATAATAAGTAATAACATTATATATATACATCTTATTGACTTCTAAGATACTTTTTTAATCATAATTTTTTTCAGAAGTACTTAATTTCTTAAATTTTTTTTTAAAAATAATGTAAATTATACTATTATTTATTTTAAAAGATTAAAAGAAAATATGAAAAAATATGAGTTATATGAAATTAAGAAAATTATAAATTCCTTAATTTGACCCTATGTATTAAAGTTTTTGTCAACATATATATTACACCTAAATGTTTTAAATTTATCGTATATTATAAATCAAAATATATGAGTTAAATTTATCATATAACTTTTTTTTTTGAAGACATTTTATAATAAAATTATTTTAAGAGTTAAAATAAAAATAAAAATTAGACCGATCACTAGTATGAAGACCAATTGCTGTAAAAAAGTTTTAAAAATATATAACCACATAAAATAAGAAGGGAGAACACAATTTAATTTTACACTGACAAGGAAAAAGTGCACAAATATATCATCATTTCATATGCTTGTAGTGCCACGGAAGAAATTATCTATATATCGTCAGTCAAGAGCCCATCATTTTATAATTGAAACATAGTAGAAGATGATGACGACATTGACATGAGATGATAAGATAATAGAATGATGGTGACATTCAATGAAAGAGGTTCGTTTAATTTCACTATGGAAATTGGTGGTGTGCGTATTATTGAGCGCACTTAATACCTTATTGAATACAAAATAAAAGTTTACACTCATTTTAATTTTAATTATAAGATTAAAATTAATTTTTTAATTTATTTAAAATTTAAAAATAATAAATATTATAACTAATAACACTTTTTAATTAATTTATGAGTTTTAAAATTGTGTTAACATAAATTATATAAATTTATTTTAACTTTGAATTTAAAAATATTTTAAATTAATTTTAAAAAAATTAATATTAATTTTATAATTTAGAAGAAATATAGCAATATATTTGATTTTGATGAGTCAAAGAATGTTATTGGCTTTGTAAATTCTTTATCCGAACTTAATATTAAAGTAATATTTTATTTGCTAATAATCCTTAAGCAATAATAATATTTTTAGGGAATTGATATTTTTATAAGTTAATTTGATATTTTTACAAAATCAAATGAGATCCATTTATAAAAATCTCAAATTAATCTGTGAAAATATCAATTTTTATATGGAATTGATATTTTTACAAATTAATTTAATGTTTTCACAAGATTAAATAAGACCCATTTATAAAAATATTAAATTTACTCATAAAAATATCAACTCTCCATTTTAACAAACGCTTTTACTTTTAACTATAATTTTTATTTTTAGAAACACATTATTAGTTATGTTCACTACTACTTGAGTTAAATTTAAGGTTGGTAGTTAAATACTTTATAATAATAATAATAATAATTTTTTTTTATAATCACATATGTAATTTCTTGTGATATTACAAAATATTGTTATAATATTACATGCACCCCGATATTTATTTAGTGCAAACATTTAAAAAAAAAATAATCATAAAATAAAGAAAAAGGGGAAGAGTTAAAAAAGATGCGGTGCTTTTACGATTTCAACTAAGGAATTCGATAACCCACACGCACATTTCGTTTACAAAAGATAATGATAATGTAAGGGACCTATTAATGGGCCCCATGGACCATTAGTACATTATCTTTAGCTAGAAAGTCCAAAGAAGAGGAGCCCATCATAATAATTAGTGGACCCGAAAAGATCACGTACGCCTACTTTCTTTTTTTTATTTTATTTTACTTAGCACTGTCTTTTTGGGGTCTACAAATTAATTTTTATATTTAAAAATTAAAATTTGAGATCACTTTTTAATTACTTGAAAAGTCAATTGAATTAACTCGATAGTAATTTATATTTGTTCAATTGAGTTAATTTAATAGTATTAATTTTTTAATTGAATTAATTTAATATATATATTTTTATTATTGATGATAGATAAGAAAATTTTAGTATTGGTAATATATTCATGTCACTTCGTTTTTCAAGTTTAATGAATACATTTAATTTTTAAATTGACTTAATAATATATCATCAACTATATAAATAAGAGAATAAAGCTTAAAAAATGAAGAGACATGACTCATGAGTAAGACATCCAATACTGTTCATTTTTTGAGTTTTATGAATGTATTGGTAAGACATTCATGTCAATTCATTTATCAAGTTTTATGAATGTATCTAGTTATAATTACATTTAATCACGAACTTTTATAAAACATAACAAATTTACACACAATACAAAATAATTTATTATTATTATATATTTGAACAATTACTATTATTTTTATCTATATTATTTTGAATTCTATAAATTGTTATACTATTATTTATTACATAATTGATTATATAATTTCAACAACTAACTATACATAAATTATTGAAAAATTATAATATAACAACCAAACAAGGCTTGTGTCTCGCACGAGCTAATAGACTAGTTATGGTGAAAATGGATGAAAGTTTAACTCTTTTTTTTTATAAATATATTTTTTATATATAAATCTATTATATTACAATTCGATGTTAGGTATACATTTCATTCTAGAGTTTGGAGGAGAACTTGAGAAAGGAATAGAGAACCTGGGGGAAATTTATTTTCTTTATGTAACGTTTTGATTAATTAAGATTTTTTTTAACTTCTCTTGAAGGATAAACTTGAATCTGTGACGTTACACAAAAAAGAGAAACGTCTTTCTACACCGAAAGAAAAGTTTCAACGAATTAGATATGTTGAGAGATCACCACATAATTCTTATTTAATTTGTAAAATTATTACCATAAATATATCATTTTACATTTGAAAATTTTAGTTTTATATCAAAATTCTACATTAGAATATTACATATTTCATTCAAAATTATAAGATTATTATTGATTTTTGAAAATAAATTTGAAGTATATTTAAACTCTGAATATGATTTATTAACAATTACAAAATAATAAATCTTATAATTAATAATACTTTTTATAATTTACATAAGCCAACTCAAGTGATTTTTAAAAAAAAACTTAATCCATTCAAGAGGTCACTAAGAAGTGATATAAACATAGCATCATGCCATCATCCTCAAAATTAAAATTTTGGGCAAATAACGTGCAACACGGAGTGCAAAATAATGCCCTCCCATGATCTTCCACCCTCTGGTTACAAGTGAGAATTGAATTATTTACAGGGAAATGGTATTTTTATAAATTTTTTTGATATTTTTATATATAAATAATAATATTTTTTTTATATAAAAATATCAAAAAATTTCGTAAAAATATAAATTTCCTGTTTATATTGGAAGGGAGGGAGTGAGCAACTTTTGGGGAGCAAATATGGATGGCCCTCCCAAATCCCCAATCCCCTCACAAATTTAATATCAATTGGTATCCAAGAAAATGTTATTCATTCATTTTCTCTCCCCATCTCTCTCTTTCATCCATTAATAATCTTCTCTTGCCAGTGTCCTGACCTATGTGAGTGGCAAATATGAGTGCCAAGAAAGAAAAAAGAATGACAGAGACGTAAAAAAGGAAGAAAAAAGAAAAAGCCCTTAGGAGGAAAAAAAAAGGGAATACTTTTATTTATTTACACAACCCTAGCAGATACTACAGCATAGAGATTAGAGATATTGATTTGTTTTTTTCTCTGTTTCCAAGTATAGTAATTTCTTTCTAAGAATAGCTCTCTCTTCCCTCTTCCTCTTCCTCTAATATTTCAATTTAGCAGCATCTTGATTGTCATCACACTGGGAATATGGGCTTTTTGATTGAGAGGTTTTATTTATACAATCTGATCTGGTAGATGGTTGAGTAAGTGCTAGGGCATGAAAATCTTAAAGTTGATTTGCTGTTAATTTCCAATCCACGGCATCACCATTGCTGAAAGGTGAGTTATCATTGTATTTGCAGCAAAGATACGATTTTTATTGAATTTCCTTTCTGGGTTTTGTTCTGCTATGCTCCCTTGTTATAATTTTATTCTTTTTTGATTCTTTACAGTCTTGGGAGTTTGTGCATTTCCTCCAATTCCCATTTCATAGTGGTTGGTCTCCAACTATTAATGTGATATTTTATCAGCTTTCAAATGTATTTCTTGAAGTGGGGTGTGTGGATTTTTTTAATTTATTTTTATAATTGTGCATCTCTCCCCCACAAAAAAGCAATCAACTCGCTATCTTCAGGATCCCCATTTTGTCCTAAGCCCCATTTGGTGTTTCTTCATGAAAGTTAATACATTTATTTGTTTATAGAATTGCTGTTTGTTTTCTTAGATTTTTCATTTATTTTATCCTTTCTGTGCCTCACCAATTTTGGCATACTAGGTTATCATTGCTTGCTACCTTAATTATTGTTTGATTGACTCTTCCCTCTACATAACCAATCGAGTAGCATGAGTGGTTTGACTTACTGACTTGAACTCCTTCATATAAGACCCGTCATTTTGGTGCTAGTCTTCTTATATTGAAACTTTCATCTTTCCGTCTCAGATTTCTTTTATTTTGATCAACAAGCATAGGGTAAATAAATTGAATTTGTATTGTTCTCATCATCTTGCTTTTTTCTTTTTCTTTTTGGCTTAATATCTGTAATTGGGACAAATATATATAGTTATATACATCTACATACGTTCTGCTACTTATTAGTGTTTGTTATTTGATTTGTCTAGCCAATCTGTATGAGCTTGTTTCTTTGTTCTTTCTTCGTTTTTTTTTAACTCCCGATAGTGTTTAAGCTTATCAATGCTTTTTTTGGATGCAATGATTTCAAATTTTCAACTATGGTTTTACACACCCAAAGAAAAAAAAATCTGGCCATTTAACTTGGTAAAAGGTTCTGGGTCTTATGGCATGTTTAGATAAACATTACTTTGAAGGATTTCTTGTATACTGTAAAATAACTTAAACTAATATTCTGTAGGAGAGCTGGAAGATGGACAGAACCAGACTGGATTTAAGATTTCACCCCTCCGGATCAACACCATCAGAGGAATCTGCTTTGGATTTGGAAAGAACCTACTGTAATCATCAGTACCTGCCTTCCCGTAGTCCATCACCACTACAAGCTTTTGCAGCAGGTTGTCAGCTCTCTGAGAGTAGTGCTGCCTATTTCTCATGGCCTACTTCCAGCCGGTTAAATGATGCAGCTGAAGATAGGGAAAATTATTTTGGAAACCTTCAGAAGGGGGTTTTGCCTGAAACTCTTGGGCGACTGCCAACGGGACAGCAAGCTGCTACTTTACTTGAAGTAATGACAATCAGGGCTTTTCATAGCAAAATCTTGCGTCGCTTTAGTCTTGGCACAGCAATTGGTTTTCGGATTCGGCGGGGTGTTTTGACAGATATACCAGCCATTCTTGTCTTTGTTGCTCGGAAAGTTCACAAGCAGTGGCTTAGCCACATTCAGTGTTTACCAGCTGCTCTTGAGGTTTGACATTTGGGGCTTCTGGCTTTAGTTGGGTATCTTGTGACTTCTAGTATGTAGATACACTGGTTCCTGTGCTTTAAGTACAGTCTTTACTTCTAAGACTGAAATATTTGATTTGGCGATAATGTTGGTCTTGGAAAAAAATTGCAAATCCCTATGAAAATTCTTATAAAAATTGGTAGACTAGAGTTAGTTTTGGCTATAAATGTTTCTGAGTTGGCTGATGGTCAATCCTTCAATGTTTTCCCCTAATGTATTTGGAATTTAATACCGAGCTTTCTTTGAAATTCTAGAACCTTCTTCAATTCTATCATTGACTCGTTCACTTGATTGAGCAGGGACCTGGAGGTGTATGGTGTGATGTAGATGTTGTTGAGTTCTCTTACTTTGGTGCACCTGCTGCAACTCCCAAGGAACAATTGTATACAGAGCTGGTAGATGGCTTGCGCGGAAGTGATCCATGCATAGGTTCCGGTTCCCAGGTACTATGGTGATCTATTTTCATTCGAACACAAGAACCTTCATTTTCTGTTATGCAGATGGAAGTCTATTGATTTATGTATATAGATTAGCTTTCATGTCAGATGCTAGCAGAGGGCTCAAGTCAGTTTAGGATAGTTAATGCAAGAACATTGAGATGTAAGTCCTCTCTTTCTCTAAGTGATTCCAAGGAATTGCTGAAAACCAATTTGAGATATGTGAGATTTGTCACCCTTTGTACTATGCTGACCCCAGTAATTGAGTTCTATATTTGCATCAAGTTGATATTTCCTCTAGTAGAACTAAGTATATCAATGAGAACTATTTGTCTTTTTGTCAGAATTTAGTCATGTTATTCTCAAATTGTAGAAAATTCAATCAACTGTTTATGAGCTGAAGGTCATTCTAAGTATGATTTCAACCGAAGTTGTAGACACTTGAAATTTCTCATAGTCGTAAGAAATGATATTATTCGAATTCCTACAACGATCATAATAACGGCATTCTGATAGACTAATTTTATAAATTTCTTGCAGACTCCTGAATTTAGGATGTGAACTCTAGTTGATCCCTTGGGATTTTTCAATTACCTCACGACAATCTGTTCATTCCACTTTGATAATATGACAGAAAAGTTGAACATAATTTGACAGGCTAAGATTATGTGGTAAAGAATACTTTAGGAACTAGGTTTAATTGCATTAACATTGTATCTAGCCCTTTTTATTCTGGTCTGGCCTGTTTTAATTATATTGCTAATACAGAGAGAATAAGGCAGAATTGTCAAACTAATGTTGAGCAGAATCAACTGATTAAAATGGGCTAGAAGTCTTGAACTGCCTTATTGTAGGTGAGTATGAGCAGCTTTTGGCGCAAAATGACAAAAAAAAAACTGCACCAAAATGAGGAATATATGGTTGCGTCTCTCTCTCTCTCATGTATAGATATGGATCTCTAGCCTATATTATTTTTCCTTTATTTGTGCTTCAAAATTTTTCCTTTAATAGGCTCTGTATGGTATTTAATAAACTTAACCATGATTCATTTATGGAATTTGTTTAAGCATTCTATCACTTGCCCCTTTGTGGTTGCTCTTCGTTACTCAAATCACTTTGTTCCATAGGTTGCTAGTCAAGAGACATATGGAACCTTGGGCGCTATTGTGAAAAGCCGAACAGGAAATTGCCAGGTTGGTTTCCTCACAAATCGGCATGTGGCAGTTGACCTGGACTACCCAAACCAAAAAATGTTTCATCCTTTGCCACCAAGCCTTGGACCCGGGGTGTATCTGGGTGCAGTTGAGAGGGCAACATCATTCATAACAGATGATCTTTGGTATGGCATCTTTGCCGGGACAAACCCAGGTACTGTAGTTTTTGGTGATAGATATTTAATGTATGAGCAGTTGTATTTTTCTATGAAAATATAAGAAAGTTCCATTTTTGGTTGGTATATTATTGTCAATATAAGTAGTTAGTGGCTGATTCCGAGCAAAAACTGATCGTAATAAAATTATATATTGACCATAGTATATTTCTGGTTGGACTTGGAGATAAAAATCCTGGGAAACCGACAATGCAGTGGTTTCTACTTGGGGTATATTTTTGTCAAAGTTACTTTATCCTTAGAATATCTTTTTTTTGTTTTGAATTTGGTTCACGTAGCAATCCTGCTTAGTATACTGACCCAAATTTTATCTGTCTCCATCACAATTAAATACTTCTTAGTTTGCATATCCAGTTATTTGGACAAAATCTACACTACGGTCACAGTTTTCCATTAACTCAATCAAAACGAGCACATTTTTTGTTATAAAAGAAAAACACAAACTCATAATGCATGTTGAATGTGTCGAAGTGATTTCTCATCATCTCAGTCAAAGTCATTAATTGCAATTATAATCAAGCCAGCCTTCAGTTAGTTTCACATTTCAACACCATCAACGCATATAGTTTATTCAGCTGCATCATTATTTGAAATTGTTTAGAGGAACTGTTTTGGCCAGAATCATCTCAATTAGGAGCTAGAACCATTCAATGTCAAATATGAACAAGAAGAAAGGTTCAGTATTCATAAGAGGGATGGTGGGTTCCCCGTAACCTTACATAATGACATTTGAGTTTATATAGTGTTTAGATATTAAATGATACTTTACTAGTGTAATCCTGAATAATTTAGCCAACCATCTTTTGTATTTATGCTAAATCAAAGAAGCATTGCTAAATGAGTTTGCATCGAGTCCTAATCCCGCCCATGCCCATCATGATCTGGTGATCCTGCAGAAACCTTTGTTCGAGCAGACGGAGCATTCATTCCTTTTGCGGAAGAATTTAATATGTCCAATGTATCTACATCTGTAAAAGGTATAGGCGAGATTGGTGACGTGAATATCATAGACTTGCAGTCTTCAATCAACAGTCTGATTGGCAGACAAGTGGTAAAAGTTGGACGAAGCTCTGGCTTGACTACTGGGACGATAATGGCTTATGCTCTAGAGTACAATGATGAGAAAGGGATCTGTTTCTTTACTGATTTTCTTGTCGTTGGTGAGAACCAACAAACATTTGACCTTGAAGGTGACAGTGGAAGCCTCATTCTCTTAACTAGTCAAAATGGGGAGAAACCGCGGCCTGTTGGGATCATTTGGGGTGGGACGGCTAATCGCGGTCGGTTGAAACTAAAAGTTGGCCAACCTCCAGAGAATTGGACCAGTGGAGTTGATCTAGGGCGTCTTCTTGATCTCCTAGAACTTGATCTCATCACAACCAATGAGGGTCTTCAAGGTTTGTACTTTTGAACAATATCTGTTTTTGCAAATTAAATAGAGGCTGCAATAAATTTTGGATCTTGTTTCTATCTTCTTTTGTATGTCATTGTTTCATTGCGAGAAAAGATAGTACGCTAATGATGTTGTTTATTTTTAAGCGAATAAGATATGGAAGCAGTAAGCATAGATGTACTGTGAAACAAAGAGTGGCTGGTGAATTTGTACCTGGATAATTATGAATATACAATTTTTTTTCCTGCTAATTTAAAATGTATTAAAAAAGAAAGTTACAAAATAAAAGGGTATACCCTGAATCAAAGAAATAATAGTGATCATAAGACAAGCCCAACTACTCTACAAACGTAGAGTGTCTAATCTATGACCCAACAAGACCTAAAAGAGCATGGAAACCAACCAGACACTAATCATAGTATAGCGGCCCCATCAGAGGACAGGCCCAATGATGGCAAGGCTAAACAAGATTATATAATCTAAACTGAGAAAACAAGGTGCTAGTAGCCCTCTTCCTAGATGACATTGAACTATGCAATCTACACTTAATCAGGTGGATGATCTGTCTACTTAATATACAGATCTCTAATTCCTGCCGTTAAAGAAGCTTAATAAAATTAAGTTCAATATATATATATTTCCCTCCCGCTATGCCTGTGCATTTCTTTTGCATCTATATTTGTGTCTAGTAATTATAGTAGGTGCTGGGTCTCACATTGAACACAATATATCAATCACCAGAATGTATGTCTTATTAACAACTGAAAGACCACAATAATATGCTTTCAGTGATTGAAATCTGGTTCTATTCAAGTATACTAGTGATTTGTTTTTGTTGTTTATCCATAATTTTATACTTTGGTAAAGGCTGAATTTTCCAATTAACATTGGGGGAAAATTGGGACTCTCTATAGTAGAATTCTGGGGTCAATTGCACAATGGTCGAATTTTGAGGCGAAGGAACCGCCAATTGCACTAATCAAATATTTATTTTTGAGTCGTTTGGTTTTCTAGCAGAATGAGGATTACCCTGAATTGGTTATTGCTTTTATTGAATTGTTGTCGGAGTTTTGCCTTGGAACATGATTTCGTTGTGTGAATTGGTGACTAGGGTCTTTCATGCTATTTTGTATTCTCAACTTACCTGGGTGGCACTCTCCATGAATAAATTTTTATTTATAAAAAGGGTAGAGCTTTGGGTTAATAGATCACCTTTATCAGTGAAGATTTTGGATACATGGCCTCAAAATGAATTCATCAATTTTCTTCAAGATTTTCCGTATGTATTTTTATTGGACTACTCTTCTAATGGCCTCTCTCTTCTTTTTTTTTTTAATAATAATATTTATTCATAACGAATCTCATATTTACTTTACTTTTTGGGCTTATGTTCAAAATAGCGGCATTGCACGAGCAAAGAAATACTTCAGCAGCAGGAATCGATTCTACTGTTGGAGAGTCATCTCCTCCCGAGAGGAAGCAACTAAAAGAAAAGACCGAAGAAAACTTTGAGCCACTTGGGCTAAACATCCAAATTCCTATCGAAGGTGAGTCCCATCAAGATATTACCCCACATTTCCTGCACGAGGAGTTTCACATTGAAGGTGGAAGTGAAGCAGCTCCAAATGTTGAACACCAATTCATTCCAAGTTTTGCCGGAAGATCTCCAATTTGCCAAAACAATAAACAGAAAAACGCAGAATCAAAAGGACTCGTGGCATTGCGAAATAGGGGTGAAGAGATATCTGTTTCCTTGCAGTTAGGTGAGCCGGAACCAAAGCGAAGAAAGCAAATCTGATACTTTGCTGGCAGATCCAAATTGAAGGAAAGGACGTTCTGCATTTTTGCATCATAAACTAAGATCACATCATGTGGAATTCAAATTATTGTAAATATTATGAAGTTTTGACTACTGAAGGGATCAAGAGTCAATGATGCCTTTCTGCTAGATGCATTATTATTATTATAATTATCGTCATCATTTTTTGTTACAGTTATAACTTCCCAATGGGTTATATAAAAATTTAGAAGAGGATTTTATAGAATATAAGTTTGGGTCTTGTTTCCAGTTTAACTGTGTAGTATCTAATTGGGTCTGTTATTCGACTCATTTGTATCATAAACACTCTTCTAAGTGAGGGTGTTGTCAACAACTATCTACTGTAAGACAACAAGAATGTTATTATTATTATTAAATTTTGAAAAATAATTTATATGTTGATTAATTGTCACGTCCCCAAATTTATCTCATTTTCACGGTGAATCTAGTGTTGACTATTCAACATTTTTCATAATATTGACCAACAATTTACTTAGTAAAAACATATTTATTTAAAATTTAACGTCGTGTTTTTTATTCCAGAATTGTATACTCGAACATTCGTTCCTTAAGTATTCAATTCATCAAAAGCTAAGTTTTCAGTCTTAACTTTTATTTAAATATTTTCAGATCATATTTATAAGTCTTATAAATATTAGGATATTACATTCATCCGTACTTGAAAAAAAATTCGTTTTCGAAATTACAAACTACTGATCTCTAACATTCTCTTTACTTAATATAAATTTTCTTTAATCCATATTTTATTACTTACAACTCTTTATGAGTTTTCTTCTATACTATCTCTAATATTTTTTCTTAGACTATATCCTAAGATACTCTTATCTTAGTGCTATAGCCAATAGTTCTGATATCAACTTGTTACGCTTCTAAATCCACATCATTTTTATAGCAGATTTGATGCTGATTATTCAACCTTTTTCATAGCATTCACCAATAAATTACTTGGTAAAAACACGTTTATTTAAAACTTAACATCATATTCTTTATTCCATGATCGTATACTCGAACAATTGTTCCTTAGGTATTTAATTCACCAAAAGCTAAATTTTTAGTCTTAATATTTATTTAAATCTTTTCAGATTATATTTACAAATCTTATAAATATCCGGTATATTACATTAATTTTATGGCGAATTAAGATTGCGATTTACGACTAAAGTGGAACATTGAGCAAATTGATAAGATAGAAAATCAGTAATATGTGATTAAGTGATAGACCACTTTATTCATCCGGCTTGAGCTTTGCAGATGTAAGGTTAATGATGGCCAATTGTCATACCACAAGCAGATAGTTTAGTCTTCACTCATTGTTACATATATTCTTCAAGTAATGTGTGTATACAATTTATATTATAGTTGATAACTTAGTGTGGTTAATGTGTTTCTCCTTTAAAAATAGCATTAAAAGATGGGTTCTTTACATAAATATACAACTTTTAAAAAATAATTACAAGAATAGTGCACTAATAAAAATAATTACAAGAGTGTAACAAGAATAAACTGATTAAATAATTATCCCTTAAATCAAGGAAACTATAACCACCATATTATATCTATAATAATATCCAACCACCTGCCTCCTCTCTCTATCTTCTCCTTCCTCCTTCCCTTCTCTCTCCTCATGGCCATTAATGGCCGATCGGATATTCCCACTCACTCCCTGCCTTCTCTCTTTCTCTCTCTCTCTCTCTCTCTCCTCCCTCGTTCCTCATTCTCTTCTCTCTCCTCATCGTCATTAATGGCTGACCGAATCTTCACCAGTGGTGGATATGGACGGGAAAAGACATAGATGGGGCGTCGGACAGTGATTGAGACAGAAAGAAGCGGTGATTATCCTCGATGAAACCGATGAGAAGCTCACTGGTGGCTTTAGGGAGGGCTGGGAAACGGTGGACGGCGGCGGTTGTGTCGTCGTGATGGAAAATGATTTGAGAAGGAGGGTAACCAACCCATAATACAAAAGTAACTAAACCTTACTACAAAGGTAACCAACCTTAATACAAAAGTAACCAAACCTTAATACAGAGGTAACCAAACCTTAAATACACAGGTAACCAACTCTTAATACACAGGTAATCAAACCCCTAATACAAAAGGTATCCAACCTTAAAACAAAGGAAACCAACTTTTAATATAAAGGTAACCAAACCTTAATACAATGGTAACCAATCTTTAATACAAAGGTAACCAAACTTTAATATAAAAGTAATCAACCCTTAATACAAAAGGTAACCAAAACCTTAATACAGATGTAACCAACCTTTAATACAGCGGTGACCAAAAAGTAGTTACTACACCTTCAGGATTTGGTTACCTCTATACTAGTATTTGGTTACCTCCATACTAGTGTTTGGTTACCTACAAACTAGTGTTTGGTTACGTACATACTATTGTTGTTTACCTACATTCAGTAATTGGTTACCTCCATATTCTTTGTAAATCTCTCTCAATGGGTTTCATGGCGACGAAGGGAATGGAGTGGAAGGTCGGATCTAGGGTGGAGGAAGGGAAGGAGGGGGGAGCATAGCGACAGGAAAGGGGGGAAGTGGGGGGAGCCGGGATGTTGGGGAGGTGGGAGCCGAGGGAGGCGGGGGGAGGGGGTGGGTGGATCTGTGGTGGAGGAGGGAGGGGCGGGGGAGAGGGAGGCAGGTTGGAGGGGGCGACGGGAAGGGAGGGGCGGGGGGAAGATGGCGCCGGGAGGTGGAGGCGAGGGAGGCGGGGGGATCTGTGGTGGAGGAGGGAGGGGCGGGGGAGAGGGCGGCGGGGGGAGGGGGTGGGGGGATCTGTGGTGGAGTAGGGAGGGTGCGGGGGAGAGGGCGCAGGTTGGAAGGGAGGGAGGTGGGGGAAGAAGAAGAAGGAATATCTAAATTAAAGGGATCATGGCCACATCAGCACTCTAATTAATTTAAACTAAAAACTAACTGCATTAATTATGTAATAAAAATTTAAAAATGCACTATTTTTATAAATATGTGTTTATTGCACTTTTATTGTAATTTTTTCATAAAAAGTACTAGAATATGTAATTGTCCCTTAAAAGATTAAGAAGTTAAACTAAAAACTTAAAAAGGAGATAGAGATCAAATCGAAATCAAATATTTTAATAATGGCTACACAGTATATATATATATATATATATATATATATATTAGGTAGGCTTTGGTGAAAATTTTTTTAAAGGTTTTTTGGCTTTCAAAAATGCCTTTCAACTTATAAGATAATTTCTATTTAATTTTTTTATTAATTTTTTTTTATCTTGCTATTTAGTTTTTCAAATTTTATAAAATTCCTATTTCTAAACCAGCGGAATCATGGGTCATCAAAAGTAGAAAGTTTTTTGTTAGTTTTTATTCCTCACTCTTGTATAAGTGAACTTAGCTCATTCTATTTTTGGGGAGAAGAAGGATCCACTAAAATGAATGGGAAGATTGGAGTATCATCTTCATTAGCCAGAAGGATAGTCTCCATTAGTCTCATTCGAAAAACGAACAAAAAAAAAAGGGTTGACAAAGAATGATAAGAGAAGCAGTATGTTTCATATATAATTTGAGGATTTTATCTCGAGCATGTTACTCATATTTAATGGAGTATCAGTAGTTGAGGCAGATGGAAGAGGCGAATAGACACATTGATGAGCAGCCGCTATATGTCTCATTCCCGTCCAACTCAATAGGAGATAGCGGTGCGCTTCGCACCCCAACCCCGTTAACTAATGGATCGCTCCTTTCCTTATCGCTCGAGTGACTTGTCTTAGCTGTTCCCCTTATCAGTCGAGTGCTAAAAGAGTAGTTGAAGAATCTTTGTTTCAATATTTTGATAAAGAATAAAAGGAGCGAAGCTTTGAACAACCTCCTAATCAGAATTGAGGTCTTTACACGGACATCTCGTCCTTAAGATTTGTTTGCTCTGTATAGAGTGTCTTGTGGTTCCTGGAGTGCTGGGCGAATTGATTCAAACTTTTCATTTGAAGCACTTTAGGCCCAACTGGTGAAATGGATCAAAAGCCTGACTATTAAAGCAGTTAAGTTAGTGTGCAAATATTAGAGCTGAAACTGGAACACCCACAAAAATAGAATGTAGAAAGAGATAAATCAAACCATACATCTAATTTCAAGAAGTAAAGATCAAGAAAATCATACTTATAGAGACAAGACTTGTAATGAAAAGATGGAGAACTTATGTGTTGATGTACCTTCTTGTGATTAGTTTCGCCTTTGCCTTCCTTCCTGCATCAAATCGATTCCTAGTCTCAGTCAATCAAGATTCGTCAAGAGAGAAAAAAACTTTTACTCTAGGTTAAGTCGGTCTCGTCATTGACACAATTCTCATGTCTATCGATTGGTCACACGAGTATGTATCTAGTAAACACATAGTCGCCCCTATCCTTTAAATTGACGGATTCTCATTTTACTTCGTATAAGTTACACACGCAACACGTGTGCTAGCAAGTGTTAGTTTCAATAATGATGAAGGAGTACATATATATTATCATAAATAATAAAAAATGCAAGTGACATAATGGTGTGACTTGGAATTTGCTATATAGTAAATTAGAAAAGGAAAAGAAAAAAAAATTTGCTATATAGTATAACCATACAAGAAATTTAAAATTTAATTTTTCATCTTTTCCCAAACATTGTTTCTCTGTAACCAAGGGCGGAACCAAGAGGGGGCGAGGGGGGTCATATGATCCCCCTATTCCGGAGATTAATCCATATATATATAAAATGATCATGTGAGCATTTGTTCTAGTGGTAAGATTCTCCCTTAGAATACAAGATGTCATGAGTTCAACTCTCAGCATACCTCTATATTATTCAATACTTGTTTTCTTACCATTTAATTCATTATTTTTTTTAGTTTCTCTCTCTCTCTCTCTCTCCCCTCCCCCCAATAATGTGATATTTAAGTTTTGAGCATATACATACACTAGCTTGTTATTAATTCATGCACTCTATTTAATTATGTCAATAATTAAATACATAAATTATATATAGGTCACTAACCCCTTCAATGCATATTATAACTCAAATGCCTCTTAGACTATTTAAGATTTTAAAATGTATTTTGAAAAATAATTAGAATCGAATTAAATATGTTAGCGTAAGAGATTTATTAAGACTCCAATACATTAGATTTGATATTACATTTCTCTTGAGCATATATAATTGTAATTATGTTTCTTAAGATTTTTTTTTTATATTTTTATAATAACTTTTAAATTTTTTTTTTCTCTATAATTTTTCATGTTCTAAACATAATTTTAAAGTTATTATATTAAAATTAACATAATTAATATGGAAGCCTTATGTCATGTTTGGAGCAGTAGTCAAATATAATGATATTTTGCTAATTCATGATATTGGATCATTTCAAGTTTTCTGTGGAGGAAAGAAGTCAAGGAGTTGCATATCAAATTTTTATATAAACAACCAGTTAGTTTGATTTTTGAAAGTTTTTTTTTGGTTTTTTATTTATTACCAAAATAGGCTCGTCTGTTTTTAAATGTGAAAGTAAAATTACTCCGATAACTATCATAATTGATTGAAACAAGAAAAAATATGACTTTTATATTGATATATCGATTGATTGAGTTGGCTTTGAATATAATTGTCTCTTCTCAATCATACAACTGAAAGAAACACTTCAAAGGTCAATAAATATTTTTTTTTACAGATATATTTTGACCCCCCTCCAAAAACGTTCTGGTTCCGCTACTGTCTGTAACCAAGCATATGATCTAAATTTCTTTCAAGTTTTCTTTTCCCTCACATTTTTCAAATATTTACCATGTATTTCTGAGTTT
The DNA here is from genome assembly GCA_947179155.2 of Hedera helix. Taxonomy (NCBI): domain Eukaryota; kingdom Viridiplantae; phylum Streptophyta; class Magnoliopsida; order Apiales; family Araliaceae; genus Hedera; species Hedera helix. The sequence continues at coordinate 36,653,619 of OX359273.1, forward strand.
TAAAATAGATAAAAAAGAAAAGGACGAAAAATTTAAATTTTTATTTAATTCTATTGTTATTGAGTTTTTAGTGAACGTAGAGAAAATCTTGGACAGTTTTCTTACCAAATTTTTCGTCCAAAATAAATATATTTGAACAAAAAATTAAATAAAATAAGAAAATCTTTCATAATTCTTACTATACCTTTACATTATAAATACAATAAAACTAATACTTCATAAGAATAAAATAGTACTCTAAACGTAAAACTAAAATTTAATTTATTTTTCTTTTATAAACTCGTTAACATGAAAGAGAGTTTACAATTTATTTTATTTTATTTATATCCTAGTTTAAGATCTTCATTTTCTTTTTTGTCCAAACAGTGTTATAGGGGGTAAAGAAAAGAAAAGAAAAGCAAAGAAAAGAAGAAAAAAAAAGAAAAAAGAAAAAAGAGTGATAAGAGAAGTAGGAATCACGTGCAGTTCACGTGACTACATCATCTTCTGCAGTCTGCACCTAGACGACCCGCTTTCCTTTCTGCTCCGACTCTTCAATTCGCTGCTCTGCAACTCAACTCGGTGACTCATTTCTGTTCTATTCCCTCCTGCTTCAAAATCTTATGCTATCTGTTACATTTTATGTTGAATAATTGAATTTAGAGTTCTATAGTTTGCCTAATTATATATAATAAATAAACAAATAAATGAAAATTAGATACATTTTGAGAGGGAGAAGATGATTTGTAGATTATATAGATAGACGTTTGAAAAATAATTAAGCCCCTCGTTTAATAAAAATCAGATCAAATCATTTAAAATTTTGTTTATTTAATTTTAGGTTTTTCCATGTTAGATTTTATCAGCTAAATTTTTGATATCTGTATATATATGTTGAGAGGAATCTGAAAGAGTCCATCCTCATCTCTCATACTTTTTTTCTTCATTTCTTGCTCAGTTGTGAACTTTTTGTATTAGTGAAGCAGAAAAAAATGAGAGAAGCTGGTGATTCATCATCATTTAAGGTCATTCATTTGGGTTTTATCAGCTGAATTGTGATATCTTGGGTATATATTTGTATTTATATATAAATGAGAAGAATGTGAGAGACTGCTGGACTCTTTTTGCATTAGAGAAACAGGAGAAAATGGGAGAAACTGTTGGTTCGTCTGAGTCATTTTTAAGGAGGCACTGGGAAGGGTACAAAGAGTTCTGGAGCCATAGGTTTTCGATAATGGACAACTATTCCACGTTCATCAAAGGGTGTGAGCAACCCCTTTCTTGGTCTGCCTCTGATGTTGAGGAATTTATCGCGTCCTATCCAGTTCATGGCCCTGCTGTAATTGTTTCTATCCCTCTCTTTATATATGTGTTGGTGCGTATATTACATATGGTGCGTATATCGCTTTCTTTATTTATCTGGGTTTTCTTGTCTGATTTGAGCTATCATAACTTCTTTAATTTTCCTACTTTTTTTCTCTGATTGATTTTAGTTATAGTAGAGAATATTAAGGGTATGTTTATTTGCATACCATGCTGTGGAATTAGAATTTGGTCATTTTAGTATAAAATTTAATCTGTTTTCCCCACTTCCAGTTACAAAGTGCCTGTGTTTGAATTGTCAGTTTTTTTTTGACTCTCTGATGATATATTTTGTTTGGCTGGGTAAATTTTTAATAGTTGGTTAGGAACTGATTGATGAAACATGATTTTTTGGTATACCTTGTATAGGGATCGCCAAAGCTGAAAATTTCTTAACGTTGGCCTTTGTACCAGATAGTGTGATAGAATTTCTAAGAAAACTGTATCGTAGGTTTGCAAATTTAGGGTGTGCTACTAGTTCAATATCCATCTGTTTAGGCTATGTTGAATGGTTCCAACTGTCCAATATATTCCTAAACTAAAACTACTATTGGTACCTCTTGGTTATTAGATTGAAAGCTCAAATCTCCATGTTTTTTAAAAACCTGTAGAAGTATATTTTTCTTTTTTTTAACTCAAGTAAGCAATACTTTTATTTATGTTTCGAGAATATATCATAATTTAAAAATAATCTATGGTTTTGAAAGGGACGTGAATGATTCATTTTTTTTAGTTCATTTGAGTCTCTTCTTTTCCCATACATGAAGGGCTCTTAGTATATATAATCATAGTTGTCAAATTGTGAATCGTATCGTGTATCAAAAACCTCTGTATTGTGTATCGTATCGTGACTCGTATCGTAAGATATGGAAACAAAATAAAAAATGTAGTAATATATATTTAAACATATAAAACACAAGCTTAACTATATATAAAAGTAGTCAAGTAAATATTATTATAGATTCAAAATAAATTTTAAAGTTAAACAGTAGCCAGAATACTCTAAATTGATTTATTAATATTATTTCAGTAATCTTTATAAGTAACAAGAAAAAATAAAAATTCAGATTCACCTTTAATCTATAAAACAAAAGCGAATAATTCAAATTAACAAGTGCAGATTTATATATCTGTTTATAAAAAGTGACATGGAAAAAATAGAGAGATATTTTCAATTAGATATAATACGCTAAAAAGTTATTAAAGATTCATGAAGCGATATACAATATGTTGTGCTAGAAATTAAAACATTTTCAATTGAAATGTTAAAAGGTTTAAACGTTTTGTTTTTAGTCTTTTTGATCTACGTGAGAACTTTTTCAAGTTTGTTGCTTTTAAAAAGTATCGTGCATTGTATCGTATCGTAAAAATCGTATCGAATCGCATCGAATCGTAATTGAATTATAATTGAATCGTAAGATACGGTATCATTTTAGATTCACCCTGCGATATGTATCGAATTGTCTCCGTATCGTATCGTAAGAAACGCATTGCGTATCATAAGATTCTGACAACTATGTATATAATATATGGGATATCCTGTGGGCATGAGAGAAACTCTTGGCCTTGGATTTGGTGCTTACAGTAGTCTTGGCTAGCCTTCTTTTGACTAATTGGTTATTTATAGTAGTCTTGGCTAGCCTTGTTTTGACTACTTGGTGATTACAGTAGTCTTGGCTAGCCTTCTTTTGACTACTTGTTTCCCTATAATTGAATAAAACAAAATCAAGAAAGTGTCACTTATCAAAAAAAGTAAATAAAACAAAGACAGTGTTCATATTTACTTGAATTTTCCAAATTTATCTCCGGGAATGACACACCATATTGAGACTGTCGTAGTAACTACTAACCTTTTGATGACCGATAAATTTTTAAAAACATAAATTTGTGAAAGATCTGCCTACCTCAGATGACTATTCATCGATTCTATTCTGTTTATTGTTCTATAGGAGTGCTTATTTACTCCTTTCCTACTTACAGCTGAAGACTGCTCGGGAAGCTGTAAACTATGGTGTTTTAGGAAGTCTAATCGGAGCAGTTTCAACTGCAGGGTTTGCTTGGAAATATTCAAGGAGTCTTCATGGTAATGTGGTCTCTTTTTAATGGCTCTTATTCTTCTTCATAACATGCTTAACTGTTATGTGATGGTGTGAACGTAATATGCTACTAATACTAGCAGCAGATAATAGAAGATCACTGAAAAGTTCAACTCGGACTTGGCTTTTAATCCAAACTTCTAAAGTTCACCATTCTCAGTCCTTTCTTGATTCAGATTCATTGCTAGTTTCAAAATCTTTACTTCATTGTTTCATTTGCTTTCGGGTTGACTAAATAAGATAAGGTTTGTCAGTTTTCCTGAGATTTAATAACTGTAAACTTGATTACCTATGTTGATATTATTAAGGCACTACTGTGTCTTACTGTGTTTGCGGATTTCGACTTGGGCCTCCTGTTGTTAATGCTAACATTTTTACTTGTAAAGACAAAACAAAACATATCAGCAGGCAGAAAATTAATGGGCCTTCTATTTATTTATTAGAATCTATAGTACTGATGTTTGAACATTGCATCCACTGTGTAGCAGCACAGGTGACCTAGAATTCATTCCTGAACCAAAAGCTTAAGTCAGTGTTTCTCGAGTCCATCCATGTATATTAACTCTTCCTACTTATCTTCGTTAACCAACATAGGATGTGCAACTTTTCCCAATGGTTTCTTATTTTCCTCTTGTTTCTGGAGAATCATTTGAATGGAGCAAGTACCAGAATTTGGCCTGTACTACTAACTTAAATTTTTCACTGAATGTGTATTGCAGAGGTAGCTCTTGGCTGTGTCCTGAGTTTGTCTGGTTTAGTGGTCAACAATTCCTATTGGGATTTGAACTTTTGCCTGTATTAAAATGAATATAATTATTTGTTCACATATCTGTAATGTTAATTCTTAACTTGAAATTCTCGTTGTTTTTTTTAGCAATAGAATTATTGTAAGAACCAAATATTGATATATAATTGGCGGGAAGGTAGTTTACTGGAAGCAAATAGAAAGAACTGAGTTTCTGAAGTGTGTAGATAAATGGTAACTTATCCCTTACAATTTGCCTATCCTTTGGAGCAGGAGCTGTGTTTGGTTGGACATTTGGACACGAAATTGCAAATCATTACCTGCAACTTTACAGGATTGATACCATGGGCGCGCAGGTTAAGTTCTTGGAATGGCAGCAGAGCAAAACTGAAGGAAGGTCTTCTGAACGCTTCCTGTAGAATGTCAACTGAAACTTACATTCCCATAACGGCAAGGCGTATTTGTTGCATGCTTGAAACTGTAATAAAGTTTGATGGAATATTAATTTTCTAGCTTTCTAGTATCGTGATCTTTGAATGATTGGATTTTGATTCTTGTTCTCATGCAGAACTGGTATGAATGCAAATGACATTGGAGCTCTTAGATTCCATCCCGTATCGGTGTTAACTTTCAAATGGAAAGCCATTCCGTATCTGCTGTGACTAAAATTTGATATTCCTCTTTCGAGATGTGAAAGATTCTACTTGTGTATTAGCCTTGTGAACTGAAATGGTCTTGTCTCCGTCAAATTTTCCTTAGTAGCTACATTATGTGCATTATCATCAAAGTTTGTAATAATTAATGAAAATTATAGCGAAAGCTCCAATCTTGATTAATCATGCAGTTATTGGTGATGAATAATGCAGCTTCAATTAATAGTTATTCTTGTGCTAAAAACGCTTCATTCTCCTGGGCTTTAAATTGAACCCTTTGTAGCACCAATGACAATTCACAAGGGGGTTCAGTTTGCCCGAAATCATTCTTAGGCTGGTTATTTATTTTGAATAATCAGCCTCTAGTTTTTCTCGAATTTTATTATTGGGTAGAGGAGGCTTCCTTTTGGTCGGTCATATTTGTAATTCAGGTTCTTTCTCAATGGTATTTACATATTTGTCACTTGAAGCCTGAAGTGTTGTAATTTCAGTTTGCTAATATATTATTCTGTTGAGTTGTTTTATATTTATTTTTGTTTGTTTGTTAGTGTAGCATCATTATTCATTTTAATATCCTAGCTAGTTAGTTCCTGAGAAAATTAAATATTATCATATGATGCATGCATGCATGCTTCCTTAATTATACTTGTGTTTTATAACTTGATTATTTATTTAAATGAGGTCTAATTTCTTAACTTGATGGTTAAAACTGAGATCGTGAGGTCTCAAGTTCCGTTATCTGTTGTAATGTTTGTTACACCTCGACGAGAAAGTTGATGTGGATTATGAAATTCATTTTAATATGAATTTCATCTTTAAAAAGTCGGCAATTATATTTATGTGCAATATATATGTATTAAACCTTCCTTATTGTGTAAGCCTTTTTCCACATCTTTAGCTGTTTTTTTGGGACATATGTAGCTGTATTATCTATATAATTGCAACCACACTTTTCTTCTCTTCAGAATGAAATAACATACCAGTATAATCACCAACTATTACCAATTAAATATAGAAAATTGATATTTCCATAAAAAAAATTAATATTTTTACACGTGAAGGTGGACTCCACTTACTATTTATGTGAGTAAAGTCTTATAAAAATATTAATTTTCTTTGTAAAAATATTAATTACCTAAATATACTCCCAGCTCATCAATTACTATTTATTTATTTTGGTGCAATGGAGGCCTAGCTGGCCGATAACTATTTAAAATAAAGTCGTTACAATCACAGTAAAATAAAATAAAGAGATTACAGGCATGGAGGTTCCGTAAAATTACATAAAACATCATAAGAAATTAAATGTCCTAAATTTGCCAAAGAATCAACACCCCTATTTCCATTCCTTCCAACATGGTTGACTCACACCTTCCAAGGCATACGAAGTAGTCTTTTACAGTCTCGAATGAATGCAGCAGCATCTAGATGAATGGTAGGGTCTTCGTTATCTGCAAGGCACTTGATCGCTATTGAGGAACCTGATTGCACCTCCAAGTTGTGAATTCTCATTTTCCAGGCTATGCGCAGACCTTCCCCTAGAGACCATAGTTTTGCAGTAAGAGTACTGCACTCCAATCTTCGCATAATTAAAATCCCGTCATCCACTTACCCACATTGTCTCTGAATTAGGCCACCAATAGTATAAAATTTAAGAACTTGCTTCAAGCTAGCATCACTATATATTAAGCTTAAGCCACCCCAGTGGAGTACAATTCCACCTGATTTGACTATGGTTGGTGTTTCTTTTAGCACCAAATTTCATGCCTTGAGTAAATCTTACCAATGGCACATAACCATGCATGGAGATATTATTATTATTATTATTATTATTATTATTATTATTATATGTTACGGATAAGATTGAAAAATTAAATTTTGCCTCTAAGGTTCATCGTTTCGTAAATGTATCTATAATTTTAAAACGGAAAAAGTAATAATGTATCCCGATTTAGAGCCACTCCTATAACGCAATTATTCTGCAGAAAAAAAGTGTTAATTTTGGTGGAAGGAAGAGATCACTGATAGAGTAAAGTTTTCCAAGGGCTGAGAACTTTTTAAAGATGAGAATACTCCAATATCATATGCATTAGCAAACACTTGCATAGAAGTAAATTATTTATAATTAATTACCAAATAAAATCATATAAATAATTCATAATCGTAATAAAGAAAAACATATAATTGTTTATTGCCAAATACCTACTTCTACGTTCCCAATTTTCCATAGAATCTCCAGAGTTTTCCTAGTCACTATACTTTTGTTTGGTTTTTATCTCATTTGTCTGAAAATGAGTTTAATTTGCTTCACCTATGAGAATTTCTACCAATTCTTCTTTTATTCATCAAAGCTCATCCTAATCTTGGTCGTGGTCGAGGTCGAGGTTACTGCCTTAGCCTTGTCCTATCATCAGCTATATAATAAAATTCGTCATTTATTTACAGATTTTTCGGGATTTCTCTTTCTTAGAATTGGAAGAAAAAGATTAAACTTGTCAATAATTGTTATTAACAGTTACTAATACTTGAACAACATTAGATACAATATATCATCTCTTTATTGTAGTAATGCTGCTATCATTTTTCTTGTTTTCCCTCTACTTTTTTTCTCAATTTAAATTAAATCATTTTTTCCCTTTCTAGATTCCACTTCATACATACATATTTACTCAACAGGATTAATCCCAATTCATCTCTAGATACCAATTACCTAGATAATGAAGGATATATGGCAATTAAATAATGTACTTCATACAGAATATATATATATATATATATATATATATATATATATATATATATATATATATATATGCATTTTATGCCTACTGATTAGCTAAATTTCAATATCCCTTTTCGGAAATACATATTTCCTAATTCACATTTTATACATAAAACAAAGCATATATGTTAGTAAACACGGTTATAAAATAATTTAAATTGTCGTCATGATTATCAAAGTGGTCGAATCGTTAAAGAATGGTTCTAATCTCACTAATCTCTACCTAATTATGTTAATTTCATATATAATCCCAACTTTTATTTCGAACCAAAAAATGTTTAGCCCTAAAAGCATTATGAGGAAATTGAGTGAGGCCGTCACTATAACTTGGATTTTTCAAGTAATTACTGATTAAAAGGTCATATATAAGATTTAAATTAAATGCTACTACTAGCTCGTAGCTAAGCTAATGATAAAGTAGAAAAGAAGTTTGCAATACATGGACTAATATTGATTAAGAAGCATGTCTTTCTCGTGTCTTGGGATTTTGTCCTTGTTGATCCACTCATATATCGATCTCGACGATCTGCATACTAAAGACAAACAAGTACACACAAAAACACACATAAATGGTACATTTTTAGATCTAAAGAGGGAAAAAGAGATATATATATATATATATATATATATATATATATATATAGAGAGAGAGAGAGAGAGAGAGAGAGAGAGAGAGAGAGGGAGAGAGAGAGAGAAACAAAGATTTGGAAGATTACTTACCTGCAGAATCCATGAAGTAAATTAGGAAAAAAAGATAATTGTTTAGATTGTTGGTGAATGAGTGATTGAAGCTGCAAGATGACCTGATGGAACCATATCTATCTATCTATCTATCTATCTATCTGTGAACCAAACAAATATACCCCAACTATATTTATATATCAAGAAAATTGATGATCGCTTAACCACTGTGAGTTTTATTTTTGGAGGAATTAAAGGGAATGGATGAGAAGAGAAAATTCTTTTTTTAAAAATTTTGGAATGAAAAACTTTCCGTTCCTATCCATTTCCTTCCCTTCCCTGCCCTCTGAATTAAAACTCGCAAAATAAGGCAATCGACCAATGAATTTTAATTAGTGTTTCATCTACGTGGAATTTGAATTGTGAAAAGAAAGATGGGTAGGTAGATATATAGATATATATATATAAGATATATATATAGTTGTTACCAGATCATGCTGGCAGCTTCAATCTCTCAAACCAACATAATTAACCGGCCCGGCCGTCGCAGACAATTAGGGTTTTCATATGCTCATCATAAACCAATTAAACAAAGAGGCCGGCGGGTGAATATATATAGGTGTATTTTGGGGAGCCTTTAACTTTAGGGGGAGGAAGCTGAATGATGAATCTCCAAAGAACAAGAGCCATGCATCTATATATATATATATATATATATATATATATATATATGGTTTGACAAACTCCTCTCGTTACTCTCTCTCTAAATCTCTCTCTCCCTCGTGGCCTCATCTAGGAATATCTGTGTATATTTATGTAATGATATAAATGTTCCTCTTTCCCTCTTTTTGTACAGTTACATATATAGAGTTTTTAATGGTAGCTTTTGGTCCTTTCTTACAGCTACCCTATACCTATATAATATATATGAAGCATCGATTTGTATATAGGAAATGAACAGCAAACTTGGGACCACAAGCTACCTTGTCAACTCCTCCACAAACTTCCATGTAATATTTTCTTTGTTGACAAAAAAAATCTCATTTTTTATTTTTTTTGTTTCTCACAATAAGTTCAATTTTTAGTAATAATAATATAAAATTATATAATATTTTTAAATTTATCATCATAATTTTTATTATTCCACCACACCATTAACTAACAATTAATTTTAGGGGTTTACGTAGGAAAAAAAATCCATAAATATTCACAAATTTGTAATTGTGAGTCACAATTTTAGGGGTTTATGTAAAAAAAAATAATATTTATAATACAATTTTATTATTAAATTGTGCACCAAATCTCACGATGAATATTGCAAGATGTTGTGACAATATAAACTTTTATAGCCATCATTTTTATCAGGATAAATCTATAAATATAAATTTTTTATATAAATTTTATTTACATTATTAAAAAGTGAGACCTGATATAAATTTTTATATCAAATTTTATTTTTTAATAATTTAAATATAAATTTATATTTAAATTTATACACAAAATTTATACACTTAAATTTATTCCTTTTAATATGAATTGAAACCGTATAAGTACACATACAAGTATAAGTTCGTTTTCTCTACTGAAACTTGTTGACTTTTAGTTTTTTTGAGTCCAAAAATTCAAACATGCATGACAGCAGTTGCGTTAATCGATGATGCTAAGTTGTTTGATTAAGTTACGTACTAAGTTGAAAAATGGTACATTAGCATCTATCGCCAAATATTCTACATATATATATATATATATATATATAAGAGTTAATTTATAACAATTGATTTTTATAATTATTGTTCCAACTAAAAAAGTCTCTGTCTTCTACAATAAAAATACTTTTTTATTTTGGTTTTCGAAACAGTAACTTAATAATCGATTATTATGTATACGTCTTTTATATATATATATATATATATATATGATCGAGGAGGAAAGGTGGCATTTTGTTAATAAAGAGAGGGGTAGGGGGGAAGATGGGATAGAAGTTGCTCGCGCGTGCTTGCTTGAGTCATATGGGCAATGTTGTGTGTGTAGACAAAAAGCAAGGTCTAGCTAACATTATTCTTTGAGTAGTTGTTTTCAATATTATTGGGGCCCTTGAGGAATTAAGCTACACACTATCTAATTGGCCAGCGTCTATCATTTGTTTTGATGCTTCGCTATCAACAGCCCAAGAAAAAGCTAGCATTTTGTCGATATGGCTGTAATCTCCCATGCACGCTCTATTAATTTGAGGCTGTTAAAGCATCATATATATATATATATATATATATATAGAAAAATGATATTTTCACAGAATTTTTTAATATTTTTACATGAAAAATGTCGTTATAAGTTTATAACGATAGTTTTGTCCGTCGCTATAAGTCTATAATAATATGTTATTTGTGAAAATATTAAAAAACTCTGTGAATATATCACTTCCCTATATATATATGTGTGTGCGTGACAGAGAGAGAGGATAATATGATTGCGTCAACTACAACGGTTTCATTAAATATGAGAGTTTGTCACCAAATTCATTGATGATAGTTTTGTTATTTCACCATTAATGGCCAAAATACATTGCCACATAAGTTTATTTTTTAGACTGTTTGTCACAACTAACTAGATGTGATAATTATAATTATTTTTTTCTCATATATATATATGTGTGTGTGTGTGTTATGTGTATTATTTGGCAAGTGTTTTCAAATTCTCACTAACACCTTAATTAGAAACTTAATTAAGCTTTCAGAACATGCAGTTGATAACTTACCATGATGTGAGAGCTTTGGATATGTTATATTTATCCAACAGATATAATGAAATAGTGTTTTTTATAACATGTATATTTTGTTGTAAACTAGGTAGCCGTTAGGATTTATTACTTCGGGCACCATTCAAATTCCATCCTCCTGGCCATGGTTGACGTGTTTGTGGTCCCTATATAACAAATAGGTTGGTCAAGTCACAATCAAGCTAGCACAAGGACCATAGTTGATAGACCTTTAGCTAATAGGGTTTCATGTTACTATGAACCAAATGTGACATAACAAGTACGTAGCAATATTCAATTAATTAATAAAATCCCCATTTTCATTATATATATATATATATATATATATATATATATATATATATATATATATATATATTTGAGTTAAATGTTTTAATATGATATCAGAGTCGACTCTTAAAAGTTTGAATTTAGTCATCCGATCGAGTTATCGCTGGTATTATCCCACAATAGTTAGACATACAAAGTTTTTGAGTTGTGTGTGATTATGTGTTCGGCCTGACAAGAGCGTCAGATATCTAAGTGGGAGAATTTGTAACACTTTAGTCCAATATTGGTTACTATGATATATATATTTGAATGTGTATATAAGGACTCAATATTATTACTAATGCATTTAGTTATGATATTTTGAGTAAGTATGCGGTGGGTTAAGATGACCCAAAAAGATATTATTGAGATATCCTTTAAGTTTAATTATAGTAATTTGATTTGCATTTGGAATTAATTTGACCCGGTTGTAATATATATATATATATGTGTGTGTGTGTGTGTGTGTGTGTGTGTGTGTGTGTGTGTGTGTGTGAAGGTTAGATGTTGGACAGGTTGGTATCATCAGTTGAGAGTCCTTTTGTTTTTAGCTTTGGGTGGTTCTTCTGTCCATGGTGTCTATTTTTGACATACAATGACATATAGACAAGCCCTTATGGGTAGGGAAGGACCACCATTTTTATTTATCTTTATTTTGGTAGCTTGATTAATAGATAGTCACATGGTTTTGCTTTGTAATTTAGCTCAAGAGTTGAATCTTCATTTGATTAAGGTTGGTATTGTGGTGAGCTGTAAGTAATTCAGTCCATATATATTTAATGGTCTTCTCTTTCCACCAAAAATAATTAGGGTTCTTAATTATTTATTCACAAATTAATAAATTTTTGGTCCCACTTGTATTCATTAAATATGAATGCTCCTATAGAAATTAATAGTGTTCGTCCCACTATTATCTGTTATTTGTTAACGGGTGTGGCTTATATTCATTGGGTGGATTCCATTATCTCTAATTAGTTTATATCACCAACCAACTAATCTTTACAACAGAAAAAAGTTTAGGAACATCTAGAAAAATTTGTTCCCTTTTGTTTTATAATCAGAGTATTAATCTACTAGTAAAGAAATAAAAAGCAAAGGCACAAGAGTGTGTGCATATTCTTTGTCTGATGATTCAACTACTTAAAAGAAAAAATAACATAAAGCACCTTTTCTATTTGTTCTTGTGTGGCTTTGCCTTCATTTCAGATAAGAATAAGTCTAAGGGTACAAATATAAAATATAAATTCAAATACTAACAATATTTACACCATTAAAAAATAGGGCACGACACGAATTTTGTGTCATGCCCCGCTTTTTAATGGTGTAGATGTTATTAGTGTTTGAATTTGTGCTTGATTTATGTATCACTTGTCCTCTACACCACGTCTCAAGTTGGTTATAAAGAATTTACAAGTAATTATTTATGATATGATACCAAAGAAATAAGGAAATGAAATTTAAGGTTGGGATAGCTATGAAATTGGTACAAGCGGGTAAATACAAGAATTTTCGTTTTCTGAGATAGTAAATTACTTATTCTGTTCCAAAATTAAATATGTAATTTTTCATGTTGTTCGTCTAAAATTTATAGGATTCTCATTTTGGGACAAAAGAGTACAACTTTCATGTTTAATTACTTGATATAAACAAGAAAAGTCTAAAGGTCAAGTAGGGAGAAATGACAATTATTTTATTTTAAATAACTATACCCTAACCAATTCATATTATAATTTTTCATCCTATTTTAATGATAAGGCCATAAGAACACATTTGTCCAAAACAAAATAATTGTCCCGACCGACTTCAAACTTTTTATCCTACTAATATCAAGTCTCAATTCTTAGTTATGTTAATTTTTCTCAATCTATCCGAGTTTTATGCTCTAAAAAGAGTCTCGGTGGTTGAACTGTTAAGACTACTAATGACTTAAAAACATCACTATCTGCAACAACGGTCTTCATTAGGTTGGGATGAATGTGATGTATATAATATATATACACCATCGAATATATGGTACTAGAAGTATAAGAATTTTCTTTACTATGGACTGACTAGTTGTGGCTAACTTGTCCATTTTGCTTTCGGCAACTTGTGATTCAGATCAAAAGACTTTAGAACTAGGGAAGAAGTTTAATATATACTCAAGGATTAAAGTTGCGTATAAAAGTCCGAAATGTTTCTTTTTTTCAAGACAATAGAAATGACCAAATTAACGTTGGCCAATTACAAAAAATTATGAGTCATAACTAGGGGTGTCCATCGGTAAAAAACTGAACCGGTACTGAAAAAATCGAACCGGTATCGAATCGAAATTACCGCTAAAACAAGAACCGAAAATCGAACCGAATTACCAGTTCGGTATAAATTCGATTCGGTTTTCGATTTTTACCGATTAGCAATATATATAATTATTATTAATTATATATATATAATTATTATTATTAATTATATAATAATTAATATAAATTTATTATTATATTATGTAATTCGGTTCTTTCGGTATACCGAATCGAACCGAAATTCAAAAATACCCATACCACTACCAGTACCGAAAAATATAAAAAATCGAAAAAACTGGTACCGAAAAAACTGATACCGATCGGTTCGGTAAAAAAACGAAAAAAACGAAAAGTTTGAACACCCCTAGTCGTAACAATAATACTTAGAATTGAAAGTTTAGTAGCATTTATAGGAGTAATGACTGAATCCTGTAAGTTGTAGTTTCGATTCTTGTTATGTGTATACTTCTTATCGTGGGATTTTAATTTCTTTTTATTGTGAGGTTTATATTTTCACTTATACAGTGTAAAATATATTTAATGTTAAGAGATTTCAGTAGTAATAATTTATTATAATTGTATTCATATTCCTCCAAAATAGAAGCGTTCAAAAAATTATACAGTATGTGAATGCTATTAGTAACATTAATATCCCATTTAATAAAATCGTAGGTAGATCATATTATAGTTTTCCTTTGGAGTTGAGAGGTGGGGTAGGGGTAGTGGTAGTGGTAGAGGGGGGGTGGTTGGGCAAAAAGAACATGATCAGCTGGCACCACAAGGAAAGAAAGAAGGGCGATAACGCTGCCATCATATCAGTTCTATAAGACAATATTTATTTGTAAAAAAATATATTTAAAATTAGAGATATATATGTTATGCCTAAAATATTCAATATTTTACTCTAAACCACTAATTAAGTTATAGCTTGAGGCCTTGAACTTTTATATTAGAGTTATGTTATGTATTTTGAAAGTCTTTTACTGAATTATAATTGTGAGATATATTTATATATACATAATTGATTATTATAAAAATTAAGAATAATTTATCATATGTAATACATTTATTTTGAAAAGTTATAAATAATATTTATCTGCGTAATCGACAACAAAATAGTTAATAAATAAATTCGCACTGTATATCAATTTTGTAAATATTTTTCCAATGACAAATTTCAGCCTTATAATTTGGTATTACACAAATTATATATGGAAGAAAATTAGGTATAAGTGTGTCATCAACCAATTTTATCATACATAAACAACAAGAAGAAAAACTAAGTTAAAGGTGAAACTCATTTTAATTTGAATCGTCTTCGATCCTCACTGAGTAAATATATATAGCTCCTTTTGGTCGAATTTAAATTAAGACAAATTGACCGAGCAAAATTAAAGACGAATTTTTTTACGTTGATACTAAAAAATTCACAAGTAATTAATTGCTTAAAACATGAACCATGCTTAATCCCAAATGTCTCAAATCGATGACCACAATTAATAATAATATAATACTTCCTCCGTTCCTTTTTTGTTTGTCATTTTAGAGAGAGATTTTTGTTCTTTTTTATTTATCGTTTATAAATTTCAAAAAAATATTAAATGTATAACTTTAAAACGTCAATTAAAAAAAGACAGAGGGATATTAACAAATTAAGTAATTAGGCAATCAGCTTCAATGTGGGGTTCTTACTTATGTGATTATGTCTGCGTGCTTCCTATGCTAAGATTGATGCACTTACTATACTACTACTAGTACTTAATTAAGCATTTGATATTATGACCATGGCAAACATGTTTACTTAATGATTTGTTTAAATTAACATGCATAAAGCAGATTGGAACTGACCTGCCAACAATTTAATTTCCAAACAAATCATGCATGAGTTCTAATTAATTATCTGCAAATCATGCATTCAACAATCTGACTTGTAAAAGAAATTACAAATTTTCCCATAAAAAAATCAATATTATTTATTATGGCAAAATAAATAATTTTAATTACGATTTTGAAGAATGTTTAATTAAATCCGTTCTTACTTATAAAAATTTTAAAAATTGATTTATTTGCAGCAGGCTTTACATTTTTTTCTCTTGGCTATTAAAATGGTAAATGGGAGAGAAAATTAAAAGGATTTATTTTTCTTTTTCAAGACTCAAGAACATGGCTAGGCTAATTTAAATGAATATAAACATGTGATTAAGGTCAAGAACATTGTGCCAACCAACCTTATAGTAAATATATTTTTATCGTATACCTTTTTCTTCTTTTTTTTCTCATTGAAGAAAGTTAGTTCTAAGAGATTCAATATTGGACAGATAAGTAAAGTCAAAAGATTAATTATAAAAATTATGTATTATATTATTGGATAAAATAATTAATTTTTATTTTTATTTAATAATTAAATCGCATGATTTGTTAATATCTTATATTTTAATAATAGTAACAAGTTAATAGGTAACTAGCCGTCCCTAAATCCAATAATTTCTCGGACTGACACCAACACTTTGTTGGGTTTGAAAAGTCAATGCAGTCTTGTCATATGAGCCTAAAAGTCAATCCTAGGCTCGACACTTTCTTGGACTGGGCTTGGTGGGCTGGACAGTTCAATGGCCCATCAATGTCAGGAGTTGGTCCTGATTGAATTGTATGGTTGGTAGTTTGTGAATGATTTGGATTATTTCTCGGTGTACAGTGAAGGAATTGTATTTCCTATGTGGGAAATGCAATAAATATCATGTAAAAAATGGCATTCAAGTGATTTCACGTAAATAAGAAATAAAATTCCAATAATATACTTATTTAACACAAAAATATATACTTGTAATTAAATTGGATCTCATATAAAATATGGTCTTTCTACACTAATAATTCAATTTTGAAAAAATGGGTATAATTTTATGACATAATGAACTCAATTGTAACAATCTTTAAATGACGAGGAAGTTAACTGCCACAAAGGTCGGTTATCAGCATTTATAGCGTTTGTAAAGTGTGTTTGGCCACCACATCAAAATTAGTATGTGTGTTTAAACGCTGCGTTTAAGAATACCTTATTAGTAGAAGAACAAAATTAAGAATAAATTATTAGTAGAACAAAATTCTTAAGTGTGTTTGAACTCTAACGTTCCGTAAGCTGTAGACAAACAAGCACACTGAAGCCAACTTCCATGATCAACAAAACATAACCTTCTCCTCCTTCCAAAAGACGCATAATGAAATTTTCCTTTTCCAACCCAAATAATTTTCAAATAGCATTATTAGTAAACAAGTTCCTATCATTGCATAAATATTCTATATACAGAATTAGTGCATACTTTACAAATTGAATCAACCCTAACTGTTTTCAGGCTGCAATAATCATTCTCCAGAAATCTCTATGGTTAGCCAACCTGGATCTGCCTATGACTTCACAAACTCTGCCAAAAGTATAATCTCATCTTCTTGCAGATGGGCTCCGAATGTGCATCCCCTTGGTGTACAATTCTCACCAAAACCCTAAAGAGACCATATGCTAACATGTAAAGATTCATCCATATGGAGAAACTAACACGAAAGATTCTTAATTTTAGAGCATAACTTATTGGCATTCTTCCCCCCGCCAAAGTATGTGACATGGTATATCTCATCTTCTGTGTCATCTTTATTTCTGCAGGAAGGAATTTGTGAATCAATTAATCCACAAATAGATTTGTTCCGAGCTAATCCTATATTAGCTCTGAATATTACATGGTAACACAGTTTTGTGCTTACGGATACCATTCTCTTCTCCATTCCATTCCTTCACTAGTTCCATTTTTTCAATCCAAACATAGCATAAGTTCAACTCTGAGAACCTGAAGTTGGCCCTTATTCTAGTTTGTACGATGATTTAGATCATGTTTTGGTTAAATTCTAGTTATTAAATCACCCCTCCATAATGTATTAAAGTATTAGATGAGCTGGTTATCTAACATCCCTTCCCCTTCCCCGTCTTTTTCACTACTTCATATGTTTAGTTTCGATTTCATTTAATTCACAGGGCAGGCACTCAAACAGATTGATTAAAAATAGTTGATATGTATTGGGACCAAAAAGCACTTTTTAAAGTTTTATAAGAAGGCATTTTTAGCTGCTGTTTGATAAAGTTCTTATTTTCTTCTTATCTAAATACTCTTGTTCATTTAATCTCACCATAATCTTATAATATCTATTCAAACACACAAAGAGTACTAAAAAAAGTGTTATTAAATGGTACCTAACATGTTACTCCTCCTGATAATGGATGGATGGATTCAGCTTGGACCTAAAATTACCTTTGTAGATCTTTTAAGAACAATGTCGTTCCCTGGCAAAATAAAGGAACTTTTGGTTGGAGAAGCAATTATAAATTTACGGGTATGGTTATCCAAGCTTGATAAGTTGAGGGGAGACTCACTGGTTGTATTATATTTCCTCCTCCAACATGACACACAATGCAAGATCCATTAAACAACATGGCTTCCCTTTGTATATCCACTGTTTGTGCAAATGACACTGCACCACAACAGAAGATAGCAGAAACACTAAGCATGGATTTCAGGTCATATATATAATAAACAAGGCTCAGGCTCTTTCATCACGTATAAGAGTCTAGCTCAATCTTAAACGACAAAACTGAATTAAGGTGAGTGCGGCCCTTAAGTTCATTGCCATAAGTATTTAAGGGTTTAAAACCAAATGACTCCCAAGTCATCTTGATGCAATAAGTTATACTACGAACGTAAAATTTTAACTTGCATCAAAGGTTAAGTGGTGTGATGTCGCAAGTACCCAAAAATAAAATCTTATTTTTGAAAAATAAATATTAATGTAGTAGTGTAAGTAAGAGTCGATCCCACAGATAATGATTATTTAATTTTATGTTTTTGGCAAACAAGAATTGGGGAGTTTTGTAATTAAAGAAATAATTTAAATAAAACTAATTAAAATAAATATGTAAATAATTTAATGAAATAAATGAAAAGAAAAAGTCTTGCTTTAAGTCAATATCCACCATTAAGAATTTATAACTGATCATTGATGCAAGAATAACTCAATTTATATCTTGAACATTCACCGTAGAAAGAACTACTCGCAGGTGGAATAATTTTTCTTCTCCCTCCTTAATTTTAGATAAGTAGAGTCACGTGGTCTAAATACCCTTACAACTAAACAACCTCCGGCACGTGTTAAAGATTTAATTTAATAGCAGCTTTAAGAATTAGAGAGATCGTTGAACTAAACAACACAAGCCACGCGTTTGCATTTAATTTAGATGAATATTCTTCTTAAGATAAAATAATCTTTTGATCTGCAAAACAATTATTAAACTTAGTTGCTTCACAAATAGCAGTAGATTAATATGAATAATAAACTAGTAGTACTCCTAGCAATTAAACAAACCAATCATAAAATTGAGCATAGAAAAATATTTAATATTCAAAATATAAATTGAACAATTAAAATAAATTATATCTCACAGTGTATAAATCTTGATGGCTTCAATTACTTAAACCAAGAAAAATAAATTAATTACTCATAATTGTAGAGAATACTAAATAATAGAAGAGAGAATTTTTATTCTAATGAGAGTTGTGTATTACATTGTATGTCAAGGCCTCTATTTATAGGCTCCAAAATCCTCCTAACCCTAATTGAAATTTATTATTTCCAAACCCTAATAGGATTTAAAATACAAATAAAAGTAAAAGAAAAATAAAATAATTATTATCCTAACCCTAATTGGAAGTCTAAATAAAATATAAAAAATAAAATAAAGAATTATTGCTTCATTTTCCAATTTGCTTTTGGAATTTATTAATTTCCTAGCTTGGAAACCACACGGAACAAGAAAGAAAATAAAGCTGCCAGCTCACTCGGTAGAGGAGAGAGAAAGAGACAAAACTGCAGCCACCGCCGCTTTTTCTTTATTACCGTTGGCGCGTGTAAGACACGCACCTGTTCCAAATTTACACAGTCGCGCATTGCGCGATCGACTGTTCTTTCCCGAGCCAAAAACGACGCTGTTTTCTACAGACAACTCTGCTCCTCGCGCAATGCGTGAAATCCTATTCCAGCCAAATGTTCGCGCGCATGGTGCGGTCCTTCTCAGCTGCATCTATTTACTAAATTGCCATCAAACTTCATTTAATTACCATTTCGCCATTTGAACTTTTATTTTCCTACAAAACGAAATAAAAATACGAAAAATAATAAAAATGCATAATAATTAATAAAACACATAAAATATTAAAAATAAATAAAAACACATAAATAAAAAGAAATATAAAAATACTATAAAATTACCTAAATTAACATAAATTAACTAAAATCATATAAAACCTATTAAAACCAAAATGAGCTAAATAATTAAACATTTAAGCACATAATAAATATAAAAACTAAGTATTAGGGAATAAAAATATCGTATAATTTAACTCTATCAAATACCCCCACACTTAACTTTTTGCTCGTCCTCGGACAAAACAAGAATAAAAAATAAAAAATAAAACTAATAACCAAACAACTTATGTAATGTCCTAGAATTTCCACATCTTTATTAATTAAATTATTAATTGAATTTCCAACGAGTTATTTTTACGAGATTATTTAAATCTTTTTATGTGATTAATTAATTATGTGATTAAATAATTATGTAATTAATTGTTAAAATTAATTAAAGGAGGTCACTAATATGTTATTAAATTAGTGAACAAACCCTAAAGTTTTAACATCAAAATAATTGATAAGTTTCCTATTAATTAAATATTCAATTAAATTGAATATAATGAGTGAATTAAATATAATAAATTAATTAATATGATTATTAATTAATGTAAATAATGTGAAATATTAATAATAATATTTATTAGTCCATTTAGTAATTTAATACTAATGGTTTAGAATATTTAATTATTTATTCAATCTAATTATTTATTTAATCATGGATTGAATAATTAATGTATAAATTATTAAATTAGCCCAACATGGGTCAATTAGTAGCCCAAGTGTAGAATAATAAAATTTCACAATTTAGTAGCCCAAACAATTTAATAGAAGCCCAATTGGTATTTTAAATTTAAGCCCAATGATTGGCCCACTTGAAAAATACTTAAATTAACTTATTAATTATTAAAAATGAAAATGTGTCAATAATTTTGGGACAAGGAAAAGGAGCTATCAGCCGACCATGTGCAAGAAGGAGGAGAGAGAATGTGTGGTTTTATTATTATTATTATTATTATTATTATTATTTGATTTTTCATTTAATTAATAAAAGGGTTGCTTGTTTTCTTTTTGTAGTACATGCACCATGCTTCTTTTCACCTAATGTGGTTAACTTGTGTAAGTATCCAATAGGTGCATGATGGGCTAAAATTATTAGATATATTATGTATCTATCAAAATTGCAAGTATACTTGCAATTTAGGAGCATTGTGTTAGTCATTTTTCTTCTCCCATTTTTCAAGCTAGAGAGAGTTTGAGAGCAAAATATTTTGAGAGAGAGCAAGAGAAGGAGAAGGAGTGCTAAGCTAGTTTATGTCTTCAAGATTCACAACATACTTTGGGAGAAAAAGAAGAATAGCCATTAAATCAAGGTAATAGTTATTTTAAATAAAGTGTTGTTTTTAAATTAAATAAATCATCATGTTAGTATAAACATGTTAATATGATTATTAATGTGTAGTGGTAATATTTATGTCATGCTTGAGTTTAATATGTTTGGTTTGTATTTTGGTATATTTTATATGCTAAAATATGTATTTAGTAGTGTGTAAACAAGTTTTGAAATATATTACCAAAAATATTTTGTAAAACTTAGGTTTGATGTTCTAATATTATAGAACATTAAATCATGAGAAAAACAAAGTTTGAATCACTTAAAATGGAGTTATACACAAAAAGTTATGATTTATGGTAGTTTATGTGATGTAAAATTTTTTATAAAAAAATATTGATATTAAATCATGAAAAATTAATTTTTCATGTTATAAATTAATATAAGATGATTGGTAATTTTTTTGGATTTTTATTGAAGAGTTAAAGATTTATTGAAGGTATATTTTTATTTAAAATGGGTAGCCGAAAACACTGTTCACGTTCTGTCGGAAGAAAAATTTTAAGGGTTTCCGCGCAATGCGCGGACCACTGTTCACCGAGAAAACGCGGAGCCAAAACGGCGTCGTTTTGGCAGAACGAAATTTTACTCCGCGCGTAACGCGCGGAAGCCAGCGTTCGGGGTTACAAAACGACAGCGTTTTGACCCGTAAAAACTAAAACGCGCGCAATGCGCGGTAATAATTTTTCCGGGGAAATTACGTTTATGCCCCTCCGTGTTTTTCTTGGTAAAATTACGTTTTTGCCCTCGGATCAGTTTTCTGATTATTTACGAAACTGCCATCGGTCCGGTTTTTCAACTTAATTACGAAAATGCCATTCGGGTTAATTTTAATTAATTTAAATATTTAAAAATTAATTTAAAATTATAACAAAAATAATAATAATACAAAAATAA
Organism: Hedera helix; assembly: GCA_947179155.2. Classification (NCBI taxonomy): domain Eukaryota; kingdom Viridiplantae; phylum Streptophyta; class Magnoliopsida; order Apiales; family Araliaceae; genus Hedera; species Hedera helix. The sequence goes on from OX359273.1 coordinate 36,675,796, forward strand.
TATTGGGGAGGATATTTTTCATAAAGTTTAATATTTAAATATTTTAAATATTAATCTAGTTAGCTAAACCATGATTAGGTTAAATAAATTTATTATTTATTTATTATTTTAAATGTTAATAATAAATAAAGATGATAAATTAGCAATTATTATTTAATGCCTATTAAATAATATTTAAAGAGAGATAAAATTTATAAATTAATTATTTATTATTTAAATATTATTAAATAATAAATAAAGATAATTAAGTAATTAATTATTATTTAATTAACATTAAATAACGATTAATGGAAATTAAGTTATTAGAGTAATAATTTATTATTTAATTTAAATAATAAATAAGAATGATTTGATTATTATTTAACCTTAAATAATAATTAAAATTAATTAAATAATTAATTATTATTTAATTGACATTAAATAATAATTAAAGAGGATTAAGATTAGTAAACTATTATTTAATTTCCTTAATTAAATAATAAGTAAGGTTAATTACTTAGTTAATTATTGGTTGATTAACATTAAATTAAAGAAGGTTAAAATTAAGTTAATAATTATTTATTATTTAATAATAAGTAAGTACAATTAGTTATTATTTATAATAACTAGAGTTAATTAATTAATTTCTATTTAATCAATATTAAATAGTAATTAAAAAGAGATTGAGTTAATAAAATAAATTGAATTTAATTAAACAATTATAATAAGTTGTTTAAGGGTTTAATAAGTGTCCAACACTTAAGAAAAATATTTTCTAACTTATTAAATTATTAACCTAAAATGATTAAGTGTCTATAAGGTTAATAATATTGCTTTGACTAATGTAAATTATGTGTTAGTACTTATGTGTGGTAAATAAGTTCGTTATTAAGCGTATAGTTATGCAAATACGCCGTACTAATTATTAGACCGACTTTATTAATGTTAGGTCTTTCAAAGCAAGTTAGTTAAAGCTAGACAATTATTGTAGCTGAGCAAACAGGCAAGTTCTCTAACCCTACTCAATTATTATCGTTGAACAAGTTTCCATACTTGTATTTATTGTTAAAGCTTGAAGTGGTTTAATTATTTAAAATTATTTCACATCCATATTGTTTATACAATCGCACTTAGTGCATTTGAAGCTTGTTAGTTCTTGATTCATGAACTGTATTAAAAATGTCTGAAGCTAATAGTTCAGCTAGACATTGCGTTTCTAAATTCAATAACTTGAATACTTTTAAAAGCTTATCCAAACCATTGCTGGGTGCGGATTTCTTATATTAAGTCTGAGAATTGAACAACCCTAAATTAAGGGATTTTGTGTCGGGAAACCGACTTTGGGCGCCAGTGACTAAATGTAATGCATATACAGCGGGTTGAATAGGCTGATCCCCTTGAAAACCAAACAACTCAAAGGGTCAGAGGAAACTCTATTATACCCTAGTTAGTTCAGGGTCCTTAGTGACCACTCAGCATTTTAAGATTCAAATATTCTGTTTATTAAAATTTGAATCCTGTTTCATTCACAATCGTTATATCTATTGTTGAATCATTGATGATATTTCCCATTCATTCATGATATATTAAATCTTTATGATTGTTCTAAACTTGCTGAGCAAACTAGTTGCTCATTCTTGCTATATCATGAACCATTTTTCAGATAATCCTGATTGCTCAAAGAAAGATAAGGGAAAAGGAAAAGCCAGAGCTTAAATTAGCTTATGCATGCTAATTAGATCTTTAATTATGTATTTACGGTTGTTAAACCTTTTGTAATTCCTTGTGATAGGAACTGTTATTATGTTAAGGTTGATAGACCCTGGTATTGTAACCTTTTGAAGGGAACCAATATGTATTATTCCGCGATATTTAAATGCAATGTATGTATTTAATTGTTAGTAATGTGTTGAATAGTGAGAACCAAACTCGAGGTTATGGAACCCGGATTTGGGGTCGTCACAGGTTGGTATCAGAGCCGTAGGTTAGAAACGTTAGGATTTGCGAAACCTAAGTTATAACCTTAGTATTAAACTCATATCGAGTGCGTTAGGGGATGAATCGGGGAGATTCATCATGTTGTGTATTTTTGGAGATGGATTTAGAAAATCCATCGAGCCGAGATGTACATGATAAAATATCATTTCATTTCATCAATGAATATATTTTATTGCTGTACTAACGTGTGTTATTGTTTTATGATATAGGATGGCAGAGATCGGACAGTCGAGTCGCACTGCTGAGGAGGACTATATTGATATCCATATGGATACTGCACAGCCGCTGGTGGCTGCATCCGTAGAGGAGCCAGAGTCAGATCTTGAGGAGGGGGATCGTGTGGAGCCCGTCTGGGGCGGAGTCATGAGGCCTTACAGTGAGGATGAGGCAGAGTCAGAGGAGTCTGAGGAGGAGGAGTCAGCTGATGGCATGGGCACCACTGCCGCTGACATCATAGAGGGACTGACCGATAGGAACGAGGGGCTGGAGGCAAGGGTCCAGCATCTAGAGGAGCAGAATCTGACCCACCAGCACATGGAGGATCAGTATAGGGATGCGGCTTATCAGTTCTCTGGCGAGAACGCAGAGCTGAAGGAGAGGATTGTAGGACTGGAGGATCAGGTACAGGAGTACGAGGATTCAGTGGAGCACTTTGCGGTGCTAACTCATCAGCTGGTAGAGCAGGATGTAGAGCTGCAGGCTAAATTAGCAGTGGTTGAGACTAGGTTGGCAGAGGCTGAGCTGAAGGTTCAGCAGGTTCAGGCAGAGAAGGCCGCCATCCGTGCACACTGGCAGGAGGCGATAGAGGACCGTATAGAGATGGAGAGACAGCGGGATGCCGCTTATGGTCAGATGATTGAGCTAGAGGAGGAGGTTCGCGAGAAGCGGGTGAGGACGGATAGACTTAGCTACGTCTACCGATCTTCATATGGTAGGCTTCAGAGCAGGGTGCACTACTACCCAGCTGAGGAGGGCCAGTCTATGCACACCATCAGCAGGAGTGTGGTGATGGCCATCGGGGATGAGGAGTATGACGACGCGATCCGTAGGGGGATGCGCAGTCAGTAGTAGTAGTAGTTATTTTCTAATTTCGTATGTAAATAGATGCAGTAGAACCCAACTTTTGTTTTATTAGAGGGTTAATATGTCACTAAATCCCAACTCTAGGAAGTTGTAGGATATGTCAGATCCCATCTTTTGTAGCTTCTCTGGGATAGAAGCATTTATAGCAGTATGCTTTTGATGTAAAGTGCTACGCACTCCTGTTTTAGCATATGAGTATAAATGCAGTTGAATTTATGTTTATATGCGTGTTGAAATAATTACTTGTATTTTAGCTAAACATTGTCTAAGATACAAAATAATGAAATGAAAAAGATGAAACCAGTATAATAATGTAAATTTTTGTTTATAACAGAAAATGCCGCCACGTAGACAACCACCAAGGAACCAGGGGGTAGAAGAGTCAGTTAACAACGACGCGGGGGGACACAACGTAGACCCTATGCAAAACTTCGTCGACATGCTAGCTGAGGCAATGCAAAACCGCCACCCTGTAGTAGCAAATCCGCCACCACCACCAAATCAGTTGGCGAATTTTAAAGATTTTAAGGCGGTGGGACCGCCAGAGTTTAGGGGAACGTCGGACCCGATAGAGGCCCAGTCTTGGATAAAGGAGATAGAGAAGGCGTTTGTTATCGCAAGAGTAGCTGAGGAGCAAAAGACAGTTTTTGCTACCTACATGATGAAGGGCGAAGCCAATTTCTGGTGGGAAGCCAATCAGAATAGGGCTGGGGATGGTGTGGTGCCCTGGACGAAATTTAAGGAAATATTCGACGAGAATTATTTCCCGAAAAGTATGAAGAGTAGGATGGAGGTAAGGTTTCTAGAACTGAAACAGGAGAACATGTCGGTACCGGAGTACGCGGCAAAATTTAATGAGTTGGCCAGGTTCGCTCCACATCAGGTAGACACGGAGGAACGCAAGGCCAGGAGGTTCGAGAATGGATTGAGACCTTGGATATTCAACAAGGTAGCAGTACTGCAGATTGACTCGTTCGCAACTTTGCTAGAGAAGTCAATCATTGCTGAAGGAGGAAGCGACGCATTAACCAAGTACAACCAGGAGAGAAACAAGAAGAAAAATGAAGGGGGAAGCAAGAACAGCAACAGTGGAGGCAATAATAACAATAACAACAATAAGCGCAAATGGGACAACAGTAATGACAAGAGCTCGGGGAATCAACAAGGAAGTGTTCAGAAAAAGCCAGCATGCAATATTTGTGGAAAGAATCATTTCGGGGAGTGCAGGAAAGGCAAGAACACGTGCTACAATTGTGGTCAGGTGGGACATATTTCTCCAAATTGTCCCCTCCCAAAGAAAGTGAGATGCTTTTCTTGCGGAGCATCTGACCACCTGATAAAGGATTGCCCTAAGAAGAAGAATGACGGGGGTAGCGGCTACAAGGGCAATAACAGTAAACTGGCTATCGGGGGACCGGTACCACAGAACAAGCCGACAGCCCGGACATTCAATATGACGGTGCAAGATGCCGTGGGGTCAAAAGACGTGGTGTCAGGTATTATTCCGATCAATAATATAAATGCATATGTATTGTTTGATTCGGGTGCTACCTGTTCATTTGTGTCTGATGATTTCGCTAGACGATTAGAGTTGCCTAGGGACAAACTAGAAAACTCAATGAACATAGAAGTTGCTAATAAAGAAGTGATTCCGGTAGAGTACATACATAGAAATTGTTGTGCTGAAATCAGGGGTCAGAAATTAAATGTGAATCTAATTCCAATACGTCTGGGGGAATTTGATGTAATACTTGGGATGGATTGGTTGTTTAACCACGGGGCGATAATTGATTGTCAGAAGAAGTGCATACACCTTAAGACACCAAATAAGTCTAAGGTCGTATTTTATGGCAGCAAATCGTCAAGACAGTCTTCTTGTCTGACGATGATGCAAGCCAAGAAACTATTGAAGAAAGGTTATGTAGGGTATTTGGCTCATGTGGTTGATACACAAGTGGTGAGTCCCGAGATGGAGCAAATACCAGTAGTTAGGGAGTTTATGGATGTTTTTCCAGATGTACTGCCGGGTTTACCGCCGGACAGGGAGATAGAATTTGTGATTGATTTAGTACCGGGAACAGCACCGATATCGAAAGCACCATATAGGATGGCTCCGGTAGAACTAAAGGAATTGATGGTGCAATTGCAGGAGTTGTTAGACAATAAGTACATTCAGCCAAGTGTTTCTCCATGGGGAGCACCGGTGCTGTTTGTAAAGAAGAAGGATGGATCGATGAGATTGTGTATGGATTATAGAGAGCTGAATAAGGTGACAATTAAGAACAAGTACCCGTTACCACGAATTGACGATCTTTTCGATCAATTGAAAGGGGCGAAGTACTTTTCAAAGATTGACTTAAGGACTGGTTATCATCAGTTGAAAGTCAGGAAGGAGGATATACCCAAGACGGCATTCAGAACTCGATATGGGCATTATGAGTTTCTGGTGATGTCGTTTGGACTAACGAATGCGCCAGCCGCATTTATGGACATGATGAACAGAATATTCAAGCAATACTTGGATAAATTTGTAGTTGTGTTCATTGACGATATTCTGGTGTATTCCAAAACGGAGGAGGAGCATGCTGAACACCTAAGATTGGTGTTGGAGATTTTACGGAAGGAGCGGTTGTACGCTAAGTTTTCAAAGTGTGAATTCTGGTTGGAAAGAGTTCAATTTTTAGGTCATGTTATTGACAAGGAGGGAGTTTCGGTTGATCCGGCGAAGGTTGAATCGGTAATGAATTGGGAGCAACCAAGGACGCCGACAGAAGTAAGAAATTTCTTAGGGTTAGCGGGTTACTATCGGAGGTTCATTCAAGACTTCTCAAAGATAGCAACACCGTTGACCAACTTAACAAGAAAGACGGTGAAATACGTGTGGACAGAGAAGTGTGAGGAAAGTTTTCAGGAGTTAAAGAAAAGACTTAGTGAAGCACCTGTATTGACCTTACCAGACGATACAGGAGGTTTTACGGTCTACAGTGATGCATCGCACAAGGGGCTTGGCTGTGTGCTTATGCAAAACGGCAAAGTCGTTGCGTATGCGTCCAGACAATTAAAAGATTATGAGAAGGGATATCCTACCCACGACTTGGAGCTGGCAGCGGTAGTGTTTGCCCTTAAAATTTGGAGACATTATCTGTACGGAGAAAAATGTGAGATATTCACAGACCATAAGAGTCTAAAGTATATCTTCACACAGAAGGAGTTGAATATGAGGCAACGGAGATGGTTGGAATTGATCAAAGATTATGATTGTGAGATTCTATATCATCCCGGCAAGGCCAACGTAGTAGCGGATGCTCTGAGTAGAAAGAGCAGGGAGAAATTGTTCATATTGACAGATCAAGAACAATTGGTTCAAGAGATGGCTCGAATGGAGTTGGAAGTGAGAAGTCCAAACGAGTCATTAGAAGTCGAGGTGAGCCCAACCTTGTTAGATAGGGTGAAAGAGGCTCAAGACAAAGATGAGGAATGTGACAGAATCCGGAAGAGGATGACCGATGGAGAAGAGGTCAAGTTTAAAATTGATAGTATGGGATTGCTGAGATTTGAAAATCGTGTTTGGGTACCGCTAGTGCCTGAATTACGAGAGGAAATTTTGCAAGAGGCCCACAGTACGAGATACTCGATACATCCGGGGAGTACGAAGATGTATCAAGATCTACGTCAGCATTTTTGGTGGCCGAATTTAAAGAGGGAGGTTGCAGAATGTGTCAGCCGATGCCTAACTTGTCAAAGGGTAAAGGCCGAACATCAGAGATCAAGTGGATTGTTACAGCCGTTAGAAATTCCTGAGTGGAAATGGGAGCATATCACAATGGATTTTGTGGTAGGACTTCCAACAACACAGAAGGGATATGACGCAATTTGGGTGATTGTGGATCGGCTAACAAAGTCAGCGCACTTTTTGCCGATCAAGATTAGGTTCAGTTTGGATCAGTTGTCCAAATTGTACATCAAAGAGATAGTTTCAAGACATGGGGTGCCGATATCGATTGTGTCAGACAGGGATCCGCGCTTCACGTCAAAATTTTGGAGAAGTCTTCAGGAGAGATTGGGGACACAGTTGAGAATGAGTACAGCGTATCATCCGCAGACTGATGGGCAAAGTGAGAGAACAATTCAGACATTGGAAGATATGCTCAGGGCCTGCGTGATGGATTTCAAGGGCAGTTGGGAAATCCATCTACCACTAGTTGAGTTTGCATATAACAACAGTTATCATGCGAGCATAGGTATGCCGCCTTACGAAGCTTTATATGGCAGAAAATGCAGAACACCTCTATGTTGGGATGAGGTAGGAGAACGCCGACTGTTGGGGCCAGAATTGGTTCAACAGACGGTAGAAATTATCAAGGTAATAAGAGCTCGGCTAGTAGCAGCTCAAGACCGTCAAAAGAAATACGTCGATTTACATCGACAGAAACGAGACTTCGAGGTGGGGAGTTTTGTGTTCATTAAGGTATCTCCCTGGAAAGGGAAGATCAGGTTTGGAAAGAAGGGGAAATTGAGTCCAAGGTTCATAGGACCGTTCGAAATATTGAGAAGAGTGGGTGAAGTAGCATACGAGGTAGCTTTACCTCCTGAATTGGAACATATTCACAATGTGTTTCACGTGTCGGTATTGCGGTCATACAAACCAGACTACAAGCACGTTATCTCCTATGAACCAATTCAAGTTGGTAAGGACTTATCATATGAAGAAGTTCCTGTTCAGATACTCGATAGGAAGGAACAGAAACTGAGAAATAAGATAATTCATTCTGTCAAAGTACTTTGGAGGAATCACGCCATTGAAGAAGCTACGTGGGAATTAGAGGAGGAAATGAGGGCAAATTACCCGTTTTTATTTGAGTAACCTTATTTTTACAATTCCGAGGACGGAATTTTTTATAAGGAGGGGAGAATGTAATGTCCTAGAATTTTCACATCTTTATTAATTAAATTATTAATTGAATTTCCAACGAGTTATTTTTACGAGATTATTTAAATCTTTTTATGTGATTAATTAATTATGTGATTAAATAATTATGTAATTAATTGTTAAAATTAATTAAAGGAGGTCACTAATATGTTATTAAATTAGTGAACAAACCCTAAAGTTTTAACATCAAAATAATTGATAAGTTTCCTATTAATTAAATATTCAATTAAATTGAATATAATGAGTGAATTAAATATAATAAATTAATTAATATGATTATTAATTAATGTAAATAATGTGAAATATTAATAATAATATTTATTAGTCCATTTAGTAATTTAATACTAATGGGTTAGAATATTTAATTATTTATTCAATCTAATTATTTATTTAATCATGGATTGAATAATTAATGTATAAATTATTAAATTAGCCCAACATGGGTCAATTAGTAGCCCAAGTGTAGAATAATAAAATTTCACAATTTAGTAGCCCAAACAATTTAATAGAAGCCCAATTGGTATTTTAAATTTAAGCCCAATGATTGGCCCACTTGAAAAATACTTAAATTAACTTATTAATTATTAAAAATGAAAATGTGTCAATAATTTTGGGACAAGGAAAAGGAGCTATCAGCCGACCATGTGCAAGAAGGAGGAGAGAGAATGTGTGGTTTTATTATTATTATTATTATTATTATTATTATTTGATTTTTCATTTAATTAATAAAAGGGTTGCTTGTTTTCTTTTTGTAGTACATGCACCATGCTTCTTTTCACCTAATGTGGTTAACTTGTGTAAGTATCCAATAGGTGCATGATGGGCTAAAATTATTAGATATATTATGTATCTATCAAAATTGCAAGTATACTTGCAATTTAGGAGCATTGTGTTAGTCATTTTTCTTCTCCCATTTTCCAAGCTAGAGAGAGTTTGAGAGCAAAATATTTTGAGAGAGAGCAAGAGAAAGAGAAGGAGTGCTAAGCTAGTTTATGTCTTCAAGATTCACAACATACTTTGGGAGAAAAAGAAGAATAACCATTAAATCAAGGTAATAGTTATTTTAAATAAAGTGTTGTTTTTAAATTAAATAAATCATCATGTTAGTATAAACATGTTAATATGATTATTAATGTGTAGTGGTAATATTTATGTCATGCTTGAGTTTAATATGTTTGGTTTGTATTTTGGTATATTTTATATGCTAAAATATGTATTTAGTAGTGTGTAAACAAGTTTTGAAATATATTACCAAAAATATTTTTGTAAAACTTAGGTTTGATGTTCTAATATTATAGAACATTAAATCATGAGAAAAACAAAGTTTGAATCACTTAAAATGGAGTTATACACAAAAAGTTATGATTTATGGTAGTTTATGTGATGTAAAAATTTTTATAAAAAAATATTGATATTAAATCATGAAAAATTAATTTTTCATGTTATAAATTAATATAAGATGATTGGTAATTTTTTTGGATTTTTATTGAAGAGTTAAAGATTTATTGAAGGTATATTTTTATTTAAAATGGGTAGCCGGAAACACTGTTCACGTTCTGTCGGAAGAAAAATTTTAAGGGTTTCCGCGCAATGCGCGGACCACTGTTCACCGAGAAAACGCGGAGCCAAAACGGCGTCGTTTTGGCAGAAGAAAATTTTACTCCGCGCGTAACGCGCGGAAGCCAGCGTTCGGGGTTACAAAACGACAGCGTTTTGACCCGTAAAAACTAAAACGCGCGCAATGCGCGGTAATAATTTTTCCGGGAAAATTACGTTTATGCCCCTCCGTGTTTTTCTTGATAAAATTACGTTTTTGCCCTCGGATCAGTTTTCTGATTATTTACGAAACTGCCATCGGTCCGGTTTTTCAACTTAATTACGAAAATGCCATTCGGGTTAATTTTAAATAATTTAAATATTTAAAAATTAATTTAAAATGATAACAAAAATAATAATAATACAAAAATAATATTGGGGAGGATATTTTTCATAAAGTTTAATATTTAAATATTTTAAATATTAATCTAGTTAGCTAAACCATGGTTAGGTTAAATAAATTTATTATTTATTTATTATTTTAAATGTTAATAATAAATAAAGATGATAAATTAGCAATTATTATTTAATGCCTATTAAATAATATTTAAAGAGAGATAAAATTTATAAATTAATTATTTATTATTTAAATATTATTAAATAATAAATAAAGATAATTAAGTAATTAATTATTATTTAATTAACATTAAATAACGATTAATGGAAATTAAGTTATTAGAGTAATAATTTATTATTTAATTTAAATAATAAATAAGAATGATTTGATTATTATTTAACCTTAAATAATAATTAAAATTAATTAAATAATTAATTATTATTTAATTGACATTAAATAATAATTAAAGAGGATTAAGATTAGTAAACTATTATTTAATTTCCTTAATTAAATAATAAGTAAGGTTAATTACTTTGTTAATTATTGGTTGATTAACATTAAATTAAAGAAGGTTAAAATTAAGTTAATAATTATTTATTATTTAATAATAAGTAAGTACAATTAGTTATTATTTATAATAACTAGAGTTAATTAATTAATTTCTATTTAATCAATATTAAATAGTAATTAAAAAGAGATTGAGTTAATAAAATAAATTGAATTTAATTAAACAATTATAATAAGTTGTTTAAGGGTTTAATAAGTGTCCAACACTTAAGAAAAATATTTTCTAACTTATTAAATTATTAACCTAAAATGATTAAGTGTCTATAAGGTTAATAATATTGCTTTGACTAATGTAAATTATGTGTTAGTACTTATGTGTGGTAAATAAGTTCGTTATTAAGCGTATAGTTATGCAAATACGCCGTACTAATTATTAGACCGACTTTATTAATGTTAGGTCTTTCAAAGCAAGTTAGTTAAAGCTAGACAATTATTGTAGCTGAGCAAACAGGCAAGTTCTCTAACCCTACTAAATTATTATCGTTGAACAAGTTTCCATACTTGTATTTATTGTTAAAGCTTGAAGTGGTTTAATTATTTAAAATTATTCCACATCCATATTGTTTATACAATCGCACTTAGTGCATTTGAAGCTTGTTAGTTCTTGATTCATGAACTGTATTAAAAATGTCTGAAGCTAATAGTTCAGCTAGACATTGCGTTTCTAAATTCAATAACTTGAATACTTTTAAAAGCTTATCCAAACCATTGCTGGGTGCGGATTTCTTATATTAAGTCTGAGAATTGAACAACCCTAAATTAGGGGATTTTGTGTCGGGAAACTGACTTTGGGCGCCTGTAACGACCCCAAATCCGGGTTCCTTAAACCCTAGACTTGGTACGTCACGATACATCATCTTCATACATGTTCTATAACTAATGCGGAATATATAAACATAAATTGTTTATTCTACAACATTTCCCAAGGTTTCTAACCTTAACTTACATATATACCTTTAGATTCATAAAAAGGTTTACAAAATTACTTACATCATATAACAATTTAGTTATAATGAATAACACTATAATCTTGTCTTTTGCTTCTGTCTCCGTCTCTCCTCGGACATTCGTATTATTCTGAAATTTGTTATCATGATATAGCAAGAGTGAGCAACGACTTTGCTCAGCAAGTTTAAATACAATAACGATATATCATGATTGAAAGAAAGAACAAACTTTCGGATTTTCAACAATATAATAATTGTGAAAGAGTACGAATCATAATTTCAATAATTGAATGACTGAATCAAGTAATGTTGAGTGCCAATAATGACCATGAACAATTTTAACTGAACCTTATGGTAATGAAGGTGATCAGCCTTTCATACCTGATGAACACATGCAACAAGCGCTATGTGCGAATCAACAATTTAAAGATGTGGAATAATTATACAAAATTAAACCATAGCATGCTTGAAACGTAATAACTTGAATTTGAGTTAGGGACTTGAACAATAAAATAATATATCCTGCTCGAATATAAATTGAGTAGGGTTTAGGAAACTTGCCGTGTGCTCAGCTACAATAAATGTCTAGCTTTAACTAACTGGCTTGGAAAGACCTAACATCAATAAAGTTGGTCTAATAATTAATACGGCGTATTTGCACAACTATACGCTTATTAAGGAACTTATCTATCACATAAGTACTAACACATAATTTACATCAGTCAAAACAATATTATTAACCTTATAGACCCTCAATCATATTAGGTTAATAATTTAATAAGTTAGAAAATATTTTTCTTTAAGTGTTGCACACTTATTAAACTATTAAACAATTTATTATAATTGTTTAAACAAAAGAGTTAAAAGACATTTTCTTTATTTCATTAAATCTAATTTCATTTAATTACTATTTATCATTAATTAAATAGTAAGTAATTAACTACCTTTAGTTATTATTTAATAATAAATAATAACTTACAAGATTTATTTATTATTTAAAATTAATCAAATAATAAATAATTATATTATATTAAAAATAATCAAATATCTTTAGTTATTATTTAATAATAAATAATAACTAATTAACTAGATTCATTTATTATTTAAAGTTAATTAAATAATAAATAATAAAATTATATAGTAAATACTCAAATATCATTAGTTATTATTTAATAATAAATAATAACTAACTAAATTTATTTATTATTTAAAGTTAATCAAATAATAAATAATTAAATAATCAATCTTAGTTGTCTTTAATTATTATTTAATAGTAATTAAATAATAATTAATTAATTTATCATCCTTGTTTATTATTTAATATTAATTAAATAATAATTAGTTTAATCGTAAATTCAGAAGATATAATATTAACTAGATTAATATTTACAACATTTAAATATTAATCCAAAATACTTATTATATTAAAAAAAATATAATATTAAACTAACTAGATTAATATTTACAACATTTAAATATTAATCCTAAATACCTATTATATTTGAAAAATATAATATTCAATACCTAAATATCATTTTTGTATTATTAATATTTTTGTTAAAATTTTAAATTAATTTTTAAACATTTAAATTAATTTAAATTATCCAGAATGGCAAAATCGTAAATAAACTGAAAACCAAACGGAGGGGCAGTATCGTAATTTCGCAGAAAAAAAAGACCGGAGGGGCAAAATAGTAATTTCACTGGAAAATTATTTCCGCGCATTGCGCGCGTAACAAAGAAACGGACCAAAACGGTGCCGTTTTGTGAGAACAGGAATTGGCCTCCGCGCATTGCGCGCGGAGTAAAATTTTCTTACGCCAAACGGCGTCGTTTGGCTCCGCGTTTTTCAGAAAATTGGCTGGCGCGCATTGCGCGGCCAGCCCTTTTTTTTTTTTTTTTTCCCACTCGCAGAAGGTGAACAGTGCATTTTAATACACAACTTAATAAAATTTATACCTTCAAATAAACTTTAACTCCTCAATAAAAATCCAAAAAAATTACCAATAACTTAGCAACAATTTATAACATGAAAATTTAATTTTTCATGATTTAATATTAAAAATTTTTATAAAAATTTTTACATCACATAAACTACCACAAATCATAACTTTTTGTGTATAACTCCATTTTTAGTGATTCAAACTTTGTTTTTCTCATGATTTAATGTTCTATAATATTATAACATTAAATCTAAATTTTATAAAAATAAATTTCTTGTCATTATTTTAAGACTTGATTTATCACCACCAATCACATGTTTTTAGCATATAAATTATACCAAAACACAAACTAAGCATATTAAACTCAAGCATGACATAAATATTACTAATACACATGACTAACTATATTAGCATATTTATACCAACATGATGGTTTAATTAATTTAAAACAAAGGTAGATTTAAAATAACCATTACCTCATTCTAATGACTATCTTCATTTTTCTTCCAAAATGGGTTGTGCAACTTGAAGATATGCACCAAGATCTCCTTCTCTACCTTCTCCATGCTCTCAAATATTTTCTTACCCAAGCTATTTCTCTCAACTCTCTCTAACTTGAAAAGTGGAAGAAGAAGAAATGACTACAAAAATTTCCAAAATTGTAAGTATACTCTTACAAAATATTAGATACACATATGTATCTATTAATCTAGACCATCATGCACCTATATTGGATACTTGCACAAGAAATGGCTTAAGGACTAAAGTTGGTGAAAAGAGGGATGGTCCATGTATTTTAAAAAAATCAAACAAGCAACCTTAATTTAAATAAATAAATAATAAACTAAAATAAACAAGAAAAATCAAATTTTCTCTCCCTCATTCAACATGTCGGCTGACTTCTTCTTTTCTTGTCCCAAATTCATTGTCCAAGTCACTTTTTAAATTAATAATAGTTAAATTAAGTATTTTTCAAGTGGGCCAATCATTGAGCTTTAATTTAAAATACCAATTGGGCTTCTATTAAATTGTTTGGGCTACTAAATTGTCAAATTTTATTATTCTCCACTTGGGCTACTAATTGACCCATGTTGGGCTAATTTAATAATTTACACATTAATTATTCAATCCATGATTAAATAAATAATTAGATTGAATAAATAATTAAACATTCTAACCCATAAGTATTAAATTACTAAATGGACTAATAAATATTATTATTAATATTTCACATTATTTACATTAATTAATTTATTATATTTAATTCACTCATTATATTCAATTTAATTGAATATTTAATTAATGACAACTTGTCAATTATTTTGATATTAAAACTTTAGAGTGTGTTTGCTAATAATAATATATATAATCTATATATATTATTTATACACATCACCTTACCTCAAAAACAATTTCACAATAAATTATGAAATTTAAATAAATACAATATATAATTTAATATATATTATTTACGCCATAAATTAAATTATTTAATACGTTTACATTAAATAATTTATTTCTCATCAATTATGGAAATAATTCCATTTACCCGAAAATACATTAAAATAATAATATATTTACTCAATTTCTTATTTAAATAATTTATTTAATTATTTAATTAATATTACACAAATAATTGTATAATTAAATTTCTCAATCCCATAAATCATTTACAATGATTTATTTAATTATAGAATATATTCATTTAATATATTCAATTACTATTTAAAATTTCTCAATTAATTTAAACCCTTTATATATATGTACATATATATGAAATTAAATATTGTACAATATATATAATTACTAATCTCCTTTAATTAATTCAACTACTTTATATAATTTATAATTATATAATTTACATAATTATTCCTCACAAATAATTTATCAACAATTTGCATAATTGTTGATTAATGAATAAATTAATTCCACAATAAACCTTTTAATTCAATTCGGATTAATTTAATATTAATCTATCTATTTATCACAATTTAATTAACCATTAAATTATGTTACTAAATATGCACGCATATATATATATATTCATATAAATACATATTTAATTTACACGCAACCACGTCGCATAATTACATAACTCCACTAATTAATTCTCTTAATTTAATTAGACTTGTTGTTAGTCAAGTTTATTGAATTATCACTTTACTTGCTAACTTATCAAAAATTTTGATATCACCATATCTAAGTTAGTCCGTTAAATTAAATTTGGACCTCTATTTATCTATCACTACTAGGTTATCAAACTCCAACATTTATTAAATATTAAATATTTTATTTCTAATTCATTTAAATATCCGGGATATTACATTCACCCATTCTTCTAAAAATTTCGTCCCCGAAATTATCTCATACACATTTCTACCAATTTTCATCTCTGAGTATAACTCTTTACTCATCAAATTCTATGACCACCCTTTTCTAGGAAGTTCATACTTCTAAACTCATAATTCCAGAACAATGGAATATCTTGCAGAAGAATAAATTGAAAATCAATATCTTACAGAAGGATAATTTGAAAATCAAAATATTCATTAAAACTTTCATAATATGCTGAGGGGTCATCAAGACTGTGAACATGGAATTAACTGAATTCCGAATAAATAGTATTTATCTCTGTAAATACTTATAAACAGAGTGTTTATCAATCACAAAGACTGAAAACATTCCATAGGTGTACGCTAGGTGATCAGCCTATTGTACTTCTGCGTTGAGCACAACGACTTCTCACGGGGTCGAACTCTTTGGATTTACCAACCCATATCAGCATGCCACCACTGTTGGGCGCCCCCTCGCGGGTTCTTTATTCATGGCTCTGACATATCCCCCATTACGGGGTTGTTCACCTCAGACTTACTACAAAATTCCGCTCCAGCATAAGTTGGATTGGAAAATAAAACTCGAGTCATTTCTGACCAAAAAGTGTCCAGTCAAAATAAATGACATAGACTCACATCATTGAACTGTTCGTATATTACGACTCAAAAATCATTTCAGATTAGTTAAAGTAACAAAAATTCATTTATAGGACTTCATGATACCGCACCGTTGCAACAGTGCGTTGAGGATTCCGTCTTTTCATCTCTACACCATGGCTTTAATGGCGTGTGATGATTTTATAAATACATTTTGATATTTTCAAATCAATTTGTCTTGCCGAAACAATTAGCATAGACTCTTCTTTAAACGTTTCAAAATACTAAAAATCATTTTGACTTTGTCATATTACATCATACCATAGTGGGCTTAAAAATACATCCAACACTAGGTTACTCTGCATTGATGACTCCATCGGTTATCATTTCTGCACTAAATGCATTAATGATTTCAAAAATACATTTGTCTTTTCAAAAGCACAAAAGTGCGAATTTGGCACGATTTTTAAGAATTTCAAAGTCTAGCATAGCTAGAAGATTTGGAATATCCTAAAACCTCAAAACACCTCAAATTTTTCCTCCACATTCTTTTCCAACTTAATAACTATATCTATTATAGCCTTAACCTGACTACTTAACTCTATCCATACTTACTGTTCATCAAACTTACCACATATTTGGGCTCAGCAACTTACCACAATCATATGGTTTGAGGAACTTGTCCTAGTCAGGCCAAAGTCGCCCATTCGCTGAGGGGCTCCACCACATGACTATGAGTCACGAACTTACTATGCGTGTCAGTTCTCAGAACACGAACTTATCTTAACATCCTCTACCTATCCGTTATACACATGAGAAAAGAATCACCTTCTCAACATACATATAGTGAATAGTGCGACACCAGGTTTCAGTTGATTATCATTATAGGAAGCCAAGTGGTCGTCAAACCAAACACAATCTCCTGCCCATACAAGAAATTGGTCAACTCAGCCACTAATCAATATAGGAAGTTAAGCGATCGTTAAACCAAGAACAAATCCCCTGCCCATACAAAGGACTGTTCAACTCAACCACTGTATCAATATAGAAAGCTAAGCGGTTCTAAACCAAGCACCAATTCCCCGCCCATACAAGGAATTGTACAACTCAGCCACTAATATGAGTCCTCAATTAAAAACCTACAAACCTCTAACTTTTCTTAACTTGCTATGAATGTTATCAATTCATACCTTATCACACTCAACACTTCAAGAGTCCACTTATTACTATTTCAGTATCTTCATTGTTATAGCACCATGCTATCAACACAACCTCTTAATCATTTAACAAACCATTTGTCATTCCATGATTTTACTATGATCATCGTGATCTTATAACACAATTGATTTCACTGTACTATTTCTCCTTTATTCTAGGATCGTTTAATTCTATCATCTTATCATTCATCTCTGATCATTTTACTGTACGATCCTTCTCTTTTTAAATTCTTGAATCAAGTGTTCCCTGATTCTTATTCCATTTATTTGGATTACACTCATTGAAGATCCTTCTTTGAATCTTTTCATATATCTATATATCTATATAGATTTATTTCCTACTTTATGAACTATATATGTTCATTTCTAAACTCTATCTGAGTTTATCCTTTCACTGTCTTCATTACCTTTCCATGATTATAGCCTAAGGTACTATTACCTAAGAACTATAACCTATCAGCTTTGATACCAACTTGTAACGACCCCAAATCCGGGTTCCTTAAACCCTAGACTTGGTACGTCACGATACATCATCTTCATACATGTTCTATAACTAATGCGGAATATATAAACATAAATTGTTTATTCTACAACATTTCCCAAGGTTTCTAACCTTAACTTACATATATACCTTTAGATTCATAAAAAGGTTTACAAAATTACTTACATCATATAACAATTTAGTTATAATGAATAACACTATAATCTTGTCTTTTGCTTCTGTCTCCGTCTCTCCTCGGACATTCGTATTATTCTGAAATTTGTTATCATGATATAGCAAGAGTGAGCAACGACTTTGCTCAGCAAGTTTAAATACAATAACGATATATCATGATTGAAAGAAAGAACAAGCTTTCGGATTTTCAACAATATAATAATTGTGAAAGAGTACGAATCATAATTTCAATAATTGAATGACTGAATCAAGTAATGTTGAGTGCCAATAATGACCATGAACAATTTTAACTGAACCTTATGGTAATGAAGGTGATCAGCCTTTCATACCTGATGAACACATGCAACAAGCGCTATGTGCGAATCAACAATTTAAAGATGTGGAATAATTATACAAAATTAAACCATAGCATGCTTGAAACGTAATAACTTGAATTTGAGTTAGGGACTTGAACAATAAAATAATATATCCTGCTCGAATATAAATTGAGTAGGGTTTAGGAAACTTGTCGTCTGCTCAGCTACAATAAATGTCTAGCTTTAACTAACTGGCTTGGAAAGACCTAACATCAATAAAGTTGGTCTAATAATTAATACGACGTATTTGCACAACTATACGCTTATTAAGGAACTTATCTATCACATAAGTACTAACACATAATTTACATCAGTCAAAACAATATTATTAACCTTATAGACCCTCAATCATATTAGGTTAATAATTTAATAAGTTAGAAAATATTTTTCTTTAAGTGTTGCACACTTATTAAACTATTAAACAATTTATTATAATTGTTTAAACAAAAGAGTTAAAAGACATTTTCTTTATTTCATTAAATCTAATTTTATTTAATTACTATTTATCATTAATTAAATAGTAAGTAATTAACTACCTTTAGTTATTATTTAATAATAAATAATAACTTACAAGATTTATTTATTATTTAAAATTAATCAAATAATAAATAATTATATTATATTAAAAATAATAAAATATCTTTAGTTATTATTTAATAATAAATAATAACTAATTAACTAGATTCATTTATTATTTAAAGTTAATTAAATAATAAATAATAAAATTATATAGTAAATACTCAAATATCATTAGTTATTATTTAATAATAAATAATAACTAACTAAATTTATTTATTATTTAAAGTTAATCAAATAATAAATAATTAAATAATCAATCTTAGTTGTCTTTAATTATTATTTAATAGTAATTAAATAATAATTAATTAATTTATCATCCTTGTTTATTATTTAATATTAATTAAATAATAATTAGTTTAATCGTAAATTCAGAAGATATAATATTAACTAGATTAATATTTACAACATTTAAATATTAATCCAAAATACTTATTATATTAAAAAAAATATAATATTAAACTAACTAGATTAATATTTACAACATTTAAATATTAATCCTAAATACCTATTATATTTGAAAAATATAATATTCAATACCTAAATATCATTTTTGTATTATTAATATTTTTGTTAAAATTTTAAATTAATTTTTAAACATTTAAATTAATTTAAATTATCCAGAATGGCAAAATCGTAAATAAACTGAAAACCAAACGGAGGGGCAGTATCGTAATTTCGCAGAAAAAAAAGACCGGAGGGGCAAAATAGTAATTTCACTGGAAAATTATTTCCGCGCATTGCGCGCGTAACAAAGAAACGGACCAAAACGGTGCCGTTTTGTGAGAACAGGAATTGGCCTCCGCGCATTGCGCGCGGAGTAAAATTTTCTTACGCCAAACGGCGTCGTTTGGCTCCGCGTTTTTCAGAAAATTGGCTGGCGCGCATTGCGCGGCCAGCCCTTTTTTTTTTTTTTTTTCCCACTCGCAGAAGGTGAACAGTGCATTTTAATACACAACTTAATAAAATTTATACCTTCAAATAAACTTTAACTCCTCAATAAAAATCCAAAAAAATTACCAATAACTTAGCAACAATTTATAACATGAAAATTTAATTTTTCATGATTTAATATTAAAAATTTTTATAAAAATTTTTACATCACATAAACTACCACAAATCATAACTTTTTGTGTATAACTCCATTTTTAGTGATTCAAACTTTGTTTTTCTCATGATTTAATGTTCTATAATATTATAACATTAAATCTAAATTTTATAAAAATAAATTTCTTGTCATTATTTTAAGACTTGATTTATCACCACCAATCACATGTTTTTAGCATATAAATTATACCAAAACACAAACTAAGCATATTAAACTCAAGCATGACATAAATATTACTAATACACATGACTAACTATATTAGCATATTTATACCAACATGATGGTTTAATTAATTTAAAACAAAGGTAGATTTAAAATAACCATTACCTCATTCTAATGACTATCTTCATTTTTCTTCCAAAATGGGTTGTGCAACTTGAAGATATGCACCAAGATCTCCTTCTCTACCTTCTCCATGCTCTCAAATATTTTCTTACCCAAGCTATTTCTCTCAACTCTCTCTAACTTGAAAAGTGGAAGAAGAAGAAATGACTACAAAAATTTCCAAAATTGTAAGTATACTCTTACAAAATATTAGATACACATATGTATCTATTAATCTAGACCATCATGCACCTATATTGGATACTTGCACAAGAAATGGCTTAAGGACTAAAGTTGGTGAAAAGAGGGATGGTCCATGTATTTTAAAAAAATCAAACAAGCAACCTTAATTTAAATAAATAAATAATAAACTAAAATAAACAAGAAAAATCAAATTTTCTCTCCCTCATTCAACATGTCGGCTGACTTCTTCTTTTCTTGTCCCAAATTCATTGTCCAAGTCACTTTTTAAATTAATAATAGTTAAATTAAGTATTTTTCAAGTGGGCCAATCATTGAGCTTTAATTTAAAATACCAATTGGGCTTCTATTAAATTGTTTGGGCTACTAAATTGTCAAATTTTATTATTCTCCACTTGGGCTACTAATTGACCCATGTTGGGCTAATTTAATAATTTACACATTAATTATTCAATCCATGATTAAATAAATAATTAGATTGAATAAATAATTAAACATTCTAACCCATAAGTATTAAATTACTAAATGGACTAATAAATATTATTATTAATATTTCACATTATTTACATTAATTAATTTATTATATTTAATTCACTCATTATATTCAATTTAATTGAATATTTAATTAATGACAACTTGTCAATTATTTTGATATTAAAACTTTAGAGTGTGTTTGCTAATAATAATATATATAATCTATATATATTATTTATACACATCACCTTACCTCAAAAACAATTTCACAATAAATTATGAAATTTAAATAAATACAATATATAATTTAATATATATTATTTACGCCATAAATTAAATTATTTAATACGTTTACATTAAATAATTTATTTCTCATCAATTATGGAAATAATTCCATTTACCCGAAAATACATTAAAATAATAATATATTTACTCAATTTCTTATTTAAATAATTTATTTAATTATTTAATTAATATTACACAAATAATTGTATAATTAAATTTCTCAATCCCATAAATCATTTACAATGATTTATTTAATTATAGAATATATTCATTTAATATATTCAATTACTATTTAAAATTTCTCAATTAATTTAAACCCTTTATATATATGTACATATATATGAAATTAAATATTGTACAATATATATAATTACTAATCTCCTTTAATTAATTCAACTACTTTATATAATTTATAATTATATAATTTACATAATTATTCCTCATAAATAATTTATCAACAATTTGCATAATTGTTGATTAATGAATAAATTAATTCCACAATAAACCTTTTAATTCAATTCGGATTAATTTAATATTAATCTATCTATTTATCACAATTTAATTAACCATTAAATTATGTTACTAAATATGCACGCATATATATATATTCATATAAATACATATTTAATTTACACGCAACCACGTCGCATAATTACATAACTCCACTAATTAATTCTCTTAATTTAATTAGACTTGTTGTTAGTCAAGTTTATTGAATTATCACTTTACTTGCTAACTTATCAAAAATTTTGATATCACCATATCTAAGTTAGTCCGTTAAATTAAATTTGGACCTCTATTTATCTATCACTACTAGGTTATCAAACTCCAACATTTATTAAATATTAAATATTTTATTTCTAATTCATTTAAATATCCGGGATATTACAGCGCCAGTGACTAAATGTAATGCATATACAGCGGGTTGAATAGGCTGATCCCCTTGAAAACCAAACAACTCAAAGGGTCAGAGGAAACTCTATTATATCCTAGTTAGTTCAGGGTCCTTAGTGACCACTCAGCATTTTAAGATTCAAATATTCTGTTTATTAAAATTTGAATCCTGTTTCATTCACAATCGTTATATCTATTGTTGAATCATTGATGATATTTCCCATTCATTCATG
This sequence comes from Hedera helix, assembly GCA_947179155.2. Classification (NCBI taxonomy): domain Eukaryota; kingdom Viridiplantae; phylum Streptophyta; class Magnoliopsida; order Apiales; family Araliaceae; genus Hedera; species Hedera helix. The sequence continues at coordinate 36,698,450 of OX359273.1, forward strand.
ATATATTAAATCTTTATGATTGTTCTAAACTTGCTGAGAAAACTAGTTGCTCATTCTTGCTATATCATGAACCATTTTTCAGATAATCCTGATTGCTCAAAGAAAGATAAGGGAAAAGGAAAAGCCAGAGCTTAAATTAGCTTATGCATGCTAATTAGATCTTTAATTATGTATTTACGGTTGTTAAACCTTTTGTAATTCCTTGTGATAGGAACTGTTATTATGTTAAGGTTGATAGACCCTGGTATTGTAACCTTTTGAAGGGAACCAATATGTATTATTCCGCGATATTTAAATGCAATGTATGTATTTAATTGTTAGTAATGTGTTGAATAGTGAGAACCAAACTCGAGGTTATGGAACCCGGATTTGGGGTCGTCACAACTTACTCGAGCAACAAATCAATATAAATTTCAACATCAGCCTCAAAGATTTTTTTAAATGATAACTCAAAGAAAATTTCAAAACCATGCAAAGATCAAAATTTTAACATATTTATTAATCTTACTCTACTCAAGACCTTTTGTGTGTGTGTGAATCCAAATGTATTAAACTAATTAAAACTCAGATAAGTCTAGGTTAGTAATTACCTTATAAAAGACATACAACAAAACTCAATATACTTATTTTTCTCATCACTTTCAGCTAATACAGACAAATATAAATCAGAAGATCAAAAGGTTTATAATCAATGAAACACACTAGGATTATTAATATCACTTTTCCAAATATTTTTTTTTCATTTTTTTTCTTTTAATGGGTGTATTTTATGCTCCATCCCATTTTCTTTCTTTCTTTCTCTTTCTTTTTTCTTTCTTCTTTAGTGAGTGCATTTTATACTCTATCTCACTAGCGAGTGCGTTTTACGCTCCCTCTCGCTTTTCATGTGTTTATGAATGAGTGCATTTTACGCTCCATCTCAACCCACCACAAGATTTTTTTCCTTCAATAATAATCCTAGAAAAATTACCTAAATCATTTCCTCCAAACTATATTTTGTCTTATATTTCACTTCAACTAATGATCAAATAAGATATAGAGCTCAAAAATATCTTTCATAAGCATTTAACCATATAAACTTTCTCTTAATTAAAACTAGCTCAAACAAATTGATATAAGTGCATAAAATTTAAAGGATCTCAAACAAAGTAAATATTAATAAAAATCAAAAATCCAAACTAAGCAAAAATTTATCATTTTTCCAAGAGTTATTAAATAAAAATAAAATTTTTATCATTGATTAACAATTTAAAATCAATTAATTCATTACTCAAGTGACACATCCTAAAAATAAAATAAAAAACTACCCCATTTTCGTACAAAACACGGTTATACTTAGCATGTGCAACAAGCCTTTAAACCCCAAGGTTACCCCAAGTGGACGAGTTGTGTCTCGTGAGGGTTTGCAGTGAATTTACCCACAAAATTCAAAATTTCAAAATTTTTGAAATTCCCTAAAAATAAAATAAATATTCTAAATCCCTTCCCCCGCACTTAAAATTTACATTGTCCCCAATGTAAAGTAAAATGCAAAGAAAAAGGCAAAAATAACTAAAATAAAAATGCAAAAAAAAAAAAAAAAATGAAAATTATACTCCCATTGGGCTGCCTCCCAAGCAGCGTCTTTATTTATTGTCAATTGGCTTGACAATGTGCTTAAACACTATGTTACTCCTTCCTCTTGAATTTTGACAATCTCGTCTATCTTTACTCCATTGATCATGGACTTGTTCATACTCTTTTGCAATGGATATGAAGGTTCTACTCCCTCTTCAATGAACATACATTCGAGACGATTAGGGAGATGCTTTAAATCTGGAATGTAATCCTGCAAAATAAAAGGTAAAGATTTCTTGTTAGGAATTGGTAAGTCAAAATATGGATCATTACCTGTTTTCAGAGAACCATGCACAACCACAACAGTTTTCTTCAAATCAGCACTTAAGACTAACTCCTCTTTCTCTTTCCCAAAACTCTGACTGCATGTCATTTTTAATTCACCCTGTCCATCATTTTTAGAAACTTTTGCTGCTAAAGAATCAATCACATTAACAGAGTAAACAGGATTATGACATTTTATGGCATCAAAAATATTAAATTTAACAATTTCGCCATCAAATTCCATTGTCAGTGTACTACTATGAACATCGATCTTAGTCTTGAAAGTCTTTAAGAAAGGTTTTCCTAACAAAATAGGAGCATTTTGATCACCATTTTTCATATCAAGCACATAAAAATCAGCAGGAAAAATTAAATTATCTACTTGCACAAGAAGATCCTCTACTATATCCTTAGGATAAGTGTTAGACCTATCAGCCAACTGAATCACAGTACCAGTTCTATTTAAAGGTTCAAGTTGCAAAGAAGCATATATAGAATATGGTATGACATTAATAGATGCTCCTAGATCTAACATAACCTTTTCAAATCTCGTGTCTCCTATCTTACAAGGGATAGTAAACATTCCTGGATCTTGACACTTTGTAAGGAGTTTTCTTTGAATTACGACAGACACATTTTTTCCTACTTGTACCTTTTCATATCTTTTAAGTGCTTGCTTTCTCTTGTGTGTACACAATTCTTTCAGAAATCTAGCAAAGTGAGATACTTGTTTAATAGCATCTAACAATGGAATTTTGACCTCGCATTGATGAAAAGTTTCATATAAGTCTGAGTCTTTTTCATATTTCATTTTTTCTGTTAGAGCAAGAGGAAAAGGGGGTACCGGTTTATACTCAGAGAGAGGTGGAAATTTATGCTTAGGAGTACCATTGTCGACTAGAACATTGTCGTCCTTTTGACTGTTGTCTATCTCCTTGTTGTCCACTTCAACTTTGCTTTGGTCTTTTGATGCAGACTCTAGCTTTGCTGGAGTTTCGATCTCTTTACCGCTTCTTAACGTGATTGCACTAACATTTACTTTTGGATTCGCCATTGTTTGCGAGGGTACTTTTTTAGAATTTTGTGCCTCTAATCGACTAATTGCAGTTGCCATTTGTCCCATATGTGTTTCCAAATTCTGCATATTCGCCTTCGTTTCATGTCGAAACTGCAAATTTTCTTGTTGAAATTGTAAAGTGTTAGTACTAATTTGTTTAACCAAATCCTCTAAAGACATATTAGAATTAGATGATTGGCCCTGTTGTTTGTTAAGATATGGCTGCTTGTATTGTTGGTAGCTTGAGAAATTTTGAGTCGCAGACGGATTCCCTTGTGGATTTCTATAGCCGAAATTCGGATGATCTCTCTAACCTGAGTTGTACGTGTTCGCGTAAGGATCATATCTCCTTTGTTGGGGATCAGGAAAACCACCTACTGTATGCACTTGTTCAAGGGACTCTTCTTAAAGAGTGGGGCACATATCTATCGGATGCCCTACGACCGCACAAATTCCACAGGCTTTGACTTGTTCTGTATTACCTACAGCCATTTGACGAACAAGAGAAGTTAGACTAGCCATTTGTTCTTTAAGTGAAGAAATTTCTACCTCATTGACATTTTGGGACGTAAAATTAAGCCTAGTGCCGAATTGTTGGAAGTTAGCCGCCATGTTTGCAATCAAGTTCCTTGCAGCTTTGGGCGTTTTGTCCACTAAAGCTTCTCCACTGGCAGCATTAATCATGCTCCTATCGGTAGACACGAGTCCTTCGTAGAAGTATTGGATGAGGAGTTGCTCGCTGATTTGATGGTGGGGGCAGCTTGCACATAGTTTCTTGAAACGTTCCCAATACTCGTACAAGGATTCTCCATGGTTCTGCCTTACACCACAAATATCTTTTCTTATATTGGCGGCCCTTAAGCTGGAAAATATTTCTCCAGGAATAGTCTTTTCATTTCTTCCCATGTGGTGATGCTTCCGGAGGGTAGGTAGTAGAGCCAATCCTTAGCCAAATCTTTCAAAGAAAATGGAAAAGCTCTTAGATTGATTTGCTTTTCAGTCACTCCAGAAGGTTTCAGACTTGTGCATACCATATGAAATTCCTTTAAATGTTTATGAGGATCTTCACCTGCAAGGTCATTAATATTTGGCAATAGATGGATTAGACCAGATTTTAATTCAAACGAGGTGTTATTATCTAAATTTGGAAAAGTGGTGCTTAAAAGTTGTTGATTCAAATCAGGGGTCGCAAACTCTTTCAAAGTTCGATTTCTAGCCATGATTTCCATCTTTAACCTGCACAGCTCAAATAAAATATGAAAACTAGAAAAATAAAAAAAATAAAAACTAAGAATAATTACTAAATTAAATAACTATTTACAAAAGTGCAAAATTAAATTAAAATCATTCCCCGGCAACGGCGCCAAAATTTGGTGTGATGTCGCAAGCACCCAAAAATAAAATCTTACTCTTGAAAAATAAATATTAATATAGTAGTGTAAGTAAGAGTCGATCCCACAGAAAATGATTATTTAATTTTATGTTTTTGGCAAACAAGAATTGGGGGGTTTTGTAATTAAAGAAATAATTTAAATAAAACTAATTAAAATAAATATGTAAATAATTTAATGAAATAAATGAGAAGAAAAAACTTTAGTTTAAGTCAATATCCACCATCAATAATTTATAACTGATAATTGATGCAAGAATAACTCAATTTATATCTTGAACATTTACCGTAGAAAGAACTACTCGTAGGTGGAATAATTTTTCTCCCCCCTCATTAATTTTAGATAAGTAGAGCCACGTGGTCTAAATACCCTTACTACTAAACAACATCCGGCACGTGCTAAAGATTTAATTTAATAGCAGCTTTAAGAATTAGAGAGATCGTTGAACTAAACAACACAAGCCACGCGTTTGCATTTAATTTAGATGAATATTCTTCCTAAGATAAAAATAAACTTTTGATCTGCAAAACAATTATTAAACTTAGTTGCTTTACAAATAGCAGTAAATTAATATGAATGATAAACTAGTAGTACTCCTAGCAATTAAACAAACCAATCATAAAATTGAGCATAGAAAAGTATTCAATATTCAAAATATAAATTGAACAATTAAAATAAATTATATCTCACAGTGTATAAATCTTGATGGCTTCAATTACTTAAACCAAGAAAAATAAATTAACTACTCATAATTGTAGAGAATACTAAATAATAGAAGAAATAGTTTTTATTCTAATGAGAGTTGTGTATTACATTGTATGTCAATCCCTCTATTTATAGGCTCCAAAATCCTCCTAACCCTAATTGGAATTTATTATTTCCAAACCCTAATAGGATTTAAAATACAAATAAAAGTAAAAGAAAAATAAAATAATTATTATCCTAACCCTAATTGGAAGTCCAAATAAAATATAAAAAATAAAATAAAGAATTATTGCTTCATTTTCCAATTTGCTTTTGGAATTTATTAATTTCCTAGCTTGGAAACCACACGGAATAAGAAAGAAAATAAAGCTGTCAGCTCACTCGGTAGAGGAGAGAGAAAGAGACAAAACTGCAGCCGCCGCCGCTTTTTCTTTATTACCGTTGGCGCGTGTAAGACACGCACCTGTTCCAAATTTACACAGTCGCGCATTGCGCGACCGACTGTTCTTTCCCGAGCCAAAAACGGCGCCGTTTTCTACAGACAACTCTGCTCCTCGCGCAATGCGCGAAATCCTGTTCCAGCCAAATGTTCGCGCGCATGGTGCGGTCCTTCTCAGCTGCATCTATTTACTAAATTGCCATCAAACTTCATTTAATTACCATTTCGCCATTTGAACTTTTATTTTCCTACAAAACGAAGTAAAAATAATATAAAAATACTAAAAATAATAAAAATGCATAATAATTAATAAAACACCAAAAATACTAAAAATAAATAAAAACACATAAATAAAAAGAAATATAAAAATATTATAAAATTACCTAAATTAAAATAAATTAACTAAAATCATATAAAACCTATTAAAACCAAAATGAGCTAAATAATAAAACATTTAAGCACACAATAAATATAAAAACTAAGTATTAGGGAATAAAAATATCGTATAATTTAACTCTATCATTAAGCAAGGCTAGCAAGCAAAGCTCTCAGAATTTTTCCAAGTGAGCTCATAAGCTTGCAAGCTTAGTGGGCTTTGTAAAAAGCTTGGATCTAGGAAGTTCATTAGTAAACTTACTTAATTTTTAGACTCGTATTTTAGCTAGCCAAATCTAAATAAGAGTGAACTCAGCTTCAAATTACTTCATTTCTAGTCATAAATAACACCGTGAAAATACTATAAAACTCCTTAGTCTTTTCTGTCAATAGAATAACTGTCATATAAATAGCCGCATCAAGTATTGCAGGTCTCTCACTTCAATAATCCGATCACACTTTGTAAGCATTCAAAGGAACTATAATTCTATTTTCAAGAAGAAAAGAACTAAAAAAGAAAAAAAAAAGAGACAAAACTACTGTATGTGATTATTTCTCATGATTTGTTCTGATATTTCAATTTAAACCCTCAGAAGGTGCTCCTGCAGCAGTCCTATGATTTGTGAATCTTTTCCAACACTATGTATATTTCATATTACTACTAGCTTAATCACTAGATGCCGCATTAGGTCAGTCAGTTACTCATGCGGTCCACTATTTTGCTGAAAACTTCACTATCCATTTATAATCATTTAAAAACAGTTGTGCACAACTACCAGATTCATCTAGTTCCTAGTCCAACCACAAAGAAGCACAACAAAAGTTTTATAATTTCCCATTCATCATCTAGTTCGTAGGGTAAATTACAAATTAGTGCCTTATTGTTAAATTCTAAGAATTGGGCGTGGTTTTATTCAACATTGAAATGAATTCTGCAATTGGGAAAGTTATTGGTAGCAACTGAAATTTTGCATATAACTTTCTATATACCTTTTTTTAAACAATGAATGAATACGCAACTCAAATTATTTCAAATAATTTGGAGAATTGGATAAACTATATAATTCATAATCTTATAATATTCAGAAGAAATCAGAAATTTGTCAAATTCATCAGCATGAAGGATAATAAGAAAAATTAACAAAATAACACATTGCATTATCAAAATGGCATTCGTGTGTTATTTGACAGAAAAATAAGGGCATATTGAATGTTGAAAGCATGTAAAGAATAAAGGACTGAAGAAAAGGGTGGTGGTTAATTAATTACCAGGGGGATTGACGATTGGAGATAAGGCTAGCAGTACAACAGCCATTAGATGTAACACCCAAGTCCCACATCAGTTAATGTGGGATATTTGGATGTGTTTATAAGGACCTAAGTTGCTATCATTAATACATTCAGTCATGACCTTTTGGGTGAGCCTGTGGTGGGCTAAGATGACCCAAAAGATATTATTGAGACAGTTCATTGGGCCTTATTCTGCTGTGATTTGATTCGGACTCGGGATTTGACCCGGGTCGTTACATATGGTATCAGAGCCGATTCTCGAAAGCTCGGGTCGGGTCATCCGATCGGGTTGCTGGAGGTGGGGACACGAAGGCGGGCCTAGTAGGCCGCTGATATTATCCCACAATGGTTAGAGAGGCAAAGTTTCTGGGCCTTGTGTGACTATGTGTTCGACCTGACGGAGACGTCAGGTATTTAAGTGTGGGAGTTTGTAACACCTCAGTCCCACATCAGTTAATGTGGGATATTTGGATGTGTTTATAAGGACCCAAGTTGCTATCATTAATACCTTCAGTCATGACCTTTTGGGTGAGCCTGTGGTGGGCTAAGATGACCCAAAAGATATTATTGAGACAGGTCATTGAGCCTTATTCTGCTGTGATTTGATTCGGACTCGGGATTTGACCCGGGTCGTTACATATGGTATCAGAGCGGTGGCCCCTCACAGTGTGTTGGGTTGAAAAACCTACACATTCCCTGGGAAGTGATTTTAGGAGTTAACTGTGGGTATAGTCTTAACTAAATTTAAGATTTTGGAGATAGAATAAGGTGAAAATCTTTGTGTTGTTTGAGGAGTAATTTAGAATTTGGAGATAGAATAAGGTAAAAATATTTGTGTTGTTTGAGGATTATATGAGAAATTATGGAGTGAGATAGAGAATAAGGTGGGGGATCTTTGTAGTGTTTGAGGTTTAGTACTCGAGGCTAATTTTGATAAATTTGTCAACGAAACATGATAGAAAGACTTAGTTGAGTGATTGAAGATTTTGATTTGAATATTTGGAGGACCAAATTTATTTTTTTAAGGGGGAGGTAATGTAATACCCCTAAGTTCCCAAGTCTCTCATCATGTAAATAGGAAACCATCAAGCCTTAGTCCCACATAACCCCTTTAGCAAAACCCAACTCATTCCTTAGGCTATAAATAGGATGCTACCCTTGTTGTTTTTTTCCACCAACTTAAGGACCTCCAATTTGAGTAAGGACCTTGTTGGGTGAGGGCTTTTTATAAAAAGACCTCATTAGTTAAATTTTCGTCATCGAGGACGTAGGCAATCTGCGGAACTCGTAATTTTCGGGAATCGTTCGACTGTTAAATTTTGTGTTCAGCAATGTCGAGGTAAGTGACTCTCCGAGCTGTTTAGTATTTTCAAATTGTATAGTGTAAGTGACTTTGCAAACTATTTGGTATTTTGAAATTATAGTATGATTTAGAAATTACTCGGATGCCCAAATGTATTGTTTCAAAAATTGTTATATTTTATTAAGGTCTCCATTTGAATATTTTGTTAAAAACTTCGGATAAAGTATTTATTTTTAAACTATGAAACAAATATAGTTTCGAATATTGATAATATTTAGAAATGTTTTGAACATGGATAATATTGGGAAATTGATTTTAGAAACCTCAGTCCGACTATGTATTGAACTTCATTAGTGTTTCACGTTAGTTCTGGAACTATATAGGACCTACTAAGGTGCACAACTTTAGATACCCTTCGGGGGGCACCTTTCGGGGTGCGTGCTTCATCGATCCCTTAATAGGGTGCGTGATCATTAACATTATCGAATAGAAGGGCCGTGTTATAGGGCTTGCGGCGTGTGACACTTCGGACATGTAGCGGACTTGTGTGATTAAGAAAATTTAAAAAATAATTAAAAAATTTATTCGTGAATTTTTTCTGTAAAGAAAGTTCAAAAGCCCAATTATGAAATAATATTACATATTTTTTTGCCTAAGAATTATTTGTAAAAAAATTAAAAATTCAAATTATTGGATAATATCATATATTTATGTGTCAGAGTTATCTGTGAAAATTGGATAATAAAATAATTCAAAAACCAAATTATTGGATAATATCAATTTGAAATTGCTGCAATATTGAGATATAATCAAATGACACAAATTTGAAATTAAATTTATGAGTGAGGTAAAACATCTGAATGTATTTGAAACAGTAATACATGAATAAAAAAAATTAATCTTATTGTATAGCAGAAAATTGTAAGAATGAGAGAATTGTTTATGGTGTGGTTTAAAATTAAAGTTTTAGTCTCTATATATAGTGTAAATAAAAAAATGTGGTTACAACAATTATCCATGAATTTGGGATAATATCAATTTAAAAATATTTAAATTATGCAATATAAAATCAATTTGGATTTATTGCAATTTTGAAATATAAATATCAGTTTAGATTTGTATGGTGCAATTTTTAACTTTATAATTTCAGTCTTTTTTTGTGTGAGTATAGGATAATATTTCATATTTTTTGTGTGTGTGAGAATTAGATGTTAAAAAATTAAAAAATTGAAGATTATCTATATATATAAAGAACAAAATCAAATTTTTGGATAGTTTTAAGCACCAAATTATTAGATGATTTCAGATTTTTATTTGTCTGTGTGATAATATTTTGATTGAGTATAGTGAAAAAATTATTTAGTTGTAATTAGTTTTAAATTATATATTTTTTTGTGAGAGTTATCTGCAATTATATGAGATAATATTCAAAAAAATTAGTGTGCGAGAATTATATGTAATTATGGGATAATGTTATATTACAATTGTAATAAATACTAGTTGAAAGTTGAGTTAATGTGACCATGAAATATGACAGGTTGTGGTTAAAGTGTATTGCGTTTTAATATACATGACTAGATACACACCCGCGCATTACGGCGTGATTATTCATTTTGTTGATTATAAATTTATATATATAATTAATAAATTAAACTATAATAAGAAGATGGTATATTTATAAATTTAAATTTTATCTGACAAATAAATAACAAAAGTAACTCATATAATTTTGCTCTATTGTATACAATTACGTAATCATTTAGTTTTGTCAAAAAATACTTGATAGTTAGCAATACATTGAATTTTCCAACTCCATCCGAGCAATATATTTTAAATGACAACAATGAAAATTTTAGATCTATGAAAGAGAATTAATCTTATTGTATAACAAAAAATTATAAGAATGAGAGAATTGTTTGTGGTGTGATTTGTAATGAAAGTGTTCGTTTCTATTTATAGGGTGAATAAAAAATTTGTTTACATCAATCACCCATTAATTTGGGATAATATCAGTTTGAAAAAAAAAATAGCTGTAATTATCTTTTTAAAAAAAATTAAAAATCCAAGTATGAGAAATAATTTTTTGCGTGAGAATGGGATTATAATTTTGTGTGAAAATTATCTATAAATAAAGTTCAAAAGGCTAAGTATTAAATAATAATATGGGATTCAAATAAGTGTGCGATAATTATATGTAATTATGGGATAATTACACATTACAATTGTAATAAATACTAGTTGAAAATTGAGTTAATGTGAGTATGACACATGACACATTGTGGTTAAAGTGTATTGTATTTTAATATACATAATTTATTATATATAATAGACAGATTACTCTCTTTAAAAGAATAGTCCCATTTAATTTTAATCCTAATTAATTTGCAACATTTTAAATTTTAAATTTTAAATTCTGAAATGAATTTATTTTAATTTTTAAAATAATATTTTTTGCTTAATAATATTTTTTTAAATAGTTAATAATGTCTTTTGTAAAATAAAATTAACATCAACTATTGAATTAATTAAAATTCTATAATTCTCATAAATTTTAAATTTTAAAATTTTATAAATTAATTAAAATTTTTCTTGTAAAATTAAACTCTTTTTGCGAAATGAAAGATTATCAATTCCTAATTTATTTTCATAACTCAGTTTAAATGATTATATCAATATCTTAAATGGTTGATGTCACTTCTATTTGTTCCTGATATGCTATAAGTTCTGTCGCCTAAACTTGAGCTATACACTCTGCCTCGAGAATTGTACAGCTGCTTAAGCAAATAGGAGTAAGTGAGAACCATACCTGTTTGGCATATGGGTTAAATATCCGGAGGGAAAAGAAAAGAATCAATTCACCAAAAAGAGGACAAGGTTTTGCGGCACGTGATATCTCACGTGATACTCCTCCATATTCTTCTAATGCGTGCTCTGCGGCGCACACTAACCAGATTGAGCCAAGAAACAGTGACGAGTGACTGAGAAAGAATACTGCAAGAAAAATTATTTGCAAGAAAAATTATTTCATTCTTCTTTTAAAATGGGAAAATGTTTTGTGTCATCAACAATCACTCCACTGAAACCTTGTCGAAAACCCAGTTCAAGTTCACCATTAAACCCTCCAAAACTGAATTTTCAGCCAGAATTCAGCGCAAAGTTTCAATCTTTGAGAGGTTTTCAACATGGGTGTGATAGGAATATGTACTTGATTGCCAAACCCATAAGAACATTGTGTACGAAGGCTGTGCTATCAGAAATTCCCAATCAGACACAGTTTGCGAAAATTGGTGCTGGTTCAACTGGTGTTGTGTTGGGTGAATTCATGTGGTGTCATGTTATAGGGATTACACTAAATAGGTCAACACTAACACTACCCATTTAATTATTGGTGTCAAGATACTCCGTACTAATATTAGTCTGTTTATTTAACATTGTTAACGTGTCGACTCGTTTAACCCATTTATTACATAAATTAAAATTTTTAATAAAAAAATAAACATAATTCACTTATTTATTGAATAATAATGTAATTTATTTATTACAATAATATTTATTTAATAAATTGCAAATAACATACGTAGAAAAGTAACTAGGAAAGGTAAAACTCAATTTTAAGGTAAATTATAATGTTATATCATATTTATTTTTAAATTATTTTAAATAAACGTGTCTCATCGTGTGTAATCGTGTCAACTTGTTAATTATACGTGTTTGACCCATTTAAATTTTGTGTTTAACGTGTTGACCTGTTTATGACACGGAAATTGTTTATGCTCAATACTAACCCTCTTATTTTATGTCGTGTTCGTGTTTGGTTACTGGGTTGTGTCAAAAATTGCCATCCCTCGTTCCAGTTGAATTTCTGGTTGTTATTATGTATAAATCCTTCAAGGCATTATATGAGTTTTAGTGTTGTAATTATAATGATTTTATAAGTCTCCCAAATTGATTGTGTTTTGTACACTAAAGTATCAGGAGCTACGTCCAATTTTCTTTTTGGGGAAAAATAAGATATTTTTAATTACTTTGTGATGATTTGATTTCAAAGATAAGTTCCATCATGACATTCATTACAGGATTGAGGTAGTATATGTTAATATGTATGGACCATAAGAGTACATCTTTTAAATTGAAATAATTGCCAAACTTCTCATTTTGAAACACTTAGAATACGAATGTTTAGGGCATCCTTTATCCTGATTCCTGATCTTAACCTTGGAGACCACCCACTCCTTATACATCTAAACCTGTAACAAGATTAAAGAGGATAATGTTATGAGTTTGTAATTTTTTATGTGGTACTCATGGAAGCAAGAAATGTCATGTAGAATCTTTTGGTAACCAAATAGGAGTTGTGGTTATATAATGAGTTGAACTCCTTCACACTGTCCTCTGTTTTTGCGAGGAAAAAGGAATGAGATAGGTGCACATGTTAAACTCAATGAAGTAGTATTGCTTTAGTCCTACATTCACTTTGGGCACAGCTTAGTGCTCTATACTAAAGCATCTTGCTTCTACTGGGATATGGTGTTCTTGATTGCTATTGAAATTTGGTCAAGACTTTTTATCACAAGTATGAATGGGTGTCTCTCTCTGGGATGATGTTTAAGGTGAACTGTTCCCAAAATTCTGGTTGGCCGGCCTATATTCCACACCGAGCCGCTCTGCAGTTGTCTAAAATATAACCCACATACAGTCTCAGGATTGGGTACAGATGTCTTCAGGTGTAAGTTGTGGCGTTATCCTGTCTATTGCACACTTTTTTATCCTTTTCCTCAAATATAGTTCTTTTTTAGAGTTTTGATCATGCCAGTTTTTCTGTTTATCCATTTGGAGGATCCTCCTGAATTACAATGTTGAAATTATGCTTTAAGCTTAATACTAATTCTTGTGGATCATGTGGTTTTCTCTGCCTATGGAGTATCCATCATTTGATGAGATTTACTTGATTCTTTTTTTATTTTTAGTTTCAAATGCTTGTCTGTTACTCACTTGCAATCAGCTGTTGTTCTTTCCAGGATGTGATGGAAGCTGTGAATAAACCTCGAAATATTACCTACAAAGGACTCACTGATCTTGTGACGGAGTAAGTTCTAGTTCTCTAAATTTTCATACTCAGTGTATTCTGTCTCTCTATCTATTCTTTATTTGTTTGAGACCATTAAATATATATAACATTGACTTAACCTTCACCCTGGCTATACCTCAGCCTACCATATCTTGACAACCACCTCTCATCTCAATTTAGGATTAACTTCCAGTTTTTGAGTCACCTAATCGGTTGATATTTCTTCTTGTTTTTGTTCCCGTCTCTTGTCTTAACTCTCAGCCTATATCAATTTTAATTCATTTGCAGCACAGATAAAATGAGCGAGGCTGCTATTCTAGAAGTGGTTAGGAAGAATTTCAGTGACCCTCTTATTCTTGGGGAGGAAGGAGGAATAATCGGTGATTCATCTTCTGATTTTCTATGGTGCATAGATCCATTAGGTTTGGCTTCCAGAATCCTTTGGCTTCATTAGAATCATATATACTCCTGCTGTCCTAAAATAAGAATAATTACTTTTTGTTGACTCTCCACCCAAACCCCCGCAGCCGCGCCCATGCAAACCTGTGTTAAAAAAAATAAAATCAACGTGAAGAAAAGTAGTACAATTTTTTATAGAAGGCATATGTGGCATAGACTGATTCTCTATTTAACTTGATAACTGGATACTTGGTTTTGACCAATTTAGTTTCAAGTTTGGTTTCTAATTAATCATCAGTGTAACCAGGATGCATAATTCAGCACTGGCCTTTTAAATCCTTGTTGATTGAATTCATCTGGTTTTTCAAGTTTATATTAGTTGCTGTACTATGAACTTAAATATCTGTAATGCAACTATTTTTCCATTGTGCATGCACCCTTTTAAGTCGATGCTGGATTTGCAGTCAGATTTATGTCATTGCTGAAAAATTATTTTTAATCTGACACTGAACTTTATCTCTCACTGTCTATCCATGCTTATCCTCTTTTTTTTTTTTTCTCTTTTCAAATAAAATTTCTTCTTCTTCTTCCTTAAAAAAAAGAAGAGATTTTTAATCATTAAAACTACCTTTGGGCTTGATAATTCTTCCTTTTATTATCTACGTAGATGGCGCAACAAATTTTGCACACGGCTATCCCAGCTTTGCCGTCTCTGTTGGAGTTCTGTTCAAAGGAAAGCCTACTGCCGCAGCTGTGGTACTTAATTATATATAGTAGATAGCTTCTTGTTGCATTTGCTTATTCTATAAATCTCCACAAAAGTAGATATTTATTGAAGATGATGTGTTCACAAGTCTAATTAAAACCAAATGATATTTCTCTTCAGAATGTGAAACAATTGGAACCTCCAATTTTATCTAATAGAAATTGGTTAAAATTTGGGACCTCCAAAAGTTTACTAATTAAGACCGCCATTAAGTAAAGTTATTTAGACGCTATATACTCCATTTATTCATTATTCAATTAACATAGTACTTTTTCAATATCTGGTAAAAGTGCACTTTCAATGTTTTTGTAGAATACATTAATGTTACTCAAAACAATGCCATGGCTATTCTTCTGATATTCAACACATTCCACCCACACTGCTCAATATACTATTTTTTTCTATATATAAAACAAGTTCTTCCCTTACTAAAAGTTCTACCGTACCTTATCCATGTCTAATATAAAACCTAGGTTTCACAATGTCTGCTTTTCACATTTGTCCTATTTGGCTGCAACTCTGTACTAGGTGTCTCTGTGCTACTTGTTTAAAGTCAAAGTCCGGGTAGTTAAAAAGTTATTAAGAACGGAAAACAAGAAAACTTTGCTTCTCCTTGTAATATTGTCAAAGGCCTGAAGACGAGCTGGAGTATTCTTAATTCTCTACATTTATGAACAAGATGACCACGCTAATCTTTTAAAGTAACCTTTACCTCAAATTGGCTGCTCCTAGGCCTAACTTTCACATTCTTGAGAAAGATCTTTCAATTATGAAATAACGTCTCTTAAATTGGATGAGACTACTTTACCAGATAAGAAAGGTATATGGGCCTGACATTAGCTGATATTAGTTCTACATTAGCAGATATTAGTTCTCATAAGATGTTGTTTGAGTGAGCATTTTTATTGATAAATTAAAGGAAGTTGTGCTGTGAGAAGTCTGAATAAGATTCTTAATTGTTGGACTGAGATAATATTTACATTTTACAGTGTTGTTTCTGTTTGTAGGTTGAGTTTGTTGGAGGTCCAATGTGTTGGAATACGTGCACATTTTCAGCAGTTTCTGGTGTTCTTTTCAAGAAGTTATACAAAATGTTCTTCAAGTTTAGAATTCAAATATATAGTTACAAATATGATCTATGATTTTCCAGGTGGGGGTGCATTTTGCAATGGGCAAAAAATTCATTTTAGTAAAACTGATCAGGTGAGTCATTATATGCTGTGTCAAGATTCCATTGTTTAAATTCAGTGGATGGCTTTGAGTCTATAGGCCTTATTTTTGTAACCTCCATATATGATATAACATCTCAAGATCTTTGACCGTTTCCTTTAACATATTGAAGTTTATTCACTGCATTATAGGTGGAGCAATCTCTTCTAGTGACCGGTTTTGGGTATGAACATCATGATGCATGGGCAACCAATATCAACTTATTCAAAGACTTTACTGATGTTAGCAGAGTAAGATTCTACTTCTTGTAATATCGTTAAAAGGAACAATTTTTGTAGGATATATCATGCTTTACATATTTGTGTACACACTCTTTGAGGCATAAATATATATAGGGTGTGAGAAGGCTTGGAGCTGCTGCTGTAGAAATGTGCCACGTAGCTCTGGGAATTGTAGAAGCGTGCTGGGAGTATCGGTTAAAACCATGGGATATGGCTGCAGGCGTTTTGGTAATGATAGTTTTCTTCAAATATAACTATTACATTTCCTTATGCTTGCCAAAGCTCGCCTTAAATGGGGTTTAAATAGACATGATTATTGTGACACTTCAAGTCCTTTATTAGAACATATAATAGTTTTTTCTTTTAAGACAACATAGATACAAATATTAATCTTAAGATAAAGATATGCTATCGAAAAAGCAAATGAAAATATTATATAGAAAAGTCAAAGATTATTGTTTATTTTAATGTTAAAAATCTGAAATAGATTTTCTTGAAGATTATTTTGTCGAGATTCTATTTTATTTTAAGAAAATTTTATTGTTTCCAGAGGTTTGATAATCAATGAATTAATTGTTGCACAATCAATTCAAACACGCAAGTGCAACCATATAAATAAATGTGGTCTTAATGTGGCAATATGATAAAGAAGCTGTGGATGTTGATTCTCCCTTTCCTGATGTATAATATATTAATAGTACCTGTTGCATTTCAGGCAGATAGTTGAAGAAGTTGGTGGAACAGTTTCTTGCATGGATGGGAAAAACTTTTCTGTATTCGATAGATCTGTTCTGGTATCCAGTGGTGGTCTGCATGAAAAGGTTAGGCTTCTCCTCTTGATTCAACAGTGATCTTGAACTTGGTTTAAACTTCCATGACATATATACTTTTGTGTTGTCACAAACCGGATCTCATGCTTGGTATTTACTATATTTTTTTAATTGAACGCAAGACTGCCTTTCATTGCCTTGTTTTGTCATGGCCCACTAAGGCGGGACCAGGGACGACCATAACATAAGGCTATTACTTTCACACCTCTCTCCCTCTCCATATATATATATATACACACACGCATTGCTATACAAGTATATTCATTATTGAAGTGCATATATATGTATAAATCAACATTACTTTGCATAATACTAATATTAACAGAAAGAGATACCCCCGCAAATATATGATGGGCGCAATGGCTTCTAGTCCCATACACCAGTATTTGTTCTTCTTTATTCTTCCCACCCTCGGGAGTCTTTGAGACCAAAAAAACAGAAAATCTTTAGGAGTGAAAAGTTTGAGTTTGAATCGCCACTTGGGATAAGTTAAAGTTGACAATTATTTATGGAGGGCTTGGTTTCATTTGGAAGACTATTTAGGTCAGACTTCAAATGGAGAAAATATGTTAAGTGTACCCACTCCGTTCTAAAATTAAAAATACCCCCCCCCCCCCTACCCCTATCCCTAATAGTGGCGAAATGATAATACACAATTAAGTAAAGACTAAAAGTAATGACATGTTAAAAACTTTCGACTCTCCTATTATGTTTGTGCGAGCCAAGGTGAAAGCAAAACCTCTAAATCATTTTTTTTGTGAAATACAGCTTTCGGAGAGAATTGGTCCAGCAACAGAGAAATTGAAGACCAAAGGCGTTGACTTTTCGTTATGGTTCAAACCTGCAAATTACTTAACAGAACTCTAATGGGTGTACCCTGTACTTCTTTATTTCATTGACGAGAGCCTACTACAGAAGTTTACAGAAAGCACTAGCTAGTTGTTTGTAGTTATTCATTTTATCCCCGAAGTCAAAATTTTTTGAGAAATGTTCATCCTTTCATTTGTCTGCATAGTTTATTTTTTCCAACTCTATGCGTTCCTAAATATGAGATCATTTGTCTTTGTAAAAATACATAGAGAAGCGATCTTATTATTATTATTATTAATTTTTACATAGATAAGTGATTTTATATTTTAAAACGGATGGATTGAGAATGATATATGTTTGCATGTGATAATACATGACAGATGGATGATCTGAATCAACAATGCGCAATATTTGAAGATAATTCTGTTTTGTTAGGAATAGAATCGAAGAACGATTAGTAATCTATGTTTTTCTAACTACTACAAATCCTTTTATATTTTTGGTCCTTGCTGTACTGTAAAATATGATGAGGATAATAAATTAGGATGGCCTGTAAAATTTATAGTTTATACCGGCATTCAATATTAACATACCATGTAGTGGCCTTGTTGTACTTGGGATAAGTATAAGTGTACAAAATTAAATATAATATTTTAATTTCAATTATTGAAAAATAGAGTTTGATATAAAAATTTATGTTATTTTTATCTTTTAATAATTAAAATATATATAATATTTAATATAATATTTAATTATAGTGTATATAAAATTGTCCTTCTACTTAACGTTATTTTCCAGCCTTCGGGGTTGGCATATGTGAGTTCCCTTGCACGCACAAAAGCCCAACTCCTCTGAATAAGTCGACAAAAATTCATATTATTTTAAGGATATATAAGGCAAACTACCGGTGAAGAGAGATATGTGGAGATACACCTCTCTCTCTCTCTCTCTCTCTCTCTCTCTCTATATATATATATATATATATATATATATATATATATATATATTAGCATTAACCCGTGCCTCTGACACTATGAATACTAACAATTGAATGATATGAAAAAATTTAGTAACAATTAAATGAAATGAAAGAATACCAACAATTAAATGAAATGAAATAATTTAATTTATCTCCTAAGCTACGTGATGACAAATGATGATGAATGTTTATGTATATATTTTGATGCATATATTTCAAGTACAAACTGATGGCAATGAATAAAATTAATAGCAAAGTATCCGGCATGAACTACACTGAATGTTTCCAATTAAATACTTATTAACACATTATCATAAAAGTTATGTCCTACCTAGAAATTTTATGTAAATGCAAGATTGCTCAAGTTTCTTTTGACAATAGATGATAACCTAAGAAGGTAAAATAAGCAACACTGATCATTCTCGTAGATCATACCATTATGACATTGGATCCTGGATCTCCATTATTTATAATTTCATTAAAAAAATATAATTAATCCCTTTAAGTCAAGTAGATTTAACAGTTAAATCGGTCACCTACTTTATAACTAATTTAACAGCACAAGGAAGACATAATATTTCAAATCATCAACTTTTCCCCCCTCAAATTTCATCACTCATGTCAACCAAAAAAATTTGGAGGGGGGGGGGGGGGGGGGGGGGGGAAGAAAATCACCACAATAGAAACATCATAAATTTCATAACTCAGAGTTAACGTTAAACTCTATCACTTTTTTATATTATATTGTTACCACCGCAACAAAGGATCTCAATTAGAAATGAGTGAGGGAGTAATTATCACTTTGTAATCTAAGGGTCCGTTTGGTTATAATGTCTGCCTTGAGCCTTCTGTTATAACATCATGTTTCTCTTCTAATTTTTTTGTTACAATTTTTTGAAATAAGTATGGCGTTTAAAAATACTAATTTCTTTACTTCTAAACTGAAGAATCCTACCTTTTCAACATCATATTGTTACAAATCTACATAAAAATCATGATATCACCATTCACAACAAAATAGAAACAGATATAGCCCAATCAAACACTCCTCAGCAAATTCATCTTGAAATAAATAAAAATTAAGAAAAAATCACTTGAAAATACCCACCGAACACCTCAGTCCTCAAATTAATTAAACAAATTCACATAATCGTAAACCAAATCTCCAATTATTCAAATTATACCCCTAATTTCACAAATTGTAAGCATAAAACACAAATAACTATACGTATAGAGAGAGGAAAGAAGGTAATACCTGAATTAGTACTGTGGCGATTGAAATTTGACTCATATCCGAATTCGAATTTCTAACATGCACGATAACATTACGTTATAAATCAAAATAGGGTTATAACAAATAAATATCACATATGTTTATCATTAGAACTCACATTTATAGATACTTACTACTACTAATTAACAAATTTTTCTTTTTTAAAATTGTAGATACCTACTACTACTAAAAATGACAAAAAATTAAAAACTCTGAATAAGAATAAGTAATCCCATTAAAGCTCTGAATAATAGCTTCCCAGTTTTTTCAAGCTCTAAACACTCACATTCAAGCTCATAACTTGTCCCAAAAGATATACACAGATCGATGTTTAATGGTTTACTTGAAATCGTGTTGAAGAACACAACTTATTGCATCTTCAAGAATCACATCAAATTCAATGCAAGGGAAGTAAAAGCATTAGTGTTTGTTCTGGTATACACAAAATATATCAAAAACTCAAAACAACTATAAATGACATGTAGACATAGAAGTCCATTTGTTCTGAAACACTTCAATTACTGACAAAAACACAGGTGTACCTTAAATAGTGAGTCATTATATCTCTTCTTGCTTCTAGCTGCTGCAAAGGGCATTTCCATGAAAGTTTTAGAATATGCAGTCAACTATTACTTACCTTGCTTGAAAATTGGTTATTCAATGCACTGCACAGAAGCAAGATGAATAAAACTGACACGACTACTATTCAATCATGTTTTCATGTATAAAAAGCCTAAAATCAACGTTAATAAAACTGATATGGCTATGCTTAAAAGCAAAGGGCATTATATATCTTCTTACCTATAGCTGCTGCAAAGGGCATTTCCATGAAAATTGGTTATTCAATGCACTGCACGGAACCAAGATGAATAAAACTGACATGGCTACTATTCATCATGTTTCATGTAAAAAAAAGCCTAAAATCAACGTTAATAAAACTGATATGGTTATTTTGTAGTAAAAGATTAATAAATACAGGTGTACATAAAATAGACAAAAATATATATTTTTCCTCATAACATAATTTCAGACCATTTTAATAAATAAAAATATAATATTTCATAGGAATATAATTGGGCTAACATAGTTTCAGACCATTTTATCAAATAAAAATATAATATTTCACAGGAATATAATTGGGGTCCATAATATTGTGATACGGATTTTGTAAAATTCACAGTTTTTATATCCATGGCAAAATAGCAAGGGTTAAAACCAACAAAATTAGCCAAATATACTCTCTCTTCCCACCTCTTTTAATTCTCCTTGGGCACACATATACGGCTATACCTCCATCATTACACAGTCCCCATCATTCAAAATAGAGAGATACATAAATCGCAAAAGCAAAAATTTACTCACCAATTTCTTCCTCTTTCGCACTGGAGCCATGATGTTTCAACTGTAAATCGGCATGGCGATGACTTTTTCACAGCTCGGAGCAATATCGGGAACCCAGATCCCTGCGGATTTCGGGAATATTACTGGAGAGCCGGGAAAGGCCGTGAGCAAATCGGCGGTGTGGAGGTCGACGACTGTTCGAAACCAGGGGAATGGTATCGACAGGGTGTCGCCGTCGTCGTCGTTGAGTCCGGTGACGCGGAATGAGGGCGAATCTGTCGGTGGCGTGCAAGGCGTTCGCGGAGGTGAGGAGAAGGGGGTGCCGGTTTTCGTGATGATGCTGTTGGACAGTGTGAGAATGGGGAATACGGTGAAGAGGAGAAGGAGGATGCCGAGTCTGTAGGCGCTGAAGAATGCGGGGGTGGAGGGGAAAATCTGGGTGAGCTTTTGGAGATGACGAAGAAGCACGGGATTAAAGGGGCTTGGGTTCTTAAGAAAAACAATGAACGGTTAGATTTATCCCACTTTTTGGACGATTCGGATCAAATTTTAGAGGTGAGCAGGAGTTTTTTTCTTTTCAAAATGTGTTGTGTTTTGTTATTATATATATATATATATATATATATTTACTCTGATGGCTACAATATCAATCACCTATATATAAATAACAAATGTTTCATAACAAAAGTTTATTACGTACGGAGTGCGTGCACTGACTTAATCCATCTTATATTCCATAGCAAATGTACACAGGCTAGCTCTATTTATAGATAGCAGCACAACAGAGGGTACTGCGATTATTATATTCCTTAATATCCCATCTTCAAATATTCCTTACTTTTTCACAGTACTGGGGATCCTGATGAGTTTAACATCATCATCATTGCCAAGGATATTTAGCAGCAGATTCTGTTTAATAATATTGTTGGAATGTTTCTTTTCCATTTCTCATTTCAATAATTCTTTCTTTAGTTCGATGAAGGCGAAAGGTACGTACGTAGGCGTCCAAGTAAATGATGATTTTCCTCCAACCAAAAGTATGAGTAGGCCGATGATACATATGTTGTACCAATAATATTACTACTAAAATGTACCTTAAGAATTTAACTTTACAAATTTTAGAGGAGCCAAATTCGAAAAAGAAAAATCACTGGTTTAATTATGTACCCTAATTCGATCTTATCACCCAAGCACGGGTGCCATCTTTTTTGGTTCAATATAATGGAGTATATATTCAAATCAACAAAACAAGGCAAG
Organism: Hedera helix; assembly: GCA_947179155.2. NCBI lineage: Eukaryota > Viridiplantae > Streptophyta > Magnoliopsida > Apiales > Araliaceae > Hedera > Hedera helix. The sequence continues at coordinate 36,721,065 of OX359273.1, forward strand.
AAAATAAAAAAAAAAAATTCAAAGTGCATATTTTAATAGGAATATCTTTTAATATGATATATAGTAGTTATGTTACTCAAATATTTGTATTCAAAGTAGAAGAATACGCACCACGCTATATTCGAAAATATACTTATATATACAATATGCACTATATAAAATAAAGGCAAGTACACACCGATCTGCCCCCTAATGATTGGCGACTAAAAATTAGTGATTTGGTGACTAAAGAATTGTTATTAAATATAAATACAAAATGAAGTGTACTCATGTATGTGGTGAATTATCAATCAGTAATATTTTGACAAATTATTTTGTATTTATTTTTTTGTAACTACGTTTTGTCACCATGACATTATCCCTATTAGAGATCAAGTAACCTCAGTTTGTCGCAGTTGTTGCCTATTTGATCCAATTATAAAAGTTATTGTAAAAGAAATTTAGGCATATATATGATTTTCACAACCATAAATATACATATATAGCAATGCATCATCTAAATTTATTTAATTATTTACTTAACATTACAATAAATCACATTCTCGTACTTGATTTATTTATTTGAAATTTAAAAGTGGCAAATAATTTATTGATCAATATTACACATTTGTAAGACCTCGAATTTTATGAAATACAAAATTTAATTTTTCTTCATATATATATTTTTTTGAAACAGTAAGTGGTTAAATCGATCAAGTTAAGGATGTTATGTGCAAATTTTATTTTGTCGGACAATATTCGCTTTGTCGGGAAATATTCGTTTGGTCGGGGAATATTCGTGCCGTACGACGGCGCCGAAATAACAAATTGTTGGTGGACCCCACAACGGAATATTTGTCGGATATAGAAAACGACAGAAATAACCTTTTTAAATAAAAATAGTCAACGGAACTGTTAAAATACCGGTGATAAAAGAATAGTAGCATACGATAATTTTTGGTATTTTCTGTAGCACACGGTACTCTACAGTAACACACGGTATTGCATAGTGTCTCATATTATTGGTCTGATAATTGACACCGTAACTGTTACGCATCATTTCATCGATAATTGTCACTGCATAATATTTTATATTATCAATTCAATAATTGTTGTTACACAGTATTTTGCATTATTGATTTAATAATTGTCATTACACTGTATTTTATATCATTGAGTCAATAATTGTTGCTGCACTGTTTTTAAAATTATTGAACCTAATAATTGTCACAGTAACATATGCACAGTAATTCACATTATTGAATCAATAATTGTCATTACACAGTAACGTATGCTTTCTTTTACATTATTATTATCTCTATTATGATGTTATTTAAACACTTGTATTTCATTAATTTATTGACTTGATATCTAAGAGCTAACTATACTGTATTTATAACAATTAGTCATAATAATTGAATTGATAAAGTTATTTGTTTATAATATAAAGTTAGGTGATTATTAGGTGATATGAAATGAATGGTGTAGATTAAAGTGTGAATTATTGTTGAATAATTGAATTGATTTGTTTATAATATAAAGTTAGGTGATTATTAAGTGATATGAAATGAATGGTGTAGATTAAAGTGTGAATTATTGTTGAATAATTGAATTGATTTGTTTATAATATAAAGTTAGGTGATATGAAATGAATGGTGTAGATTAAAGATAATATAAAATTTGAAATGGATGGTGTAGATTAAAAGATGATCTTTAAATGAATGGTTTAGATTAAATGAATGATAAGATTTTTGGCTATAAATAGAAGCCTTAACTTAAGGATTTTTCATAAACTTCCTTACTTGTTCTTTCTTTCTCTCTCTAAATACTTTTTGTGTAAGTTCTCTCTAAGTGTTCTTAAGTCATTCCTAGTTTTGAAATCTTTTGCATTCTTCTTTGAATTCCCGAGTGGATTTTTCTTATGTACAGTAACTCTTTCCAAAAATCGTAGTAAATTCATTATTTGTCAGAATTTAATGAATTAAAAGCCTGTCTCTTCAGTTTTTCGTCCTCTACAACTTTGAAGAAGGAAGAAAAGTCATCTGAAATCATCTTCATGCCTTAAAATACTAAAAACCGTAACCTATTCTGATTTTCGTCACTATTTTCAGTCTTAGTTTTGAAAATTCATAACTCATTCATATTAACTCCGAATTGAGTGATTCTTGAGTCTATGCCGTCTATCTTTCCGAGAGTAACATTATTTTAAAAGCATAAAGAGATTTTAAAAACTCTAGAAGACTCAAAAGTCAGATTCCTTACTGCTACAAACAAGGAAGGATTTGTTCGGCTATAAACTTGTTTCACAATATCAAGGTAAGGAATGTCATCTTCTTTCATCTTCTATTATTAAAACTTACTACGGTAAGGGATACCATCTTTTTCATCTTCCATTATTCAAACATACTATGGTAAGGGATTATCATTATTTGATTCTCGATAATAATATTGTTTCTTCCTTACTCATAAGACGTGCCTTTTATTTCCATGTATTAAATTGTGGGAATAACCTTACGGAGCGGATTGTCGCCTGTTGGTGAATAACTTTTCGTAATCATTCATTATTAATCTCTGAGAATAACCTTACGGAGCGGATTGCCGCCTGTTTGGTGAATAACTCTTTGTACTCAAATCCTATTAAATTGTGGGGATAACCTTACAGAGCGGATTGCCGCCTGTTGGTGAATAACCTTTCGTATTCATTCATTATTAATCTCTGAGAATAACCTTACGGAGCGAATTGCCGCCTGTTTGGTGAATAACTCTTTGTACTCAAATTCTATTAAATTGTGGGAATAACCTTACGGAGCGGTTTGCCGCCTGTTGGTGAATAACCCTTTGTATTAATTTCCTTCACCTTTTGTTAATCAAACCTGCTACGGTAAGGGATATTATTTTCTTTCATACTCCTAAATCGAAATTTATTATGGAACTATTGCTTCTATAATTCCTGAAAATATTATATGTTCCATAATAGTTGAACTTCATTATTTCAACTGAACCTTCCTATTTACGTGAACCTTTCTATTGAATTGTAACCGTTATTCTGAACTGTGGATCTTGAATTTCATTCCACATCATGTTGACAATTTGGACATTATTTGAATCTGTACAAAGTAAACTTCCGATACTTATTGTTATCCTATTTCTTCTGTTCATCATCTATATCATTCTAATCATCCAAAAATCAAGCTGTTGTGAATATCTGTGGCCGGGGGCACAGATGTGATATATTTGTTGAACAGATGATAGGTTAAAGGCGATATAATAGGTTAAAGGCGATACATCTGTTCGGTGTCTTTTATGGCACGTGGTGAATGTTCTCTTTGGCCCGTAGTGCAAAGATGAACTGTTGTTTGGTATGATTATGACCAAAGGCTGAATCTGGTATAATCATGACCGTTGGTGCTATATTGAATATCTTTGGCCCGTAGTACAAAGATGAACTGTTGATGTGCATGATTATGATCAGGAACTGTGAATTTGTATTATCTTGACTAATGATATTTCAGATGATAAAAGTTGATGATGTTTTTTCTAAAAAGAGAACCGAGTGGACATTATAGTCTGCATTATTCTTCTAATAGATTACTCATTCCGCTGCTATTATTGATCTGAACGTTGTTTAAGAATTTAACTGCAGTTTTTGATATAAACCTTGTAGTCTATTGTATTCTATCAAGAACTCAACTGTTGAAGACTAATGATAATTTATTCGTCATTATCTTAGTCATGATATTCTTTACTGGGCTATTTGAGCTCACCCTTTCTTTTGTTCCATTGTTTTTCAACAGGAGATGAAAACATAACAGGGTCTAGCCGGGGAATGGAGTGAGGGTTCGAGGAATAGTTATCATAGTCTTCACGTTTTGTAAAATAGTGTGGCAATAATAGTGAAGACTTAGTTGTGTATTATTATACACTGTATTGTTGTACGTTGTGCTTTGTTGTAATAATTTTGTTGTAGTATTTTGACGACTCAAGTTTGGGCTGTGTGGGCCTAGATTTGGGGGCGTCACAGTTGGTATCAGAGCCATATAACGAAGAGCCCCGAGCCTCTCGCTGGTGACTTCCTAGGGAAAGGGGATGCACCGAAGCCAGACTCTCCGTAGGGGACGCCTATAGTACAGGTGGCAAACTGATAGGTACCATTGTGAGGTGCTGTCCCTATGGTGGGATGAGAGTCACAGTTGGCATCAGAGCTTAGGGATATGGTCTTTAATGGAGATCTGGGGTTAGAACTAGGAGGGGAGAGACGAATAGAATCAATCACTAGTGTGTCCTACCTAAATTAGATTTTTTTTTATCTAATGAATCGATTTGAATGTAGGAACATGAAGTGATGAGTCAGTTTGTTTGAACTAACAATTATTTTGTGACCACAGTTTAGTATGACATCTGAAAATCAGGAGGATAACTATGAAATGTCCGGTACGTCAATTTCGGGGACAAAATTTCATAAGGAGGGGAGGTTGTAAGACCCCGAATTTTATGAAATACAAAATTTAATTTTTCTTCATATATATATTTTCTTGAAACAGTAGGTGGTTAAATCGATCAAGTTAAGGATGTTATGTGCAAATTTTATTTTGTCGGACAATATTCGCTTTGTCGGGGAATATTCGTTTGGTCGGGGAATATTCGTGCCGTACGACGGCGCCGAAATAACAAATTGTTGGTGGACCCCACAACGGAATATTTGTCGGATATAGAAAACGACAGAAATAACCTTTTTAAATAAAAATAGTCAACGGAACTGTTAAAATACCGGTGATAAAAGAATAGTAGCATACGATAATTTTTGGTATTTTCTGTAGCACACGGTACTCTACAGTAACACACGGTATTGCATAGTGTCTCATATTATTGGTCTGATAATTGACACCGTAACTGTTACGCATCATTTCATCGATAATTGTCACTGCATAATATTTTATATTATCAATTCAATAATTGTTGTTACACAGTATTTTGCATTATTGATTTAATAATTGTCATTACACTGTATTTTATATCATTGAGTCAATAATTGTTGCTGCACTGTTTTTAAAATTATTGAACCTAATAATTGTCACAGTAACATATGCACAGTAATTCACATTATTGAATCAATAATTGTCATTACACAGTAACGTATGCTTTCTTTTACATTATTATTATCTCTATTATGATGTTATTTAAACACTTGTATTTCATTAATTTATTGACTTGATATCTAAGAGCTAACTATACTGTATTTATAACAATTAGTCATAATAATTGAATTGATAAAGTTATTTGTTTATAATATAAAGTTAGGTGATTATTAGGTGATATGAAATGAATGGTGTAGATTAAAGTGTGAATTATTGTTGAATAATTGAATTGATTTGTTTATAATATAAAGTTAGGTGATTATTAAGTGATATGAAATGAATGGTGTAGATTAAAGTGTGAATTATTGTTGAATAATTGAATTGATTTGTTTATAATATAAAGTTAGGTGATATGAAATGAATGGTGTAGATTAAAGATAATATAAAATTTGAAATAGATGGTGTAGATTAAAAGATGATCTTTAAATGAATGGTTTAGATTAAATGAATGATAAGATTTTTGGCTATAAATAGAAGCCTTAACTTAAGGATTTTTCATAAACTTCCTTACTTGTTCTTTCTTTCTCTCTCTAAATACTTTTTGTGTAAGTTCTCTCTAAGTGTTCTTAAGTCATTCCTAGTTTTGAAATCTTTTGCATTCTTCTTTGAATTCCCGAGTGGATTTTTCTTATGTACAGTAACTCTTTCGAAAAATCGTAGTAAATTCATTATTTGTCAGAATTTAATGAATTAAAAGCCTGTCTCTTCAGTTTTTCGTCCTCTACAACTTTGAAGAAGGAAGAAAAGTCATCTGAAATCATCTTCATGCCTTAAAATACTAAAGACCGTAACCTATTCTGATTTTCGTCACTATTTTCAGTCTTAGTTTTGAAAATTCATAACTCATTCATATTAACTCCGAATTGAGTGATTCTTGAGTCTATGCCGTCTATCTTTCCGAGAGTAACATTATTTTAAAAGCATAAAGAGATTTTAAAAACTCTAGAAGACTCAAAAGTCAGATTCCTTACTGCTACAAACAAGGAAGGATTTGTTCGGCTATAAACTTGTTTCACAATATCAAGGTAAGGAATGTCATCTTCTTTCATCTTCTATTATTAAAACTTACTACGGTAAGGGATACCATCTTTTTCATCTTCCATTATTCAAACATACTATGGTAAGGGATTATCATTATTTGATTCTCGATAATAATATTGTTTCTTCCTTACTCATAAGACGTGCCTTTTATTTCCATGTATTAAATTGTGGGAATAACCTTACGGAGCGGATTGTCGCCTGTTGGTGAATAACTTTTCGTAATCATTCATTATTAATCTCTGAGAATAACCTTACGGAGCGGATTGCCGCCTGTTTGGTGAATAACTCTTTGTACTCAAATCCTATTAAATTGTGGGGATAACCTTACGGAGCGGATTGCCGCCTGTTGGTGAATAACCTTTCGTATTCATTCATTATTAATCTCTGAGAATAACCTTACGGAGCGAATTGCCGCATGTTTGGTGAATAACTCTTTGTACTCAAATTCTATTAAATTGTGGGAATAACCTTACGGAGCGGTTTGCCGCCTGTTGGTGAATAACCCTTTGTATTAATTTCCTTCACCTTTTGTTAATCAAACCTGCTACGGTAAGGGATATTATTTTCTTTCATACTCCTAAATCGAAATTTATTATGGAACTATTGCTTCTATAATTCCTGAAAATATTATATGTTCCATAATAGTTGAACTTCATTATTTCAACTGAACCTTCCTATTTACGTGAACCTTTCTATTGAATTGTAACCGTTATTCTGAACTGTGGATCTTGAATTTCACTCCACATCATGTTGACAATTTGGACATTATTTGAATCTGTACAAAGTAAACTTCCGATACTTATTGTTATCCTATTTCTTCTGTTCATCATCTATATCATTCTAATCATCCAAAAATCAAGCTGTTGTGAATATCTGTGGCCGGGGGCACAGATGTGATATATTTGTTGAACAGATGATAGGTTAAAGGCGATATAATAGGTTAAAGGCGATACATCTGTTCGGTGTCTTTTATGGCACGTGGTGAATGTTCTCTTTGGCCCGTAGTGCAAAGATGAACTGTTGTTTGGTATGATTATGACCAAAGGCTGAATCTGGTATAATCATGACCGGTGGTGCTATATTGAATATCTTTGGCCCGTAGTACAAAGATGAACTGTTGATGTGCATGATTATGATCAGGAACTGTGAATTTGTATTATCTTGACTAATGATATTTCAGATGATAAAAGTTGATGATGTTTTTCCTAAAAAGAGAACCGAGTGGACATTATAGTCTGCATTATTCTTCTAATAGATTACTCATTCCGCTGCTATTATTGATCTGAACGTTGTTTAAGAATTTAACTGCAGTTTTTGATATAAACCTTGTAGTCTATTGTATTCTATCAAGAACTCAACTTTTGAAGACTAATGATAATTTATTCGTCATTATCTTAGTCATGATATTCTTTACTGGGCTATTTGAGCTCACCCTTTCTTTTGTTCCATTGTTTTTCAACAGGAGATGAAAACATAACAGGGTCTAGCCGGGGAATGGAGTGAGGGTTCGAGGAATAGTTATCATAGTCTTCACGTTTTGTAAAATAGTGTGGCAATAATAGTGAAGACTTAGTTGTGTATTATTATACACTGTATTGTTGTACGTTGTGCTTTGTTGTAATAATTTTGTTGTAGTATTTTGACGACTCAAGTTTGGGCTGTGTGGGCCTAGATTTGGGGGCGTCACAGTTGGTATCAGAGCCATATAACGAAGAGCCCCGAGCCTCTCGCTGGTGACTTCCTAGGGAAAGGGGATGCACCGAAGCCAGACTCTCCGTAGGGGACGCCTATAGTACATGTGACAAACTGATAGGTACCATTGTGAGGTGCTGTCCCTATGGTGGGATGAGAGTCACAGTTGGCATCAGAGCTTAGGGATATGGTCTTTAATGGAGATCTGGGGTTAGAACTAGGAGGGGAGAGACGAATAGAATCAATCACTAGTGTGTCCTACCTAAATTAGATTTTTTTTTATCTAATGAATCGATTTGAATGTAGGAACATGAAGTGATGAGTCAGTTTGTTTGAACTAACAATTATTTTGTGACCACAGTTTAGTATGACATCTGAAAATCAGGAGGATAACTATGAAATGTCCGGTACGTCAATTTCGGGGACAAAATTTCATAAGGAGGGGAGGTTGTAAGACCCCGAATTTTATGAAATACAAAATTTAATTTTTCTTCATATATATATTTTTTTGAAACAGTAGGTGGTTAAATCGATCAAGTTAAGGATGTTATGTGCAAATTTTATTTTGTCGGACAATATTCGCTTTGTCGGGGAATATTCGTTTGGTCGGGGAATATTCGTGCCGTACGACGGCGCCGAAATAACAAATTGTTGGTGGACCCCACAACGGAATATTTGTCGGATATAGAAAACGACAGAAATAACCTTTTTAAATAAAAATAGTCAACGGAACTGTTAAAATACCGGTGATAAAAGAATAGTAGCATACGATAATTTTTGGTATTTTCTGTAGCACACGGTACTCTACAGTAACACACGGTATTGCATAGTGTCTCATATTATTGGTCTGATAATTGACACCGTAACTGTTACGCATCATTTCATCGATAATTGTCACTGCATAATATTTTATATTATCAATTCAATAATTGTTGTTACACAGTATTTTGCATTATTGATTTAATAATTGTCATTACACTGTATTTTATATCATTGAGTCAATAATTGTTGCTGCACTGTTTTTAAAATTATTGAACCTAATAATTGTCACAGTAACATATGCACAGTAATTCACATTATTGAATCAATAATTGTCATTACACAGTAACGTATGCTTTCTTTTACATTATTATTATCTCTATTATGATGTTATTTAAACACTTGTATTTCATTAATTTATTGACTTGATATCTAAGAGCTAACTATACTGTATTTATAACAATTAGTCATAATAATTGAATTGATAAAGTTATTTGTTTATAATATAAAGTTAGGTGATTATTAGGTGATATGAAATGAATGGTGTAGATTAAAGTGTGAATTATTGTTGAATAATTGAATTGATTTGTTTATAATATAAAGTTAGGTGATTATTAAGTGATATGAAATGAATGGTGTAGATTAAAGTGTGAATTATTGTTGAATAATTGAATTGATTTGTTTATAATATAAAGTTAGGTGATATGAAATGAATGGTGTAGATTAAAGATAATATAAAATTTGAAATGGATGGTGTAGATTAAAAGATGATCTTTAAATGAATGGTTTAGATTAAATGAATGATAAGATTTTTGGCTATAAATAGAAGCCTTAACTTAAGGATTTTTCATAAACTTCCTTACTTGTTCTTTCTTTCTCTCTCTAAATACTTTTTGTGTAAGTTCTCTCTAAGTGTTCTTAAGTCATTCCTAGTTTTGAAATCTTTTGCATTCTTCTTTGAATTCCCGAGTGGATTTTTCTTATGTACAGTAACTCTTTCGAAAAATCGTAGTAAATTCATTATTTGTCAGAATTTAATGAATTAAAAGCCTGTCTCTTCAGTTTTTCGTCCTCTACAACTTTGAAGAAGGAAGAAAAGTCATCTGAAATCATCTTCATGCCTTAAAATACTAAAAACCGTAACCTATTCTGATTTTCGTCACTATTTTCAGTCTTAGTTTTGAAAATTCATAACTCATTCATATTAACTCCGAATTGAGTGATTCTTGAGTCTATGCCGTCTATCTTTCCGAGAGTAACATTATTTTAAAAGCATAAAGAGATTTTAAAAACTCTAGAAGACTCAAAAGTCAGATTCCTTACTGCTACAAACAAGGAAGGATTTGTTCGGCTATAAACTTGTTTCACAATATCAAGGTAAGGAATGTCCTCTTCTTTCATCTTCTATTATTAAAACTTACTACGGTAAGGGATACCATCTTTTTCATCTTCCATTATTCAAACATACTATGGTAAGGGATTATCATTATTTGATTCTCGATAATAATATTGTTTCTTCCTTACTCATAAGACGTGCCTTTTATTTCCATGTATTAAATTGTGGGAATAACCTTACGGAGCGGATTGTCGCCTGTTGGTGAATAACTTTTCGTAATCATTCATTATTAATCTCTGAGAATAACCTTACGGAGCGGATTGCCGCCTGTTTGGTGAATAACTCTTTGTACTCAAATCCTATTAAATTGTGGGGATAACCTTACGGAGCGGATTGCCGCCTGTTGGTGAATAACCTTTCGTATTCATTCATTATTAATCTCTGAGAATAACCTTACGGAGCGAATTGCCGCCTGTTTGGTGAATAACTCTTTGTACTCAAATTCTATTAAATTGTGGGAATAACCTTACGGAGCGGTTTGCCGCCTGTTGGTGAATAACCCTTTGTATTAATTTCCTTCACCTTTTGTTAATCAAACCTGCTACGGTAAGGGATATTATTTTCTTTCATACTCCTAAATCGAAATTTATTATGGAACTATTGCTTCTATAATTCCTGAAAATATTATATGTTCCATAATAGTTGAACTTCATTATTTCAACTGAACCTTCCTATTTACGTGAACCTTTCTATTGAATTGTAACCGTTATTCTGAACTGTGGATCTTGAATTTCACTCCACATCATGTTGACAATTTGGACATTATTTGAATCTGTACAAAGTAAACTTCCGATACTTATTGTTATCCTATTTCTTCTGTTCATCATCTATATCATTCTAATCATCCAAAAATCAAGCTGTTGTGAATATCTGTGGCCGGGGGCACAGATGTGATATATTTGTTGAACAGATGATAGGTTAAAGGCGATATAATAGGTTAAAGGCGATACATCTGTTCGGTGTCTTTTATGGCACGTGGTGAATGTTCTCTTTGGCCCGTAGTGCAAAGATGAACTGTTGTTTGGTATGATTATGACCAAAGGCTGAATCTGGTATAATCATGACCGTTGGTGCTATATTGAATATCTTTGGCCCGTAGTACAAAGATGAACTGTTGATGTGCATGATTATGATCAGGAACTGTGAATTTGTATTATCTTGACTAATGATATTTCAGATGATAAAAGTTGATGATGTTTTTCCTAAAAAGAGAACCGAGTGGACATTATAGTCTGCATTATTCTTCTAATAGATTACTCATTCCGCTGCTATTATTGATCTGAACGTTGTTTAAGAATTTAACTGCAGTTTTTGATATAAACCTTGTAGTCTATTGTATTCTATCAAGAACTCAACTTTTGAAGACTAATGATAATTTATTCGTCATTATCTTAGTCATGATATTCTTTACTGGGCTATTTGAGCTCACCCTTTCTTTTGTTCCATTGTTTTTCAACAGGAGATGAAAACATAACAGGGTCTAGCCGGGGAATGGAGTGAGGGTTCGAGGAATAGTTATCATAGTCTTCACGTTTTGTAAAATAGTGTGGCAATAATAGTGAAGACTTAGTTGTGTATTATTATACACTGTATTGTTGTACGTTGTGCTTTGTTGTAATAATTTTGTTGTAGTATTTTGACGACTCAAGTTTGGGCTGTGTGGGCCTAGATTTGGGGGCGTCACAGTTGGTATCAGAGCCATATAACGAAGAGCCCCGAGCCTCTCGCTGGTGACTTCCTAGGGAAAGGGGATGCACCGAAGCCAGACTCTCCGTAGGGGACGCCTATAGTACATGTGGCAAACTGATAGGTACCATTGTGAGGTGCTGTCCCTATGGTGGGATGAGAGTCACAGTTGGCATCAGAGCTTAGGGATATGGTCTTTAATGGAGATCTGGGGTTAGAACTAGGAGGGGAGAGACGAATAGAATCAATCACTAGTGTGTCCTACCTAAATTAGATTTTTTTTTATCTAATGAATCGATTTGAATGTAGGAACATGAAGTGATGAGTCAGTTTGTTTGAACTAACAATTATTTTGTGACCACAGTTTAGTATGACATCTGAAAATCAGGAGGATAACTATGAAATGTCCGGTACGTCAATTTCGGGGACAAAATTTCATAAGGAGGGGAGGTTGTAAGACCCCGAATTTTATGAAATACAAAATTTAATTTTTCTTCATATATATATTTTTTTGAAACAGTAGGTGGTTAAATCGATCAAGTTAAGGATGTTATGTGCAAATTTTATTTTGTCGGACAATATTCGCTTTGTCGGGGAATATTCGTTTGGTCGGGGAATATTCGTGCCGTACGACGGCGCCGAAATAACAAATTGTTGGTGGACCCCACAACGGAATATTTGTCGGATATAGAAAACGACAGAAATAACCTTTTTAAATAAAAATAGTCAACGGAACTGTTAAAATACCGGTGATAAAAGAATAGTAGCATACGATAATTTTTGGTATTTTCTGTAGCACACGGTACTCTACAGTAACACACGGTATTGCATAGTGTCTCATATTATTGGTCTGATAATTGACACCGTAACTGTTACGCATCATTTCATCGATAAATGTCACTGCATAATATTTTATATTATCAATTCAATAATTGTTGTTACACAGTATTTTGCATTATTGATTTAATAATTGTCATTACACTGTATTTTATATCATTGAGTCAATAATTGTTGCTGCACTGTTTTTAAAATTATTGAACCTAATAATTGTCACAGTAACATATGCACAGTAATTCACATTATTGAATCAATAATTGTCATTACACAGTAACGTATGCTTTCTTTTACATTATTATTATCTCTATTATGATGTTATTTAAACACTTGTATTTCATTAATTTATTGACTTGATATCTAAGAGCTAACTATACTGTATTTATAACAATTAGTCATAATAATTGAATTGATAAAGTTATTTGTTTATAATATAAAGTTAGGTGATTATTAGGTGATATGAAATGAATGGTGTAGATTAAAGTGTGAATTATTGTTGAATAATTGAATTGATTTGTTTATAATATAAAGTTAGGTGATTATTAAGTGATATGAAATGAATGGTGTAGATTAAAGTGTGAATTATTGTTGAATAATTGAATTGATTTGTTTATAATATAAAGTTAGGTGATATGAAATGAATGGTGTAGATTAAAGATAATATAAAATTTGAAATGGATGGTGTAGATTAAAAGATGATCTTTAAATGAATGGTTTAGATTAAATGAATGATAAGATTTTTGGCTATAAATAGAAGCCTTAACTTAAGGATTTTTCATAAACTTCCTTACTTGTTCTTTCTTTCTCTCTCTAAATACTTTTTGTGTAAGTTCTCTCTAAGTGTTCTTAAGTCATTCCTAGTTTTGAAATCTTTTGCATTCTTCTTTGAATTCCCGAGTGGATTTTTCTTATGTACAGTAACTCTTTCGAAAAATCGTAGTAAATTCATTATTTGTCAGAATTTAATGAATTAAAAGCCTGTCTCTTCAGTTTTTCGTCCTCTACAACTTTGAAGAAGGAAGAAAAGTCATCTGAAATCATCTTCATGCCTTAAAATACTAAAAACCGTAACCTATTCTGATTTTCGTCACTATTTTCAGTCTTAGTTTTGAAAATTCATAACTCATTCATATTAACTCCGAATTGAGTGATTCTTGAGTCTATGCCGTCTATCTTTCCGAGAGTAACATTATTTTAAAAGCATAAAGAGATTTTAAAAACTCTAGAAGACTCAAAAGTCAGATTCCTTACTGCTACAAACAAGGAAGGATTTGTTCGGCTATAAACTTGTTTCACAATATCAAGGTAAGGAATGTCATCTTCTTTCATCTTCTATTATTAAAACTTACTACGGTAAGGGATACCATCTTTTTCATCTTCCATTATTCAAACATACTATGGTAAGGGATTATCATTATTTGATTCTCGATAATAATATTGTTTCTTCCTTACTCATAAGACGTGCCTTTTATTTCCATGTATTAAATTGTGGGAATAACCTTACGGAGCGGATTGTCGCCTGTTGGTGAATAACTTTTCGTAATCATTCATTATTAATCTCTGAGAATAACCTTACGGAGCGGATTGCCGCCTGTTTGGTGAATAACTCTTTGTACTCAAATCCTATTAAATTGTGGGGATAACCTTACAGAGCGGATTGCCGCCTGTTGGTGAATAACCTTTCGTATTCATTCATTATTAATCTCTGAGAATAACCTTACGGAGCGAATTGCCGCCTGTTTGGTGAATAACTCTTTGTACTCAAATTCTATTAAATTGTGGGAATAACCTTACGGAGCGGTTTGCCGCCTGTTGGTGAATAACCCTTTGTATTAATTTCCTTCACCTTTTGTTAATCAAACCTGCTACGGTAAGGGATATTATTTTCTTTCATACTCCTAAATCGAAATTTATTATGGAACTATTGCTTCTATAATTCCTGAAAATATTATATGTTCCATAATAGTTGAACTTCATTATTTCAACTGAACCTTCCTATTTACGTGAACCTTTCTATTGAATTGTAACCGTTATTCTGAACTGTGGATCTTGAATTTCATTCCACATCATGTTGACAATTTGGACATTATTTGAATCTGTACAAAGTAAACTTCCGATACTTATTGTTATCCTATTTCTTCTGTTCATCATCTATATCATTCTAATCATCCAAAAATCAAGCTGTTGTGAATATCTGTGGCCGGGGGCACAGATGTGATATATTTGTTGAACAGATGATAGGTTAAAGGCGATATAATAGGTTAAAGGCGATACATCTGTTCGGTGTCTTTTATGGCACGTGGTGAATGTTCTCTTTGGCCCGTAGTGCAAAGATGAACTGTTGTTTGGTATGATTATGACCAAAGGCTGAATCTGGTATAATCATGACCGTTGGTGCTATATTGAATATCTTTGGCCCGTAGTACAAAGATGAACTGTTGATGTGCATGATTATGATCAGGAACTGTGAATTTGTATTATCTTGACTAATGATATTTCAGATGATAAAAGTTGATGATGTTTTTTCTAAAAAGAGAACCGAGTGGACATTATAGTCTGCATTATTCTTCTAATAGATTACTCATTCCGCTGCTATTATTGATCTGAACGTTGTTTAAGAATTTAACTGTAGTTTTTGATATAAACCTTGTAGTCTATTGTATTCTATCAAGAACTCAACTGTTGAAGACTAATGATAATTTATTCGTCATTATCTTAGTCATGATATTCTTTACTGGGCTATTTGAGCTCACCCTTTCTTTTGTTCCATTGTTTTTCAACAGGAGATGAAAACATAACAGGGTCTAGCCGGGGAATGGAGTGAGGGTTCGAGGAATAGTTATCATAGTCTTCACGTTTTGTAAAATAGTGTGGCAATAATAGTGAAGACTTAGTTGTGTATTATTATACACTGTATTGTTGTACGTTGTGCTTTGTTGTAATAATTTTGTTGTAGTATTTTGACGACTCAAGTTTGGGCTGTGTGGGCCTAGATTTGGGGGCGTCACAACATTCGTCAACATATTATTGATTTTTTTTCAATGACTACTTGATGAAAACACCATCGATGACTAGACCTTCCTTCCAAGTCTCGTGTTGACATATACGGTGAGAGAAAATTTGATATTTTCATAAGAAAATGTATTTGGGAATTAAAATGTATTTGTGAATTCCCAATTCTTTCATTGGCTTTGAAATAAGCTCTTCTTGGCTCTCGGAGCTTCTCAATTCCCTCAACTTGAGAAAATGTATTTGTGAATATATAGGATTTAAATTTAGTATTATTTTTATTTTAATAATTTTCAACTACTTGTAAAAATAGTTAATTAGTACTTTTATTATCATTTTCAAAGTATGTTAGGAGAGTACTTAAGCCTATAAATATTGGTTGTCTTGAGGCGTCATATTCATTCTTATTTATTTAACTAATAATAATTTTGCGTTTTTTCTCTTTAAGAATTTATTATTTTTCCTTGTGTGTAAGGATTTATTTACTTTTTACTAGGATAAACTACTCATGGTAATCCGCTGCGTCATTGGATCTCATCATGTCTGAGTTCTTATGCCATCTCCTCGGTGCCAAAACTATCCCCTAATTTCACTAATAGAGTCATTAGATGTTTAGGATGAACGTTATCCATCTCAAAAACATATATTTAGGACGAACAAGTTGTCACTGATGCAACTGATCACCAATCAGGAAAATAATTGGAGAGACGGATTAGTTTTATCAAAGATGGATACAGCCCTCATAACTATTCGTACGTATTTGTGACGGAACAGGCTTATTTGCATATCCGTTGCAATATTTACCGTTTGCATTAAATTTATCCTCCTAGTAATTTTATTTCTAATGAGAATTAAAATACTCAATCCAAGGTTCAATGTTAACATATATGTTATCCCATTCATATACAATAATTAAGCTAGTTAGTTATTTTGTTGCAGTTTGGGATGAGAATGAGAAGCAATTTATTGGGTAATTAATCAGCGTGATAATCCTCAATGATTTATATTGTTTCAAATATATATACATGCATGATAAAGATTCACAATCACAATAGGCTAAAACCAACAATTCGCTAAATAATTTGTAGTCCGTCGAAGTGTTTAGTTGGTGAGATAGTGTAAACTACCGCATACGAGACTGCTATTAATTAGCTGATGAGCGAGTGTAAATTATCATTTTGAAAGCTAGTATAAGCTATCGCCTACCAAATTTTTTTTAGCTGATGAGTTAGGAATGTAAACTACTATCTAACAAACTGTATTAACTAATGAGAGCTAGTGTAAACTACCAACTACCAAATTATTGAATAAACCTGTTGGCTATAGTTAAATGTGTCTTTGAATCATTTCCCACATATATATGAAAAATTGATGAAAATCTAGCCTTATTATTATTATTATTATTTAATTTACTACCCCACATCTTTTCTCTTCCGATTTCAGTAGTAAGTTTAAGGTAGAATGATATTTCTATCCCTCTAAGTTGTTACCAAGCGTCAAATTAAGTTGTTTGTAGAGTTCATTTTTCGTCAATTGGGTAATTAAATTAGTCAATTAGAGTCAATTCTGTCCCTTTCTCAAATTTAAACTAATTTCCCCCAAAGTGAAGTACATGCTCAGCACATGCGATTTTAGTAAGGGCAAAAATGTCAACAGATAGTTGAAGAAGCTGATGAAACAGTTTCTTGCATGGACGGTAAAAACTTCTTTGTATTTCATAGACCTGTTCTGGTATCCAACGGTGTTCTGCATGAAAAGGTTATGCTTCTCCTCTGGTTTCAACAGTGACGAACGGAGAAAAATGTTAGGTGGGCTTATTTTATTTCTTTTTTTTTCCCGGCTTTGATGTTTGTGTGAGCCAAGCAAAACTACTAAATCATATTGTTTGTGAAATGCAACCTTAATTTGGAGAGAATTGGTCCAGCAACAGAGAAATTGAAGACCAAAGGTGTTGACTTTTCGTTGCGGTTCAAACCCGAAAATTACTGTACACAACTCTACTGTGTACCTTGTACTTTATATTTTTGCTCCTTGTTGTACCGAAACCAAAACTCAAGATAGGCCCAGGCCGAATTAGATCTGACCGAATTTATTGTGCACGTCTAATACTACAAATATAGATTCATAATTTTTTTTAAGATTATTTAATAAAAAGACAATTTAAACACCATCCTATAATTTACATAATTATTTTATTTAATATCACAATAAACTACCTAGTGGTAGCTGACTTATTTATTACATGATAATAACAACCACCTAGTACGTGGTAGTTGATTTATTTATATATCACGGTAATAACAACTATTAGCCGGCAGTTGATTTATTTATTTATATATCATGCTAATGACAACTAGTAGATAATGACAACAAGTGTTCGTTCATGCGTCGGCTTTGACGAGAAGGGGCTTGATGAGAACACCAAAGATGACTAAACCTTTCTTCAAAGTCCCGCATTCAGTCCCCTTGAGTTCAAATGTGATATTTCCACAGTCAAACTTGTTGAAGAATGCCCCAGCATTGAGCGAAATATGTTCGTTCCTCGGATATTTCTTCAAACTTTCTATGTGCGTTTGCACGGATCCATCCGGAAGAGTAAGTGTAAGTTCCACCTCATCTATGTTACAGTTGTTTTTCAGCATCACCTCGAAAGACACCTCGTAAAATAATTTTTCAAGCTTTGCTGTCGGATACTTTCCACAAACACCTAGCTTGTAGACCCCGTTTAAAACAGCACAAAACGGACTGTAAAACAAGAGTAGAATTAAAGTTTTGATATAAGCTTTCCTTCTTTTTTTTTTCACAATTAGTTGATTTAACGGATTAGGATTCAATATCTTCCCCCATACCATACTAACAATGAATCAAAGCCAAATTCCTTATTTCTACTTACTACAAGAATTTCCAGCCTTCAGGTTCGTCATATTTGAGTTCCCCTGCAGGCACATAAGCGCCAGGCATCTGAGCAAGTCAAGAAAAATTCACATTATTATAAAGATAGATAAGGCAAACTAGTGGTGAAGAATGATATATCGATATGCCTTTATCTACATACATATATATATATAAAATATAGATGGCTGATATTTTCAAGTAACAATAATAAAAAGTGTCGTTATATTTAATTACTCTGTGAGCGACAATATCAATCACCAATATATAAATTGAAAATATTTCATAGCAAAAATTTATTTTAGAGTGTGTTCCATTCATCCTATTATATATACCCTATCAGCGACAATATCAACCACCAATATATAAATTGAAAATATTTCATAGCAAAAGTTTATTTTGGAGTGTGTTCCATTCATCCAGTTATATATTATCCATCATAACATCAGACAGATACGTTCTTAAAATATTTTGCACAGTCCACAATATCATATTTCAAATGGTACAAAATTTTAAAAATCACGAAGACGGTGTAAGATGATGTAAACTTCGCAAAAAAGTCTCACTAGCAAAATTTACCAATATTAAAGATTATTTTGTCCTATGGCCAACTTTAGCTATATATATGATGTTTGTTTACAATTTCAGTAGACTTACCTTCTGGCCATTGGCGTCCTTTTGGAGCAACAATGCCTTTTCCTTAGCTTGAGACAACAATGACTCGAGCTCAACCTCATCATGCCTCACTGCTTGTGCCATCTCCTCGATCGATCGATAAACTGTCCTTCAATTCTAATATATATATTTTCTGTTTTTGTTCTTGATGTCTATATATCTCTCCTCCAAAGGCTAGCTCTATTTATAGATATATAGCACAAAAGAGGGTACTGAGATTATTTGTGGATCATCTTGTTTTGACTATCCTATCTTCAAATATTCCTTCCTTTTTCACAGTGGGGATCCTGATAAGTTTAACATCATCATATATAATCGCCAAGGAGATAGAGCAGCATATTCTGTTTAATAATTTTGTTGGAATAATTCTTTTCCATTTCTTAGTTCAATTATTCTTTCTTTTTAGCTTAATTTTTGCGCTGGCAAAATTCGATGAAGGCGATAGGTATTTAGACATCCAAGTAAATGAAGATTTTTTTCTAACCAGAAGTGTGAGTAGACTGATGATACATGTCATACCAATATATATTAGTACTCAATACACGTTACAAAATTTAGAGGAGCGGAATCTGAAATAGAGAAAGCATTGGTTTCATTACCATAATTCGATCTTATCACCCAAGCACTGGAGCCATCTTTTTTGGTTCGATATAATGGAGTATATATATATTTTTTGGTTCAATATAATAGTTTATATATATATATTTATTTATTTATTTCAAATCAACAAAACAAGGCAAGAAAAATAAAAATCAAAGTACATAGATATGTTACTCAGTAGAAGAATAAATATAGATTCTCACCCAAGTTTTCACCCACGGCTTGCTTTGATATCACATGTAGTAATCCGAGTCAAATCTTAAGTTTGAATCAAATCATAGCACACAATAAAAAAGTTTAATATTATGTCTCAACAATATCTTTTTGGGTCATCTTAGCTTACCACAAGCCCATTCAAAAGGTTATGACTAAGATATTAATAATAAATAGTTTGAATCTTTATATACATATCTAAATATCTCACATTAACTAATGTGAAATTGGGGTGTTGTACTTTGAATGTGCACTAGATACTACTTAAATTAAATTCTTAAAGGCACTACTCATCGGATCTGCCCCCTAATCATTGGTGACTAAAGATTAATACTTTGATGACTAAAGAATTGTTACTAAATATACATACGAAATGGTGTGTACTCATGCATGGTGAATTATCAATTAGTTGCATTTTGGCACATCATTTTTTATCTATTTTTTTGTAACCACGTTTTGTCACCATGACATTATCCCTGTTAGAGAGTAATCTTAGTTTCTTGCAGCTGTTGTGTGTTTGATTGAATTATGAAAGCTATAGTAAAAGAAATTTAGGCATATATATGATTTTCACAACCATAAATATACATACCAATTCATCATCTAAAGTTATTTAATTACTTACTTGACCTTACAATAAACCGCCTTCTCGTACTCGATTTATCTATTAAAAATTTTAAACTACCATCAGCAGACAAATAATTTATTGTTCATTAAATATTCCTCAACACATTATAGATTATTTATTTAGTCGACCGCGCCTTAACGAAAACACCAGCGAGGACTATACCTTCCTTCCAAGACACGTTAATATATCCGGCCAGATAAAATTTAATATTTCCATAAGAAAATGTATTTGTGAATACTCCAGCTTTGAGCCTTATCCATTCCTTCATTGGCTTTGAAATTAAATCTTCTTGGCTCTCTTGCTTGGTTCCAATCAGGAAGAGTAAGTGTAAGGTTCACTGGATATTCCATGACTTGGATATCTTTCATCTCCACTTAAAATTTCACCTCATATTTCAATCTAGCCTCAAGTTTTTAGGAGTCATATTTTACGTTAACTTCTAGGCAGTAGCCTCCAATAAATTCAGCACGGTCGTCGCTACAAAATGATGATAGAAAATAGTCACAATATATATATATATATATATATATATATATATATATATATATGTTGGGAAAAATTACCTCCCACTAGAACCGTTTATGATAAATTAAATGATAAACCACGCCAAATAAATAATACAGTTCCAACAAAAATAATAACTGCAGAAAATAAGCCAAACACACAAGACACCAAATTTACGTGGAAAACCCAATTGGGAAAAACCACGGGGAGAGATCTCAGAAATCCACTATGAGAATAATATACAAACTTGAGAAAATAATATCACTAATTATTTTCTCCCTCTCTGTATCTAAGAAAATAAAATCACTATTTATTTTCTCTCTTTCTCACTTTCTTTCTATAACTCAATTGAGCTATTTTTCTCTCCACTCTTGGAACTCTCGGATGAATTCCCTCTAGTTTTCTCTACTCTCGTGCTCTCTGCCTTTTCTCTCTTTTCTGGTGCCTATCTCCATTCTACCGGGTGCACACACTTATAGCCACTTCATTAATAAATGTCAGCAAACCAAGGAACGGGAAACAAGGAAGAAAAAAAAAAGCAACAAAAGAAGAAAAATAAACCAGCTGCAGGAAACAAGGGGCCGAAAGCAAAAGAAGGATAAAATCAACATGGAAAAGTCAATAGTAGCAGCTGAGAATTAAATGCTTCACGTGGGATTGGAACCAACAATCTCCCCCTCCAATCCCATTAGAGAGGGTTTCCACCGTGACCCCGTCACTTGGAATCCATTCCTGCCAACTCCTTGCAAACCTCGAGCTTGTCGCGAGTCACAACCTTTGTCAACATGTCTGAAGTGTTTTCATCGGTATGAACTTTCTTTACTTTCATCAGCTCATTTTCCATCACTTCTCGAAGCCAGTGATAACGAACATCAATGTGCTTGGTACGATTATGATACGTGGCATTCTTGGTCAAGTCAATTGCACTTTGACTATCACAATAAACCACATACTCATCCTGTGTTACTCCCAACTCTTGGAGAAACCGTTTTAACCATAACATCTCCTTGCCTGCTTCTGTAGCGGCAATGTATTCCGACTCAGTTGTAGACAAAGCAACACACTTCTGCAATTTGGACTGCCATGACACAGCTCCCCCTGCAAAAGTAAACACATACCCTGAAGTAGACTTCTTCTCTTCAGAACCTGCCATGTCTGCATCTGTAAAACCCTCCAAGACTGGATTCGAATCACCAAAACCCAAACACAAACTGGAAGTAGCTTTTAAATATCTGAGAATCCACTTAACTGCTTCCCAATGTTCTCTACCAGGATTTGATAAATACCTGCTCACAACACCAACGGCATGAGCTATATCTGGCCGTGTACAAACCATTGCGTACATAAGACTCCCTACAGCAGAGGAGTAGGGAACTGCCGCCATATCATCTCTTCCTTCTTTAGTAGAAGGACTCATACGCTTCGTCAACTTAAAATGACTGGCCAGTGGTGTGCTAACTGGTTTAGCATCACCCATGTTGAACCTTGCAAGCACCCGTTCAACATACTTCTCTTGTGACAACCACAACTTCTTGGCTTTCCTGTCACGAATAATCTTCATGCCCAAAATTTGTTTGGCTGGACCTAAATCCTTCATATCAAAGGATTTGAACAACTCACCCTTGAGCCTGTAAATCATGTTAGCATTTTGCCCAACTATCAACATATCATCTACATATAGTAACAGAATAATGAAGTTACCACATGGGAATTTTTTCACATACACACAATGATCTGCAACTGTTCTGTTGTAACCTTGATCCATCATGAATGAATCAAACTTCTTGTACCATTGCCTTGGAGCTTGTTTCAGGCCATACAAGCTTTTCTTTAACTTGCAAACCAAGTGCTCTTTCCCTTTAACTTCAAATCCCTCTGGTTGCTCCATGTAGATTTCCTCCTTCAAATCACCATGAAGGAAAGCAGTCTTCACATCTAACTGTTCAAGCTCAAGATCCATATTAGCTACTAACCCCAAAACTACTCGAATTGAAGTCATCTTTACAACTGGAGAAAAAATCTCATCAAAATCAATACCTTGCTTTTGAGCAAAACCCTTGACAACCAATCGAGCCTTGTACTTCACTAGTTTGTCACCGTCTCTTTTCAGCTTGAACACCCATTTATTCCTCAAGGCTTTCTTGCCTTTTGGAAGTGTAGTCAACTCATAAGTGTGATTCTTGTGCAAAGAATCCATCTCATCTTGCATTGCTCCCAGCCAATTGCTCTTCTCCTTATGAGTCTCGACTTCTTGAAAATTCTCTGGCTCCCCCTGCTCAGCAATTAAAAGATATTCGGATGAAGGATACCTGACTGATGGCACATGCACTCTTGTGGATCTCCTGAGTTGAGGTTCTTCAATATCAAGATGAGGGGGTTGCTCCCCCTGCTCAATACCCTCTACATCCGACCCATTATCATGATGCAAATCTGTATCAGTCTCCTCTTCATTCTGAACTCTTTCTCCACCTGTGACATTTTGTAATGGAGAAGAAATTCCGCTGAGGCTTGGAACTCTATCATCTCTGGGCTGTGTGACGCTATAAAAATCCTCATAATTCTGGTGCTCATGAAACACCACATCTCTGCTTCTGAATAATTTTTTTTGAACTGGATCCCATAACCTGTAACCAAACTTTTCATCTCCATATCCAACAAATACACATGGAGTAGATTTGTCATCAAGCTTTGATCTGTGCTCCTTGGGAATATGTGCAAAAGCCTTGCATCCAAATATCCTCAAGTAAGAATATGACACATCCTTACCACTCCATATTTTCTCTGGAATCTGAAAATCCAACGGTGCTGATGGAGATCTATTAATCAGGTAGCAAGCAGTACGGACAGCTTCACTCCAGAATGGCTTAGGCAGTTTAGCCATTCTCAGCATGCATCGAACACGCTCCATAATAGTGCGGTTCATTCTTTCTGCTACACCATTATGCTGAGGGGTGCCAGGAACAGTCTGCTCATGTCGAATGCCATGTGTATCGCAATATGCCGCAAACTCCTTTGAAGTGTATTCCCCTCCGTTGTCACTGCGAAGACACTTCAATAATTTTCCAGTCTCCCTTTCAACCATAGCATGGAAACTCTGAAAGTACTGGAACACCTGGTCTTTTGTTTTCAACACATATGCCCATACCTTTCGTGAAGCATCATCAATAAAAGTAGCAAAATATCTATTGTCACCTAGAGACTCAACCTCAATGGGACCACAAACATCTGAATGTACTATCTCAAGTATCTTAGATTTTCTTTTAGAGGAGCTACTAAAAGAAACTCTATTTTGTTTACCAAATAAACAATAATCACACGGGCTTAAATTAGTACCTTTAGCAAAAGGAATGAGGGACCTTTTTGCTAACATCTGCAACCCTTTCTCACTCATGTGCCCGAGCCTTTTATGCCACAGATTTAGTGAAGATTCATCTTCAACTGTATTCACTTCACTAGAACACATTTTCACATGAGCCTTGTACAATGAACAGCAAGCAACACCTCTTGCAACAACCATTGCACCCTTGGTAAGCTTCCACTTTCCGTTGCCAAAGTGATTATCATAGCCTTCCCTATCCAAGGCCATACCAGAGATCAAGTTGAGACGCAAATCTGGAACATGTCTGACGTCCCTCAGAGTAATAGTGCAACCAACGTCTGTCTGAATGCAAACATCACCAATTCCAATAATCTTGGAACGATCAGTGTTACCCATTCTCACATGGCCAAAGTCTCCAGCTTTGTACTTCATGAAGAATTCCTTCTTGGGCGTGGCATGATACGAAGCACCTGTATCAATAACCCAATCAACTTTCTGATCATCAACATGTAAGCATTCTTCTTCCTCGAATGAAAGAATCACAACATCCTCGGTAACCGTAGCTGCAGCATTCTTGTCCTCAACTTTTCCTTGCTCACCAGTTTTCTGCTTGTCTAACCAGATCTTGCAATTTCTTTTGTAGTGGCCTTCCTTGTTACAATGGAAGCACCTGAATGTACCGCCATCTCTGGTCTTTGACTTGCTCCTATGATTTCTGCTTTTGCTGTGATGCGAGTTTCCCTTGTGAGATCCTCTGAAATTGCTTCTACCTCTGTTTTCTGCTACAAGTGCTTGTGTCTCAAAATTCATACCTTGCTCCTTTCGCCTTGTTTCTTCATTGTGTATACTGTCCTTGACCATCTGCATAGTTATTTTTCCTTCCGGAGCTGAATTGCTTAGTGACACAACTAACGTTTCCCAACTGTTGGGCAACGAACTGAGTAGCAACAACGCTTGAATCTCATCATCAAGATTCAACTTCATGGTAGACAACTGGTTCACCAATCCTTGGAACTCACTCATGTGCTCGGATACACTGCTACCATCTCTGTACTTCAGGTTCACGATCTTCCGAATCACAAATGTTTTATTCTGTGCATTCTTCTTCTCGTACATGGACTCTAATGTAGTCCAAAGAGAATTTGCATCCGTTTCCTGCGAAACATGGTGGAACACACTCTGATCGATCCATTGACGAATGTGACCGATCGTCTTCCTGTTCATCTTTTTCCAATCAGCCTCAGATTTATCCGCTGGCTTAACTCCTTTAAGCTCCAACGGTTCATACAAATCCTTACAATAAAGGATGTCTTCCATTCTAGACTTCCAGATCGAAAAATTAGATGATGTCAATTTAATCATGGCGCCACTTGATTCCTCCATTTAATTTATCAAAAACAACTAAGCAACACGCCTAGCTCTGATACCAATTGTTGGGAAAAATTACCTCCCACTAGAACCGTTTATGATAAATTAAATGATAAACCACGCCAAATAAATAATACAGTTCCAACAAAAATAATAACTGCAGAAAATAAGCCAAACACACAAGACACCAAATTTACGTGGAAAACCCAATTGGGAAAAACCACGGGGAGAGATCTCAGAAATCCACTATGAGAATAATATACAAACTTGAGAAAATAATATCACTAATTATTTTCTCCCTCTCTGTATCTAAGAAAATAAAATCACTATTTATTTTCTCTCTTTCTCACTTTCTTTCTATAACTCAATTGAGCTATTTTTCTCTCCACTCTTGGAACTCTCGGATGAATTCCCTCTAGTTTTCTCTACTCTCGTGCTCTCTGCCTTTTCTCTCTTTTCTGGTGCCTATCTCCATTCTACCGGGTGCACACACTTATAGCCACTTCATTAATAAATGTCAGCAAACCAAGGAACGGGAAACAAGGAAGAAAAAAAAAAGCAACAAAAGAAGAAAAATAAACCAGCTGCAGGAAACAAGGGGCCGAAAGCAAAAGAAGGATAAAATCAACATGGAAAAGTCAATAGTAGCAGCTGAGAATTAAATGCTTCACGTGGGATTGGAACCAACAATATATATATATATGATATAACGATGTCAATAATTATTAGTTGATTTTATTAAAAAAGTCAGGATCATTTTTTTTATATTTTAGGCTGTCCTTTCAAGTCAATTAATTAATTAAACGTTGAAGTAAAGGACTTTGGTTCGTGGTTATTCTCCACCCTTGGTTTCAAAGAGATCGTCGGTTTAAACTCCCTCCGAAGTTGAATGGTATGTAGTATACCAAAAAAGAAATTAAATTAAACCATTCTTACATAATTTTCCAGCATTGAGGGTCTTCAAATGAGAGTTCTTTGGATGTCCGAAAAACCCAATTGCGCTGAATAAGACAAGAAAGCAACATAAATGTGAAAATAGATAGGGCATAGTGATGACATATACATGTATATATAGCGAGAGGAACTGATCTATAACAAATGGTGGTTATTGGTCTATTTTGTGTCATCATATTTACACCATCCATTTATAAATTTAATGGCCATGATTTTAAAAAAAATACTACATAACTGTGTTGCAGTAAGAGAGTTCTAACGTGATTGGCAAATTGATGTAAGATACGGCGGTCATATAAGGTCTAATATTTATTCAAAATTTCACTAGATTTAATTACCTTCTTTTTCTTGAGAGCCGTTATGGAGCTCTCAATTCCCTTAACTTGAGAAAATAATGATTGGATCTTATTATGTCTGAGTTCTTGTGCCACGATCTCCTCGGTGACAACTTTTTAAAATTTGATGTTTTTGTTTTTGGTGTTGAGGTTAACCTCTTCCAGATGCTGTACTTGTAGGAATAGCAGGGGTGAAATATATTTTTCATCTTGATTTGGAATAAAATTATTATCTACTATCTTCAAATATTCTTCCCTTTTTTCATAACGGGGACTGGATAATATTAACATCATAATCATCGCGAAGGATACACCAGTAGATTCTGTTTATTTATTTATCTTTTGATCGGCAAAAAGAAATTTTATTGAAAACCTAAAAAATTAGTAGATTCTATTTAATAATTTGGTTGGAATATATCTTTACCGTATGTGGTCAATAATTCTTTGTTTTAACTTGTAGTGCTGGCAACGTTAAATCATGAATTGCTTGTAACCAGAAAAATATCTAAATAACGTGGTTAATTATTAGTCCATGTCTAATGTATATTTTAATTCATAGATATTAAATATATATGTTTAGTTTCTCATAGCTATTAATTTCTTGCATTAAAATGATAGAGTTCATAAATGCATGTCTTTGCTTTTTGGCGTAAAAAAATGATATGTTTGTAGGTTTAGTGTAGTGATTTTAATTTTGTTCTTTCATTGATCTGTTAAGTGAAGTAATGGTCCTTTTAGATGGTGTTGCTGTTGAGCTTTGGGTTAAGAGTTTCTTTTTTGGCTGTTAGATTTTGGTTATATGTGGTTTTCAAACTGAAGATAAACTTTAGAAAACTTTTTAACTATTTCTATTAGATACAACTAGAGGTTCCAGTTGTTTCACATTTTGAAGAGAAATATCATATGGGATTTAAAATTTAATATGACTAATTAAACAGTGTTATTATGGTAAATAATAATTACACACAATTTATTATTTTATTTCAAATTCTTTAATGTTCTTCTAAATTTTCTATGTGTCATATTATTATTGAATGTTGTGAAACACTAATTTTACGGATCATCTTTATATAATTTATTCTTATATGATAACATCACATAAAAGCATGTTTTAAAATGATGGAAAATTAACTCTTTGAATTCAAAATTGTATAAACAAAATTAGACTAAGCTGGTTGCATAGTTAAATCCCCTTATGAAAGCAAGGGTATAAAAAGTTTATGCACATGATTTTCATATATATACATACAGCTTCATGTTATTTATTTATTTATTTGTTATTCATTACATACAATACACCACCTAGTGATAATTGATTAATTTATTAGTACATGCACGGATGCTAATAATAACCATTTATTCATCATCAGCTACTCGATATATCCCTGGCAAACTATTGATTGTTTATTACGGCTCGGGTGAAATTTCTAGACCCTCACGCTTTATGAGAACACCATGAATAACTAGACTTTGCTTCCAAGTAGTGCATTCAGTCCCCGAGCTAGAAAGAAAATTTAATATCCCTAAGTTTGGTGAAATTAATCCCCAATTTTGATCTTTATCTTTTTGTTCCTTATTTTCTTATTGATCAAAAAGTCGTGGCATTCTTGCACGGTTCCATCTGGAAGAGTAAGTGTAAATTTCACTTATGTTACGTTTGGATTAAATGAATGGAATGGAAGAATGAATGAAATAATTTTAAGGTATTTCAAATATATATTTGATTGTTAGTGAGAGTGAGTGGTCTAATATGATGGTAAAATTATCATACATATCTATTCCATTAAAATGAATTTTTTCTCAGATGGAATAAAAATCAAAGGCATGGAATGATTCATTTCATCCACTAAAATGGTTTATTCTCTAAAATGATCATTTAATACACTATTTTTCATTGCATTCCTTCTTTCATTCCATTCCTTCAATTCAAACATAGCATTATATTTTCATGATAAGATCTTTCTTCAGTATCACCACGTACGAAAAACGCTTCTTACTTCTTTCATTAGCATCATATTTTCCATCAACTTGTAGCATTTTGCCACCAATTAAGGTTCTAATTTCAAATTTATGGTTCAATTTTAAAGATTTAGGGATTAGTTATGGTTCAATATTAGGATTTAGGATTCACTTTTGGTATTTAGGTTATAGGTTCATATTTTTTGGGTTCAATTTTAAGTGTTTAGGGTTTATTGTTATTTAGTTTTGAAGATTTGGGGTTCAATTTTAGTATTTATTTAAGGTAGAAATATAGGGAATAGCGTGTAAGTTTTGGCCCAGAGGAGAGGAATCGTGATCGCGTTGTACTCAGCTTATATGAGTTGCGTTGCATCTCCCGCAATGTTGCAGGTCGCTTATAAGAATCCGATCATATAATGATTGATTGTTAAGCGATCACTTCAATCTCATCAATTTGCTGCTTTCTATTTGTGGCGATCAAAGGCCCATTAGAGGTGAGATTCCTTATCTTGATTTGGCATAAATCCTATCTACTATATATCTATCTATCTTCATATTAATATTATTCCTTCCTTTTTATTTCAAAGTGGGAACTGGATAAGATTAATATCATCATCATCCCTAACTGTAGAGCAGCACATTCTGTTCAATAACCGATCCAGGAATTCTCCTTAGTATTTGACGACATATTTATTAATAAAAGATTTATTATAAAGTGTGGATTGGATAAGAATATTACATGTTTTTTTAGAAAAATGAAGTTTGAAACTTTACCAGCCTGCTGGAGGCATATATGAACACACACAAACAAAAACAAAGATTTTGTAATTGTGTGGTTGTTTCGTGGCAATTGATCCCTCGATAATGTTATACTTTCCACAACAAATTAAAATGACTATTGTTTCGGGAAGAGAAAAGTTGTTGGGAGATGGGGTAGTAAATTAAAAATAATTAGTAAAAGATATCAAGATTAAAGATTAAAATTCAAAAAACAACTTCTAATTTACTCAAATTCTTGAATACCACATATGATTGGATTTCACAACGGCACTCGTACATTGCGAGTTTGGCCTAACATGGTTAACTATTAGGGTAAAAGGCAGTTTTACCCTTCTTATTTTGGCCTAACATGATAAAGCTAGTTCACACACTAGCTCATTCAGTTAATGACAGTTTGGTATACGATAATTTACACTAGCTTATCCGTTAATAGCAGTTTGGTAGACGGTGGTTTACATTAGCTCATCAACTAATAACATTTTAGTAGACGATAGTTTACACTAACTTGTCAGTTAATAGCATTTTAGCAGACACTAATTTACAGTAACTTGTCAACTAATAAAAGTTTGGTAGACAGTAATTTACACTAGTTTGTCAACTAAACAATTGGACAAACGACAAATTGTTTGGTGGATTGCTGGTTTTAGAATTGTGAATTTTTATCATGCATGCATGCATATATATATATATATATATATATAATTAAATTGCTTCTCATTCTCATCCCAAAACCGTAACAAAATAACTAGCTAGATTAATTATTGTATATGCGTGGGATAACGTATATATTAACACTGAACCTAGGGTGGAACACTTTCTTACTAAATTAGAATTAAAATTACTAGGAGGATATATTTAACAAAATAACTAGCTACATAAAGTAGTTTTCTTTTATTCTTCGCATTGAAGGACTCTTGACAATGAAATTAAAGCCATGTTAACTAAAATTACTTTATGCTATATTACTTTCAGTTTCTTTCGGTATACACCATGTTACTTCATCTGAACATTAACTTGATACCTCTTGAATTCTCCCATCATTGTTCAACTGATTCAAATTTCTTCTTCAAACAGTTATAGCTATCCAAATACAATAATAATTAAAGAATTAAAAATGATACAGAACACATTAGCCCCTTATATATAGCTAGTTTGTGGTCTGATGATCCTTAAAATATAAAGCAGATAAATTAAAGATGATGCTATGGCGCTGGGATTTTCATCTATTGTGGCATCTACAGCAATATTGCTTTTGGTACTGCTTGGACAAATAAAGCGAGAGAAGAGCAGTTTGTTTCTTTCAAATGCATGGGGATGCATCTATTATATTGTTGCCGAAAGAATTTTATGAGCTCATAATAATGCAGAAAACTTAATTTGATGGTTGCCGCGGCCTAATAATATTAAATTACAATATAAATAATCATATTTTATCCATACAAAAGTAGCCCAATCCCACCCCCGTTTATCTCTTTAAGATGGTATCCAACCATGCAACTTAATTTGTTCAAATTCTTATCCTCAGTCCCTCATTCGTATCCAAAAGAAAATTTCTTCTTATATTTTGTACGAGGTGCACGAATTCACTACACATTTTGCGACAACAATATTATTTTTTTCACAATACCATCATGTAATAATTTATTTAATTATTTTATTAATTTGATATAGCAATAAACCACATCAATTTATTTATTACATGCTAATAACTATCATCAGGAAGTAGTTATTACTTATTTTCTCATCAGGTATTCCCTGACATATTATCGATAATATATTTATTTCTTATCAGAGTCAATGTGAACACCATTGACGACTAAACCTTGCTTCAAAGTGGTGGTTTCAGTCCCGGAGAGAGAAAATTTGATATCTCCAAAAAACATAAACGTATTTGTGAACTCCCCGACTTTTAGCTGAATGATTTGGTTCCTAGGCTTATCCATCAAATGTTCATCAGACACTTGCATGGTTCCATCAGGGAGAATAAGTGCAAGTTTCACTGGAGATACCATTATAAGGCTATTTTTCAGCAGCACCTCAAAAGTCACATTATAGTTCAGTCCTCGTTCGAGATTACGTGCCTCATATTTTCCGTCGACGTCTAGGTTCTTTCCACCAATTAATTCAGCACTATCATCACTGCAAAAATGATATTAGAAAGTTAGAAAATTTTGAAACAAGGAGTTATTTTGGAACTCGGAAAACTTGAGGGAAAATGAGGCGAAAAGAAAAGTGAAATCTAAAAAATTGTTGCAATGCTTTAACCATTTATATGACATTACATTTATTTTATGTTGGATTTTTAAGAAGTTATAGATAATCAGATTTATCATCATTGACATAGTTTTTTTTTTCATTTATTTTTGTTTTCTTTACTGTTCTTTTTCTTTGTGTTTTTCAAGTACCAAACACAGCATACGCTTAGGTAATAACGAAGAGGTTCATATTCCTAAGATCGGGAACTTCGTTGTTAGTCACAATATATCACATCTAACGATATATTGCCGTTGTTGTGTCATCGATAATACAAACATTTGTTTCATTAAATGTCTTAGAGAAAATTGAGTGAAAAATATAACGGAGGAGATCCCACTCGTTCAAAATTTGGGAATCAAGATCTCATCCATTATACTTTTTTCCCATTTTAATTCCTCAACATACAGTTAACACATAAATATTGTTTTTTGTGACACTACCAATAATGCAATTATTTGCGATGAATTTTATTACGTTGTTAAATGTAATACTTGTATCATTAAATATATATTGAGTAAACATTGATAAAAGGTGTAATTGATAAAATGTGTAATGGAATGGATTTTAATCCAATAATTAGAAATATTCGGTGAGCGTTTTCGATATATGTATGTAACTTAAACACAAATTCTGATTATTAATGCCATTTTTTATTTTTTTTTGTTAAAACAGGATTAGCATTAGATCATGTAAATAAGTCTTGGGAACCTACGTAAATTTCCAGCATTCAGGGTCTTCATATGTGAGATCCTTTGCACTCACAAATACCAAACGCACCTGATAAAAAGAAAAATTACCAATGTTAATATGATAGATAGGGTAATCTAGTGCTGAATAATATATGTGTGTGTGTGTGTGTGTGTGTGTGTTTGTGATGTTTGTTCGCTATTTTACTAGACGTTCCTGCTTGAATAGTTGTTGTGCCATTGTCCTCAATGCCAAAATATTCTCTTAAAGTGTTGATGTTAATTAATCTCCCTATGGGAGGCTGCATTTATAGCACAGCCGAGGGTGAGATTTGTGGATCATCTTGTTTTGGCATATAACCTTATATTCTGCCATCTTTATCGTATATTCCTTCCTTTTTTTCACTTCATTATCATCGCGAAAGATAGTGTTGGTCGTGGTCGTATACAAGTGGAGAGAAAATTAAATGAAAGATTGAATGACTAGTCTACATAATGATTCAAATACATAAGGACTTAAGTTTTCAGGTCAAGTTGGTTTCTAAGCATATATACTAAGGTAACACGCTCAGGCTCCATAATTCTTATCCAGCATATTTTTTCTATAATTTGGTTGAAAGATATTTACCATTCCTCGTATATGTTAGGTCCAATCCCATGTGCTGCATTCATTGCAGCGGTTGTACTTGACTTTCCTGCTGCTGCTTTTACTTTTCTTCTTTCTGTTGCTTTCGTCTCCTTGTTTCCTGCTGTTTTGTGTGCCGCATTGATTTTGCTTTAATGGCAACTAACCTGCTGAAGTTGGCATTCTGAAATTAATTTGAGTGATCGATGGCTATATATGCCATCAGTTGGAAGAATGAAAGATACACAAAATATGCAAAGAGTAGAAAAAGCAGAGAGCACGCAAGAGAGAAAAACAAAAAGGGAATTCATCCGAGAGTTCCAAGTGTGGAGAGAAAAATAGCTCATTTGAGTTATAGAAAGAAAGTGAGGAAGAGAGAAAATAAATAGTGATTTTATTTTCTTAGCTACAAAGAGGGAGAAAATAATTAGTGATATTATTTTCTCAAGTTTGTATATTATTCTCATAGTGAATTTCTGAGATCTCTCCCCGTGGTTTTTCCCAATTGGGTTTTCCACGTAAATTTGGTGTCTTGTGTGTTTGGCTTATTTTCTGCAGTTATTATTTTTGTTGGAACTGTATTATTTATTTGGCGTGGTTTATCATTTATGTAAGACCCCGAATTTATGAAATACAAAATTTAATTTTTCTTCATATATATTTTTCCTGAAACAGTAAATGGTTAAATTGACAAAATTGAAAGTTAAGGACGTTATGTGCAAATTTTATTTTGTCGGACAATATTCTTTTTGTTGGGGAATATTCGTTTTGTCGGGGAATATTCGGGCCGTACGACGGCGCCGAAATAACTAATTATTGGTGGAGCCCACAACGGAATAATTGTCGGATATAGAAAACGACAGAAGTAACCTTTTTAAATAAAAATAGTCAACGGTGTTAACTGTTAAAATACCGGTGATAAAAGAATAATAGCATACGGTAATTTATGGTATTTTACTGTGGCACACGGTATTCTACAGTAGCACACGGTATTGTACAGTGTCTCATATTATTGACACCGTAACTGTTACGCATCATTTCATCAATAATTGTCACTGCATAATATTTTATATTATCAATTCAATTATTGTTGCTACACAATATTTTGCATTATTGATTCAATAATTGTCATTACACTGTATTTCATATCATCAAGTCAATAATTGTTGGTGCACTGTAGTTTAAAATTATTGAATCTAATAATTGTCACAGTAGCAAATATACTATAATTTATATTATTAAATTAATAAAAATATGTAACGTGTTTCTTACATTATTATGGTAACATTATTTTATATGTTGGACTCACAGGAAGAATAAATAAATAAATAAATAAAATAAAATAATTAATTTTACTATTTGAAATAGTAACGTGAATAGTGACGTGAATAGTAACGTGAATAGTAAGTGAATAGTAAGAAACATGTGGGACCCACTGTGGGGCCCACACGAAATGTGAGAAATATGTTTGCTGGGAATGGGTTGGTGGAGGCTGCGCAGCAGCCTCTGCTGAATTTTTTTTCTGTTCACCTACCACGCATAGTGCCTTATTTTCTCCTATAAATAGCTTGTTCAGCTGAATAGAAAAATCACACCTAAAACATAAAATTTTTCTATAAGAATTTTATGAGTTTTCTCTGAGAATAGTAAGGTTATTTTGAGAGTTTGAAAGCCAAAAGGAGTGCAGGAATTTTTCAAGTAAGTCTTTTATTAAAGAGTAGTAATTTTATAAATTCCTATTTTTCACGGTATTCACAAATCTTCCTTTAGAAGACTCTTCTTTAAGAAGATTCATTTTTTAAAAGCTTTCTTTGGAAGATTTATTTTGGAATATTATTTTTAAAACTATTTAAAAGTAGTTATATTATACTACAAAAATTATGTTAAATATATATAATTTTGATAATTCATATTATACGAGTTATCATACACTTTGAAATTTATATGTGGAAATTACTAATTTTATTATAAAAATATAGGTTGATCAACCTCATTTAAATCAATATCCAGTCACGTGTTAAGGTAAGGGGTATCACTCTTTTCATCATCATAAATGGATATTATTTTCTTTCTTACTTGAAGGGATTATCATTCTTTGATTCTCGAAAATAATATCGTTTCTTTCTTGTGCCATTTATTTCCATGTATTCAAATTGATGGGAATAACCTTACGGTGCGGATTATCGCCTGTTGGTGAATAACCCTTTTTATTTGTCTCGTGTGGAAATAATTTGTCTACACGAATTATCACATGACACTTTTATTCCATATTCGTAAGTGATATCATTTTCCTTTATACTCATAAGGGATACCATCTTTTTCATCTTCCATTATTCAAACTTACTATGGTAAGGGATATTAATTCCCTTCACCTTTTGTTAATCAAACCTGCTACGGTAAGGGATATTATTTTCTTTCATACTCCTAAATCGAAACTTATTATGGAACTATTGCTTCTATAATTCCTGAAAATATTATATGTTCCATAATAGTTGAACTTCATTATTTCAACTGAACCTTCCTATTTACGTGAACCTTTCTATTGAACTGTAACCGTTATTCTGAACTGTGGATCTTGAATATCATTTTTAAATTTCACTCCACATCATGTTGACAATTTGGACATTATTTGAATCTGCACAAAGTAAACTTCTGATACTTATTGTTTATCCTGTTCTTCTGTTCATCATTTGTATCACTGTTATTTGTATTAATCATCAAGAATCAAGCTGTTGTGAATATCTGTGGCCGGGGGCACAGATGTGATATAATTGTTGAACAGATGATAGGTTAAAGGCGATATACTAGGTTAAAGGCGATACATCTGTTCGGTGTCTTTTATGGCACGTGGTTAATGTTCTCTTTGGCCCGTAGTGCAAAGATGAACTGTTGATTGGTATGATTATGACCAAAGGCTGAATCTGGTATAATCATGACCGTTGGTGTTATATTGAATGTCTTTGGCCCGTAGTGCAAAGATGAACTGTTGATCTGCATGATTATGACCAGGAACTGTGAAGTTGTATTATTTTGACTAATGGTATTTCAGATGATAAAAGTTGATGATATTTTTACTAAAAAGAGAAGCGAGTGGACATTATAGTCTGCATTATTCTTCTAATAGATTGCTCATTCCGCTGCTATTATTGATCTGAACGTTGTTTAAGAATTTAACTGCAGTTTTTGATATAAACCTTGTAGTCTATTGTATTCTATCAAGAACTCAACTGTTGAAGGCTAATGATAAATTATTCGTCATTATCTTAGTCATGATATTTCTTACTGGGCTATTTGAGCTCACCCTTTCTTTTCGTTCCATTGTTTTTCAACAGGAGATGAGAACGTAACGGGGTCTAGCCGGGGAATGGAGTGAGAGTGCGGGGATAGCTATCATAGTCTTCACGTGTTATAAAATAGTGTGGCAATAATAATGAAGACTTAGTTGTGTTGTATTATCCACTGTATTGTTGTACGTTGTATTTCATTGTAATAATTTTGTTGTAGTCTTTTGACGACTCAAGTTTGGGCTGTGTGGGCTCAGATTTGGGGGCGTCACAGTCGGCATCAGAGCTTAGGGATATGGTCTTTAATGGAGATCTGGGGTTAGAACTAGGAGGGGAGAGACGAATAGAATCAGTCACTAGTGTGTCCTACCTAAATTAGATTTTATTATCTAATGAGTTGATTTGAATATAGGGACATGAAGTGATGAGTCAGTTTGTTTAAACTAACATTTACTTTGTGACAACAGTTTAGTATGGCATCTGGAAATCAAGAGGTTAACTATGAAATACCCGAAACGAATGTAGCCGAAAATCAAGAAGCCACAAACAATCCTCCTGCCAACTCAGGAAATAATATTCCTGATAACATGATGAATGATGAATTCTTTAGGAATTTCATGCAGTTCATGCAGAATCAGGCAAGAGGAAATCCAGTTAACAATAACGGTAGAAACGCTGGTAATTTGAGGACGGTCACTGTCAAGCAATTTAAAGAATTGGGACCACCTGAATTCCACGGGAAGCCTGACCCACTCAAAGCGGAGGCATGGCTGAAGCAGACGACAAAAATACTTGATGTCCTACAATGCGCTGATGATGAGAAGGTGCCCTTTGCTACTTTTATGTTTCGAGGTGAGGCGGATCACTGGTGGGAAGCGGTAAAACGTATCCACCCTTCAGCACTTGAGATGTCTTGGACAGAATTCCAAGAGCTATTTAATGAAAAGTACTTCCCAGAAAGCATCCGCCATATGAAGGAAGTGGAATTCATTAAGCTGGAGCAGGAAAACATGACAGTTTCTCAATATGAAGCTAAGTTTGCTGAACTGTCTCGTTTTGCGACTCATCTAGTAGATGACGAAGCATGGATGAGTCGGATGTTCTTACGTGGTCTAAGATTCTAAATCCGTCAACAACTTAGCTCTCATAAATTTAGTTTGTATTCAGATGTTGTTGATAGGGCTCAAAGGGTGGAGCAAACAGATGAAAAATTACAGCCAAGAGTCAATGATCAGATAAATGATAACAACCACAGGAACGAGAACCATCGAGGAGGTAACCAACACTTCGGTGATAATTCCACATCAAATAACAGAAGAGGAGAATCCAGTGGGAACAATTTCAAAAGAAAGAGATTCCATAATAATTATGGAAGGGCACCAGTACCAGCACCAGCACCGACCCCAGTTTCAAGGGGAGAAGATCGACCACCAGTGAGATGCTATAGGTGTGGTCAGGAAGGTCACATCAGCCCAAACTGTACACTGCAGTCCAAAAAGTGCTACAGTTGTGGGAAAGAGGGTCATCTTGCGCGGTTTTGTCCTGCCACAAAATCAAGTCCAGCTGCAGTGATGATACCAAAAGCTAGCGCGGATAAGGGAAAATCTGTAGTTCAAGGGAGAGCTTTTGTTGTGACATCCCAAATGGCACGAAACTCGAACGATGTGATAACCGGTAAGCTATTCATAAATTCTCGTGAAGTCTACGCTTTGTTAGATACTGGCTCTACCCATTCTTTTATCTCACCTGCATGTGCTCAGCGTTTAAACTTAACTCCTGAAAATTTGGACTTTGACTTATCAGTTGAAACCTCATTAGGAGAAATGACCATTACATCTACTGTCTATAAATCTTGCCTAGTTCAAATCAACAACCTCACATTACCTGTTGACCTTATTTCTTTGGAGATGCATGAATTTGATGTGATTTTAGGAATTGATTGGTTGACTACCCATCATGCTAAAATTGATTGTTTTCATAAGATTATTAGTTTTCATATTCCTAATCAACCTGTCATGCAAATTCAAGCAACTAAACCATTGAAATCTATAACTGTTATTTCTAGCCATAAAGTCATTCGTTTATTGAAAAACGGATGTCAAGCCTTTTTAGCTCATGTCACTGATTTGAACAAAAATACGTCAAACTTGAATGATATTCCCATTGTTAATGAGTTTCCTGACGTTTTTCCGGAGGAACTTCTTGGCTTACCCCCAAACCGAGAAATTGAATTCTGTATCGATCTTGAACCCGGTACTAAGCCCATTTCTAAAACTCCATACCGAATGGCTCCCATTGAACTTCAAGAGTTAAAAGTCCAACTACAGGAATTGTTGGATACTGGTTTCATTCGTCCGAGTGCATCACCTTGGGGTGCTCCTGTTCTATTTGTGAAGAAGAAAGACGGGAGTATGAGATTGTGCATTGACTACCGAGAATTGAACCATGTCACCATCAAAAACAGGTATCCGTTACCTCGAATTGATGACATGTTTGATCAATTACAAGGTGCTCAACATTTCTCAAAGATTGATCTCCGTTCTGGATATCATCAGTTAAAGGTTAAAGGTTAAAGTTGAGGACATTCCAAAGACTGCTTTCAGAACTCGTTATGGGCATTATGAGTTTTTAGTCATGCCTTTTGGACTAACCAATGCTCCTGCAGCTTTCATGGACATGATGAACCGAATATTCAAGGAATATTTGGATCATTTTGTGGTTGTGTTTATTGATGACATCCTCATATACTCCAAAAGTCGTGAGGATCATGAACAACACCTGAGATTGATACTCCAGAAGCTCCGTGAGAACAAATTATATGCCAAGTTGAAGAAATGTGAGTTCTGACTTGAGGAGGTCACGTTTCTTGGGCATGTGATTTCTAGTCAAGGAATATCAGTCGATCCTGCGAAGATTGAAACGGTACTAAATTGGGAACAACCCAAGACAGTAACCGAAGTCCGAAGTTTTCTGGGCCTAGCTGGTTATTATCGGAGATTCGTAGAAGGATTTTCTCGA
Source organism: Hedera helix (assembly GCA_947179155.2). Classification (NCBI taxonomy): domain Eukaryota; kingdom Viridiplantae; phylum Streptophyta; class Magnoliopsida; order Apiales; family Araliaceae; genus Hedera; species Hedera helix. The sequence continues at coordinate 36,760,692 of OX359273.1, forward strand.
ATCGCCACTCCATTAACTCAGCTTACTCGGAAAAGCACAAAATTCATATGGAGCGAGCAATGCGAGAAAAGTTTTCAAAAGCTTAAGAGGAGACTTGTTTCAGCTCCTGTTCTGACCATTCCATCAGGATCGGGAGAATTTGTCATATACAGCGATGCTTCAGGCAAAGGTCTAGGCTGTGTCCTTATGCAACATGGAAAGGTTATAGCCTATGCCTCTCGACAACTCAAAGATTATGAGAAAAATTACCCTACTCATGATCTAGAGTTGGCAGCAGTCGTTTTCGCGTTGAAGATTTGGAGACACTACTTGTACGGAGAGAAAGTGGATATCTATACGGATCATAAAAGTCTCAAGTATTTCTTCACCCAGAAGGAACTCAACATGCGACAACGACGTTGGCTTGAGCTGTTGAAGGATTATGATCACACAATCCAGTATCACCCGGGAAAGGCGAACGTTGTAGCTGACGCTTTGAGCAGAAGATCTTATGCGAGTACAAGTGCACTGCTGACAACACAAAAGTGTATTTTGTACGACTTGCAAAAGATGGAGATAGAGCTAAAGACACCAGGGACCCACTCGAAGATTGCTCACGTGCGAGTAGAACCAGCTTTAATGGATAAAATTAAAGCTGCTCAAGCTACCGATCCGGAACTGATGAACATGATGAAGAAAGTACAAGAAGGTGTTATCCCCGAAGCAATAATTGACGAGACAGGAATACTTCGAGTTAACTCTCGACTCTGTGTTCCTAACGATCCTGATTTGAAGCATAAAATCATGATGGAGGCACACAACACGCCATTTGCAATCCACCCAGGAGGTACCAAGATGTATCGAGATATTCGACATACATTTTGGTGGAACAATATGAAAATGGAGATTGCAGAGTTTATCTCAAGGTGCCTAACTTGTCAACGTGTCAAGGCAGAGCATCAAGTACCTAAGGGTCCATTACAACCACTTGAGGTTCCCGAATGGAAGTGGGAACACATCAATATGGATTTCGTGACGGGTCTTCCCAAAGTTTCTCAAGGCTTAGATGCAATTTGGGTTATCGTAGATAGATTGACCAAATCCGCTCATTTCTTGCCTATACGAGAAAACTTTTCACTTGAACGTCTTGCCGGTATGTACATAAATGAGATCGTGAGATTGCATGGCATGCCAGTTTCCATAGTTTCTGATCGAGATCCTATATTCACTTCACGCTTTTGGATCAGTCTACAAAAAGCTATGGGCACTGAACTACGTTTTAGTTCTGCATACCATCCTCAAACGGACGGACAATCGGAAAGGACGATCCAAACCCTCGAAGATCTTTTGAGACTTTGCGTACTCGACTTCAAAGGAAGTTGGGATAAGTACTTGCCATTGGTGGAATTTTCCTACAACAATAGTTACCAAACAAGTATAGGCATGGCTCCATTCGAGGCTTTATATGGACGCAAGTGTCGCTCTCCAATATGTTGGAATGAGGTAGGAGAAGCAAAATTGTTGGGACCCGAGTTGGTACGCTTGACGACCGAAAAGATCCAAATGATCCGACAACGAATACAGACAGCGCAAGAACGACAAAAGAGTTATGCTGATCTTCATCGGAGAGACGAAAGTTTCAACGTCGGAGATCATGTATTCTTACGTGTTTCTCCATGGAAAGGAGTTACGAGATTCGGAAAGAGAGGAAAGCTTAACCCTCGATTTATTGGCCCATTTGAAATCCTCGATCGAGTAGGAACCGTAGCCTACAGACTAACCCTACCACCAAGTATGTCTCGCATCCATAACGTTTTTCACATATCTATGTTACGTAAATATGTGAAGGACCCAAACCACGTCATTGAGTTAGAACCAGATGTTATAGCAGAAGATTTAACGTATGAGGAGGTACCTGTTAAGATCCTAGATAAGAAGGAGCAGATCTTACGCTCAAAGGTTATACCTCAAGTTAAGGTTTTATGGAGGAACCAAGATATTGAGGAAATGACCTGGGAGCTAGAATCTGAAATGAAGTCTAGGTATCCATACCTCTTCGAAATGCCAGGTACGTCAATTTCGGGGACGAAATTTCATAAGGAGGGGAGGTTGTAAGACCCCGAATTTATGAAATACAAAATTTAATTTTTCTTCATATATATTTTTCCTGAAACAGTAAATGGTTAAATTGACAAAATTGAAAGTTAAGGACGTTATGTGCAAATTTTATTTTGTCGGACAATATTCTTTTTGTCGGGGAATATTCGTTTTGTCGGGGAATATTCGGGCCGTACGACGGCGCCGAAATAACTAATTATTGGTGGAGCCCACAACGGAATAATTGTCGGATATAGAAAACGACAGAAGTAACCTTTTTAAATAAAAATAGTCAACGGTGTTAACTGTTAAAATACCGGTGATAAAAGAATAATAGCATACGGTAATTTATGGTATTTTATTATGGCACACGGTATTCTACAGTAGCACACGGTATTGCACAGTGTCTCATATTATTGACACCGTAACTGTTACGCATCATTTCATCAATAATTGTCACTGCATAATATTTTATATTATCAATTCAATTATTGTTGCTACACAATATTTTGCATTATTGATTCAATAATTGTCATTACACTGTATTTCATATCATCGAGTCAATAATTGTTGGTGCACTGTAGTTTAAAATTATTGAATCTAATAATTGTCACAGTAGCAAATATACTGTAATTTATATTATTAAATTAATAAAAATATATAACGTGTTTCTTACATTATTATGGTAACATTATTTTATATGTTGGACTCACAGGAAGAATAAATAAATAAATAAATAAAATAAAATAATTAATTTTACTATTTGAAATAGTAACGTGAATAGTGACGTGAATAGTAACGTGAATAGTAAGTGAATAGTAAGAAACATGTGGGACCCACTGTGGGGCCCACACGAAATGTGAGAAATATGTTTGCTGGGAATGGGTTGGTGGAGGCTGCGCAGCAGCCTCTGCTGAATTTTTTTTCTGTTCACCTACCACGCATAGTGCCTTATTTTCTCCTATAAATAGCTTGTTCAGCTGAATAGAAAAATCACACCTAAAACATAAAATTTTTCTATAAGAATTTTATGAGTTTTCTCTGAGAATAGTAAGGTTATTTTGAGAGTTTGAAAGCCAAAAGGAGTGCAGGAATTTTTCAAGTAAGTCTTTTATTAAAGAGTAGTAATTTTATAAATTCCTATTTTTCACGGTATTCACAAATCTTCCTTTAGAAGACTCTTCTTTAAGAAGATTCATTTTTTAAAAGCTTTCTTTGGAAGATTTATTTTGGAATATTATTTTTAAAACTATTTAAAAGTAGTTATATTATACTACAAAAATTATGTTAAATATATATAATTTTGATAATTCATATTATACGAGTTATCATACACTTTGAAATTTATATGTGGAAATTACTAATTTTATTATAAAAATATAGGTTGATCAACCTCATTTAAATCAATATCCAGTCACGTGTTAAGGTAAGGGGTATCACTCTTTTCATCATCATAAATGGATATTATTTCCTTTCTTACTTGAAGGGATTATCATTCTTTGATTCTCGAAAATAATATCGTTTCTTTCTTGTGCCATTTATTTCCATGTATTCAAATTGATGGGAATAACCTTACGGTGCGGATTATCGCCTGTTGGTGAATAACCCTTTTTATTTGTCTCGTGTGGAAATAATTTGTCTACACGAATTATCACATGACACTTTTATTCCATATTCGTAAGTGATATCATTTTCCTTTATACTCATAAGGGATACCATCTTTTTCATCTTCCATTATTCAAACTTACTATGGTAAGGGATATTAATTCCCTTCACCTTTTGTTAATCAAACCTGCTACGGTAAGGGATATTATTTTCTTTCATACTCCTAAATCGAAACTTATTATGGAACTATTGCTTCTATAATTCCTGAAAATATTATATGTTCCATAATAGTTGAACTTCATTATTTCAACTGAACCTTCCTATTTACGTGAACCTTTCTATTGAACTGTAACCGTTATTCTGAACTGTGGATCTTGAATATCATTTTTAAATTTCACTCCACATCATGTTGACAATTTGGACATTATTTGAATCTGCACAAAGTAAACTTCTGATACTTATTGTTTATCCTGTTCTTCTGTTCATCATTTGTATCACTGTTATTTGTATTAATCATCAAGAATCAAGCTGTTGTGAATATCTGTGGCCGGGGGCACAGATGTGATATAATTGTTGAACAGATGATAGGTTAAAGGCGATATACTAGGTTAAAGGCGATACATCTGTTCGGTGTCTTTTATGGCACGTGGTTAATGTTCTCTTTGGCCCGTAGTGCAAAGATGAACTGTTGATTGGTATGATTATGACCAAAGGCTGAATCTGGTATAATCATGACCGTTGGTGTTATATTGAATGTCTTTGGCCCGTAGTGCAAAGATGAACTGTTGATCTGCATGATTATGACCAGGAACTGTGAAGTTGTATTATTTTGACTAATGGTATTTCAGATGATAAAAGTTGATGATATTTTTACTAAAAAGAGAAGCGAGTGGACATTATAGTCTGCATTATTCTTCTAATAGATTGCTCATTCCGCTGCTATTATTGATCTGAACGTTGTTTAAGAATTTAACTGCAGTTTTTGATATAAACCTTGTAGTCTATTGTATTCTATCAAGAACTCAACTGTTGAAGGCTAATGATAAATTATTCGTCATTATCTTAGTCATGATATTTCTTACTGGGCTATTTGAGCTCACCCTTTCTTTTCGTTCCATTGTTTTTCAACAGGAGATGAGAACGTAACGGGGTCTAGCCGGGGAATGGAGTGAGAGTGCGGGGATAGCTATCATAGTCTTCACGTGTTATAAAATAGTGTGGCAATAATAATGAAGACTTAGTTGTGTTGTATTATCCACTGTATTGTTGTACGTTGTATTTCATTGTAATAATTTTGTTGTAGTCTTTTGACGACTCAAGTTTGGGCTGTGTGGGCTCAGATTTGGGAGCGTCACAATTTAATTTATCAGAAACGGTTCTAGTGGGAGGTAATTGTTCCCAACAATTGGTATCAGAGCTAGGCGCATTGCTTAGTTCTTTATGATAAATTAAATGGAGGAATCAAGTGGCGCCATGATTAAATTAACATCATCTAATTTTTCAATCTAGAAATCTAGAATGGAAGACATCCTTTATTGTAAGGATTTGTATGAACCGTTGGAACTTAAAGGAGTTAAGCCAACGGATAAATCTGAGGCTGATTGGAAAAAGATGAACAGGAAGACTATCGGTCACATTCGACAGTGGATCGATCAGAGTGTGTTCCACCATGTTTCGCAGGAAACGGATGCCAATTCTCTTTGGACTACATTAGAGTCCATGTACGAGAAGAAGAATGCACAGAATAAAACATTTGTGATTCGGAAGATCGTGAACCTGAAGTACAGAGATGGTAGCAGTGTATCCGAGCACATGAGTGAGTTCCAAGGATTGGTGAACCAGTTGTCTACCATGAAGTTGAATCTTGATGATGAGATTCAAGTGTTGTTGCTTCTCAGTTCGTTGCCCAACAGTTGGGAAACGTTGGTTGTGTCACTAAGCAATTCAGCTCCGGAAGGAAAAATAACTATGCAGATGGTCAAGGATAGCATACATAATGAAGAAACAATGCGAAAGGAGCAAGGTATGAATTTTGAGACACAAGCACTTGTGGCAGAAAACAGAGGTAGAAGCAATTTCAGGGGATCTCACAAGGGAAACTCGCATCACAGCAAAAGCAGAAATCATAGGAGCAAGTCAGAGATGGCGGTACATTCAGGTGTTTCCATTGTAACAAGGAAGGCCACTACAAAAGAAATTGCAAGATCTAGTTAGACAAGCAGAAAATTGGTGAACAAGGAAAAGTTGAGGACAAGAATACTGCAGCTACTGTGACGACCCCAAATCCGGGTTCTTTAACCTCGGGTTTGGTTCTCACTGTACAATATTAAACAATAATGAAATACATAAATTGTATTCACACTTCGCGGAATAATACAAAAGGTTCCTTAATCAAAAGGCTACACTTCCCAAGGTCTATTACCTTAATCTTAAACATTACATATCTTAAGGGAAATACCAAAGATTTACAACAGTAAATACATAACAGTAAATTAAACTAGCATGCATCTACTAAAACTAAGCATTCGCTTTCCCCTTGCCTTTGTCCGATTTAGAGCTTTCGGGAATGACTGAAATATAGTCATGATATAGCAAGAATGAGCAACTAAATGGCTCAGCAAGTTTATAAACAACAATCATACGATATATCATGATGAAGGGAAATAACTTCAAGGTTTCAACAATAGCAATTGTGAAAGATAACGAGAATCAATGTTCAATAAAAGAAGGAATTGACTCTTTACTGCTGAGTGGTCTTTAAGGACCATGAACTGCTACTAAGGTAAAACAGACATACAATGTCTGACTCCTTGTTAAAAATAACGGGACACTTGAGGGGATCAGTCCTCTCATGTCCTATGTATATGCATCACATTTAGTTTTCTTGCGCGCTGTCGGGTCTCCGACAATTAAAAATCCTCTTTAACTAGGGTTGTTCTATCTCAGTCTTACTGTAAGAATCCGCACCAGCCAATGGTTTGGATAAGCTTTTATAATATTCAACTAAATGAATTTAACATGCATTTGTCTAGCCGAAACAATTAGCTTAGACGTTCTTAAACAGTTTGCAAAGCACTATGTGCGAATACAATAATCAATAGCGATGTGAAGTAATTTTTGATAATTAATTCACTTAAAGATCTGTCAAATATCTACGAGTGTAGAATACTTGCTCAACAATAATTAAAATGTAAATATGGTTGAATAATAATTGCAACAATAAGTACAAGTTAAGGGTAGAAGACTCGCAATAAGAATTACAAGTTAAAGTTAGAAAACTTGCCTCGTGCGTCGTTTACTGCTAACCAAATTAATCTAACAATCCTTGAACGGACCTAACAATTAAATCAATTTGATCTTAAATTAGTATCATATACTTGTAAGTATAATGACCTTTATAAACCTTACGAACCACATAATTGATTAATTATGGGTAATTAAACACTTAGGAAATATTATCACTACTTGATAATATTTCAAACACAAAGAACCTATATTAACTATTTAATATAGTTCAAACAATTTTCTAATATTATTAACAATTTAATAATATTTTATTAGCATTGTAGTATTATTCATCATTTAATAATACCTTATAAATCTTCTAGGAGTAACTAATATTATTAATCATTTAATAATATTTTATTCATTATCTAATATTATTAACTATTTAATAATATTTTATTAAGTATCTAATATTATTAATCGTTTAATAATATTTTAATCATTATCTAATATTATTAATCATTTAATAATATTTTATTAAGTATCTAATATTATTAATCATTTAATAATATTTTATTAAGTATCTAACATTATTAAACATTTAATAATATTTTATTAATTATCTAATATTATTAACTCATTTAATAATATTTTATTAAGTATCTAATATTATTAATCATTTAATAATATTTTATTGATTATCTAATATTATTAATCATTTAATAATATTTTATTGATTATCTAATATTATTAATCATTTAATAATATTTTATTAAGTATATAATATTATTAACTATGTAATAATATTTTATTCATTATCTAATATTATTAATCATTTAATAATATTTTATTACTTATCTAATATTATTAATTATTTAATAATATTTTATTCATTATCTAATATTATTAACTATTTAATAATATTTTATTACTTATATTACCCTTTATTTATTACTAAATAAATAATTAGTTACTATCTCTTTTCATTTTAATTATTATTTAATATTAATTAAATAGTAATTAATTACCTTCATGACTCTAAATTTTTATTTAATATCCACATAATAAATAATTATATATTTTATTTTTATTGGGTCCCAAATTAATTATATTAATGTTAAAATATTTTTACCCATTTTAGTTATAATTGATTTAAACCGACCCGTTTAAAACAAACCGACTGATAATTAGATTTTATATCTATTTATTTAATATTTTTTAAACTTAATTAATTGTGAGTTTTTAAGTATTTTTAGTAATTTAAGTGTTTTATTTAATGTTATGAATTATTATTATTTTTAGTATTTTTATATTATTTTTATTTATTTTTAATTAATTTATATTTTATTTTGTAGGAAATTAATCACTGGTGGCATTGTTGTAAATTCTGCAAAGTCTGAGGGCCAAAAACGTAATTATAGCAAAAGGAATGGCAGAATGGTAAATAAAGCGCGCGGTGGCAAACTTGTAATTCCGCGAATTTGGACATCCGCGCATGGCGCGCGTATAGGCAGCAAGACACGGAGATGAAACGACGCCGTTTTGATCAACAGCAGCAACAGTCCGCGCAATGCGCGGTCAGGAATGGAACGGACATGGAACGACGTCGTTTCACGGACGCGGCAGAGGCAACGGTTCGCGCAATGCGCGGCTGTTCAGCGGAAGAAAAAAAAATAATAATAAACGCGCGTTGACTTGGTCAACGCCGCGTTTGGCTGGCGCGGTAATTCCGAATTTCGTGGATTTTGAGGGTTTTTTGATTCCAAATTGGATTTTAATTCCTATTAGGGTTTGAAAAAATAAATCCTATTAGGGTTTTAAGTCCTATTAGGGTTTGGACATATTTGAGGCCTATAAATACATGCCAAAGGGAGAGCACATACACACAATTACTTAGAGCTACATTGAAGCATTGAAGCAAAGGAGGCAACATAGTTCAAGATTTGGAGATTGAAGAAGTGCTACAAAATAGTTTATCCTTTATTCTTTTCTCTTTAATTTTTGTTACGATGTTGTTTAATTTGTGGAATTCTTTTTATTTAGTTATGAGCTAATTTTATTTTAAGATTACAATGGAACCCAATGTGTAGTATAAATTAATTCTCTCTTGTTTCAATTATTAATCTTTATAATTCATTTATCATATTTTGTGCTTACATGTTATAATTGTTTGGCCATACAATTATTTGATTTCCTAGATGGCATTGGAAGATAAAATCTAGGTTTTGATCTAAATATGATAACATGCATTACGTATAAAATAGGAATATATTTATATGTTGCATGTAAGTGCTTTGGGAATTTAAACTTAATGAATCTATTCTTAATTATTTTACATAGGAATATAGTAAATTAATTATAATAGATATTTTTGTCAAACTCTTGGAAAAGGTTTAATAAATACTTATGAATTTTCGCTTAATGAATTGTATTGATTAAATAGTTGTCAAGAGAGTGAAAATATTTATGCAAAACATTGGGGGAAGTTGTAGTCTTAACTTTTAAATCTGGTATTCATATTTGCTTAATAATTAGCTTATTTTAATTAGTTAATTTAATTCCATAAAACTTGAATCGGTTGTTTAAATAAAATTGAGTTGATATAAAATTAGTACTTGAATATTATTATTATTATTTCCTCGTGGGATCGATACTTTATTTACTATTATATTACTTGTTGGCCACGTATACTTGCGTGAATTTGTCTATACATAAATCTGACAACAAGTTTTTGGCGCCGTTGCCGGGGAAATATTTTTAATAATTAGTTCAATATTAGTTATAATCAATTCGATTTTAATTTAAACGTTTTTAATTTCCTATATTTTTCTTTTGCTTTTGTAGGTTTTCATCAAGTGTTAGCAATTACAAGTGATCGATCATAACTTAAAATTCCGCTAACGTAACATTACGTTTTCCCGAAATTTTAAGGTTTGGGGATACGGAATTTGTGTATGAACACGAGATCGAAGGGACAAGAGCCAACTCCATACATAGACGAGATCGAGAGGAGGTGCCGAGCCTTGAAAAGAGTTTGCCAAGAAACCGAACAGGAACAAGGCAACATGGAGGCTGAAGAGCAGAAATCATTGAGGGACTACGCAATGCCACGAGTAACGGAGATCCAATCAAGCATTCAAAGGCCCGCAATTCAGGCTAATACCTTTGAGATCAAGCCTGGTACGATCCAAATGATTCAAAACTCTGTGCAGTTTGGGGGATTACCGAATGATAACCCAAACGATCACTTAGTTAGCTTCTTGGAGATTTGTGACACCTTCAAGTACAATGGTGTTACGGAGGATGCAATTCGACTCAGACTATTTCCTTTCACACTCCGTGATAAAGCAAAGAGCTGGCTTCATTCACTACCGCCAGGTTCCATCACTACATGGAACGATTTGGCGCAAAAGTTTCTCGCAAAATTTTTCCCACCAGCCAAAACAGCTAAGATGAGGAACGATATCACTTCTTTCGTTCAGCATGATGCAGAATCACTCTATGAAGCGTGGGAAAGATTTAAGGACTTGTTGCGACGATGTCCCCACCATGGCATTCCCAAATGGTTACAAGTCCAGACGTTTTACAACGGTTTATTTAGTAATACAAGGACGAGTATCGATGCCGCGGCAGGAGGAGCATTGATGGCCAAGAATTTTGATGATGCCTACGAGTTGCTAGAGACAATGGCAGCAAATAATTATCAATGGCCAGCTGCAAGGATGAATCAACCAAAGGTGGCTGGAATTTATGAGGTAGATGCGGTGACGGCATTGGCAGCACAGGTCGCTACATTAACAAAGAAGATCGATGCTCTAGGAGGAAAGCCGATACAGAATGTAGCAGCTATTTGTGATTTATGTGCAGGAAGCCATCCAAGTGAACAATGTGCAATCAACGCAGAATCAGTTCAGTTCGTTGGAAATTACCACAGGCAGCAAAACAACAACAATTACAATCCAGGGTGGATGAATCATCCCAGTTTCTCATGGAGCAACAATCAAGCACAACAACCTGCTCCAAAACAACCATACCCACCTGGATTTCAGAATCAAGTCCCACCACAACAGGAGAGGAAGACAAATTTAGAGGAGTTACTTTCTAGGTACATTGCACAGAATGAGACAAGGATAAACAGTCAGGAAGTCTCAATCCGAAACCTAGAAAATCAGATAGGGCAGCTTGCGAACGCCATCAACAATCGGCCCCAAGGCACCTTACCAAGCAGCACAGAGGTCAATCCTAGACGAGATGGTAAAGAACAGTGCAAGGCAATAACACTTCGCAACGGTAAGAAGTTACCCGAAGTTGTTGAAGAAACTCCCAATCAGACACATGAAGATGATTGTGCGGGTGACAAGCAAGATGAAAATAATGGAACGCATGAGGCCCCAATGACAAAGCAAGATACAGCCAAACAGAGCTCAATTGTCCTCCCTGTGCCTTTCCCCCAACGACTGCAGAAATCAAAGTTGAAAAAACAATTCTCAAAATTTTTGGAAGTATTTAAGAAATTGCAGATCAACATTCCATTTGCCGATGCACTGGAGCAGATGCCGAGCTATGTAAAGTTCATGAAAGATATTTTATCCAAGAAGAGAAAGTTAGGCGAATTTGAAACAGTGGCGTTAACTGAGGAGTGCAGCGCAATACTTCAAAAGAAGTTACCACCAAAGCTCAAGGATCCGGGTAGCTTCACAATTCCATGCACGATTGGCAGAAAATTCTTTGGGAGAGCGTTATGTGATTTGGGAGCTAGTATCAACTTGATGCCGCTCTCAATTTACCAGCAGTTGGGATTGAAGGAAGCAAAACCTACGAATATCACACTGCAGCTTGCGGACAGATCACTAACTTATCCACGAGGCATAGTTGAAGACGTGTTAGTCAAGGTGGACAAATTTATTTTTCCAGCTGATTTCATAGTCTTAGACTTTGAGGAAGATCGGGATATACCGATTATTCTTGGGCGCCCATTCTTGGCCACAGGGAGAACACTAATTGATGTGCAAAAAGGCGAGTTAACTATGAGAGTTCAAGATGAAGAGGTGACCTTCAAGGTGTTTAATGCAATAGAATCTCCAAGTGGTCAAGAAAAATGCTTTCAGATTAATGTTGGGGGTTTGAAAGGTCAGTGTGATTGGAGGAAGAAGGATAAACGCAAGTTTGGGGGTCTCAAGTATCACGGAATAGTTGCGCGAGTGGTCAACGCATGGCTTCCAAAGCAATTCATCAAACATAAATTCGATCCAGACTAGAGAAAAGGGAGTAGTCAGGCTGAGACTTAAAAACAAGCGCTTATTGGGAGGCAACCCAAGTTTTAGTTTTAGTTTATTTTTATTTTTAGATTTTTCTTAGTAGTAAATTTTAGTTTATTTTAATATTTTATTATTGTTTTTGTTTTGTGTCAGGTTTATTCAATGCAACTCAGACTTAGCAGATGAGGAGAAAAACATGCTACATATTCAGGGGAGTCCCTTGTTCTTAATCTTCTTCATTTTATACATTGAGGACAATGTCTGTTTTAAGTTTGGGGGTGTGTGGGTAAATTTGAAAGAATTTTTCAAATTTTTAGGTTTTATTTTTAAAATTTTCGAATTTTGTGGGTAAATTCACTGCAAACCCTCACGAGACAAAACTCGTCCACTTGGGGTAACCATGGGGTTTAAAGGCTTGTTGCACATGCTAAGTGCAATCGTGTTTCCTACGAAAATGGGGTAACTTAGTTTTTAGGATGTGTCACTTGGGCAATGAATTAGTTGAATTAATTTTGGTCAATGATAAAAATTGGTTTTTATATAATAACTTTTGAAAAATGGATAAATTTTTGCATAGTTTGAATTTTGGTTTTTTATTGATTATTATTTTATTTGAGATCCTTCAAATTTTTATGCACATATCCATTTGTTTAAGCTAGTTTTTAACTTAAGTGAAGTTTATTTGGTTAAATGCTCATGATAGATATTTTTGAATTCTATATTTTTATTTGATCGTAACTTGAAGCGAAATTGTAGTAAAATATGATTTTGGAAAGATGATTTGAGTGAATTTTCTGGGATTATTAAAATTATTAAGAGAATTATGTGATGAGTTGAGATGGAGCGTAAAACGCACTCACTCATAAATATGTGAAGAAAAACGAGATGGAGCGTAAAACGCACTCGCTGGTGAGATGGAGCATAAAATGCACTCACCAAGGTTGAAAAAAAAAAAAGAAAGAAAGAAAGAAAAAAAATGGGATGGAGCATAAAATGCACCCATTTACTTGAAGAAAGAAAAAAAAAAAAAAAAAAAAAACTTAAAAGAAATTAATAATCCTAGTGGTGCTTGAAAGATTAAAAACTTTTTGATCTCCTAAGTCATATTTGCATGTATTAGCTTTGAGTGATGTGAAAGATAAAAGTATAGAGTTTTGTTGTATCTATTTTTATCTTTTATGAAACATTTAATTTTGTGAGCGGATCTAAGTTTTTTTCGTTAGTTTGATACATTTGGATTCACACACACACACGAAGGGTCTTGAATAGAATAAGATTAATAAATATGTTGACATTTTATAACATTGCATAATTTTGAAATTTTCTTTAAGTTATCATTTAAAAATCTTTGAGAATAAAGTTGAAATTCATATTGATTCATTGCTTGAGTTGCTCGAGTAATTTTTGGTCATTTGGTAGAATTGTAGTTTTGATTTTTGTTTTGCTTGAGGGCAAGCAAAGAGTTAAGTTTGGGGGTATTTGATAATTAGATTTTATATCTATTTATTTAATATTTTTTAAACTTAATTAATTGTGAGTTTTTAAGTATTTTTAGTAATTTAAGTGTTTTATTTAATGTTATGAATTATTATTATTTTTAGTATTTTTATATTATTTTTATTTATTTTTAATTAATTTATATTTTATTTTGTAGGAAATTAATCACTGGTGGCATTGTTGTAAATTCTGCAAAGTCTGAGGGCCAAAAACATAATTATAGCAAAAGGAATGGCAGAATGGTAAATAAAGCGCGCGGTGGCAAACTTGTAATTCCGCGAATTTGGACATCCGCGCATGGCGCGCGTATAGGCAGCAAGACACGGAGATGAAACGACGCCGTTTTGATCAACAGCAGCAACAGTCCGCGCAATGCGCGGTCAGGAATGGAACGGACATGGAACGACGTCGTTTCACGGACGCGGCAGAGGCAACGGTTCGCGCAATGCGCGGCTGTTCAGCGGAAGAAAAAAAAATAATAATAAACGCGCGTTGACTTGGTCAACGCCGCGTTTGGCTGGCGCGGTAATTCCGAATTTCGTGGATTTTGAGGGTTTTTTGATTCCAAATTGGATTTTAATTCCTATTAGGGTTTGAAAAAATAAATCCTATTAGGGTTTTAAGTCCTATTAGGGTTTGGACATATTTGAGGCCTATAAATACATGCCAAAGGGAGAGCACATACACACAATTACTTAGAGCTACATTGAAGCATTGAAGTAAAGGAGGCAACATAGTTCAAGATTTGGAGATTGAAGAAGTGCTACAAAATAGTTTATCCTTTATTCTTTTCTCTTTAATTTTTGTTACGATGTTGTTTAATTTGTGGAATTCTTTTTATTTAGTTATGAGCTAATTTTATTTTAAGATTACAATGGAACCCAATGTGTAGTATAAATTAATTCTCTCTTGTTTCAATTATTAATCTTTATAATTCATTTATCATATTTTGTGCTTACATGTTATAATTGTTTGGCCATACAATTATTTGATTTCCTAGATGGCATTGGAAGATAAAATCTAGGTTTTGATCTAAATATGATAACATGCATTACGTATAAAATAGGAATATATTTATATGTTGCATGTAAGTGCTTTGGGAATTTAAACTTAATGAATCTATTCTTAATTATTTTACATAGGAATATAGTAAATTAATTATAATAGATATTTTTGTCAAACTCTTGGAAAAGGTTTAATAAATACTTATGAATTTCCGCTTAATGAATTGTATTGATTAAATAGTTGTCAAGAGAGTGAAAATATTTATGCAAAACATTGGGGGAAGTTGTAGTCTTAACTTTTAAATCTGGTATTCATATTTGCTTAATAATTAGCTTATTTTAATTAGTTAATTTAATTCCATAAAACTTGAATCGGTTGTTTAAATAAAATTGAGTTGATATAAAATTAGTACTTGAATATTATTATTATTATTTCCTTGTGGGATCGATACTTTATTTACTATTATATTACTTGTTGGCCACGTATACTTGCGTGAATTTGTCTATACATAAATCTGACAACACCGACCCGACCCGAAATTAAAAAAATTCTGTCGGTGAACAGTAACTAGGGCCCCGACCCTCTAAATAACAAAGGGAAGAGGGCCCCG
Organism: Hedera helix; assembly: GCA_947179155.2. Lineage (NCBI taxonomy): Eukaryota > Viridiplantae > Streptophyta > Magnoliopsida > Apiales > Araliaceae > Hedera > Hedera helix. Next base: position 36,775,968 of record OX359273.1, read on the forward strand.
GCCCTTGAGTGGCAGAAACTGCCAAAATGCCATTTTTCAGATTTTCCAACTTTTGCTCATTTGATTAAAACTTGAATAAAATGAAATCTATAAATCCAAATGACCTCAAATTGGTCTTGTTGGATTCGTATATTCTTGAACTACAATATTCCATCATTGAAACACATTTTTGGATATGTAAAGATCACGAAAAATGGGTTCCAAGTGGACTATTGTGCATTAGGGTTTTAAAATGACATGTTTTGCGGTAAAAGCCATAACTTCTTCATTTTTTCATATTTTTGAGAGGTTCAAGTTGGGTTTTCTTTAAAACTCATAGATCTAGTTTTCTAGCCATAAAAATCCAATTTCCGATTTGTACATTTCAAACTACAACGTTAAACATAACATGCTTATTTAGGGCTTTACCGGTAAAGTTCGTTATGAACATTTCTTACATGTTTATGCAATCCACACATACCAAAACATTATTTAAACACATCAAACTATGAATATACATATATTACATAGTTAAATACTTCTAAACCATCAAAATAAGTTTTGATCGGTTAAAACTACATTTTAACCATAGAAATAAAGAGATAAGGGTATAGAGCACTTTTAAACCTTTTTGATTTGAATGCTCTCCTTCTCTTGGCAATGTACTTAGCTAGTGACTCCACCTTGGCAACTAGATGAACACTCCTTGTGTATTCCTTCTCAAACTCTCAATAGCTCACTAGTTTTTCTCTATTTTTCTCTAGAATTCTCTCACTTTTCTCTCTAGAATAAACTATCAAAATAGCCAACCAACATAACACTTTGGTAGAGCACTATATTTATAGGTCTTTACTAAACCTTCATTAACTTCTTAATATGCTAGCATTGGTCAAATTAAGAGATAAGCTAGGTTTACTATTGGAGTGATTGACTCTTGGATTGACATCCATCAAGATAACTTACAAGTTATTGATGGAGTAAGTTATAAGCAAGTGACAAGCTACAAGCCACCCCATGTGACCCTTCTCTCTTTTGCCGGCAACTCCCTCAATAAATGACCAATTTTGCTTTATTTTTTTATAAATTATATATACATATATACTCCAATATATATATACACTTATATATATAATGTTTGACCATAGTTTTGACTTCTATTTGGGCTTCACTTTGGACTTGAAAATAAATTCTATTGGGCTCATTTAATCAAATGGTTTGGGCTCAATTTAATTGTTACATTGGGCTACATTAATTATTCTAGGTTACATTTAATTAAATCAAGCATTGGGCTTGTTTAATTAATTACATGGGTTAGTAATTAAATTAATTACATGGGCTACTAGGTTAATATCTTTAACATAGTTTATTAACTCATTTGGATTTAAAATATAATCCAATTAGATTTGCTTTAATTAATTATACACATTACTTTATCCTTTAAATAAATATACAAGCACATAAATACATTTATTTAATTATCTAATGCACAATTAATTAATACAAAAAGTTCAAATTCATTGTTAAATATTTATTAAGTATATTTACAATGACTAATGAAATTCGTGGTCATTACAGCTACAGTTACCGAGGATGTTGTGATTCTTTCATTCGGTGAAGAAGAATGCTTACATGTTGATGATCAGAAAGTTGATTGGGTTATTGATACAGGTGCTTCGTATCATGCCACGCCCAAGAAAGAATTGTTCATGACGTACAAAGCTGGAGACTTTGGCCATGTGAGAATGGGTAACACTAATCGTTCCAAGATTATTGGAATTGGTGATGTTTGCATTCAGACAGATGTTGGTTGCACTATTACTTTGAGGGACATCAGACATGTTCCAGATTTGCGTCTCAACTTGATCTCTGGTATGGCCTTGGATAGGGAAGGCTATGATAATCACTTTGGCGACGAAAAGTGGAAGCTTACCAAGGGTGCAATGGTTGTTGCAAGAGGTGTTGCTTGCTGTTCATTGTACAAAGCTCATGTGAAGATGTGTTCTAGTGAGTTGAATGCAGTTGAAGGTGAATCTTCACTAAATCTGTGGCATAAAAGGCTCGGGCAAATGAGTGAAAAAGGGTTGCAGATGTTAGCAAAAAGGTCCCTCATTCCTTTTGCTAAAGGTACTAATTTAAGCCCGTGTGATTATTGTTTATTTGGTAAGCAAAATAGAGTTTCTTTTAGTAGCTCCTCTAAAAGAAAATCTAAGATACTTGAGATAGTACATTCAGATGTTTGTGGTCCCATGGAGGTTGAGTCCCTAGGTGGCAATAGATATTTTGCTACTTTTATTGATGATGCTTCACGGAAGGTGTGGGTGTATTTGTTGAAAACAAAAGACCAGGTGTTCCAGTACTTTCAGAGTTTCCATGCTATGGTTGAAAGGGAGACTGGAAAATTATTGAAGTGTATTCGTAGTGACAACGGAGGGGAATATACTTCAAAGGAGTTTGCGGCATACTGCAATACACATGGTATTCGACATGAGCAGACAGTTCCTAGCACCCCTCAGCATAATGGTGTGGCAGAAAGAATGAACCGCACTATTATGGAGCGTGTACGATGCATTTAGAATGGTTAAACTGCCTAAACCATTCTGGAGTGAAGCTGTTCGTACTGCTTGCTACCTGATTAATAGATCTCCACCAGGACCATTGGATTTTCAGATTCCAGAGAAAATATGGAGTGGTAAGGATGTGTCATATTCTTACTTGAGAATATTTGGATACAAGGCTTTTGTACATATTCCCAAGGAGCACAGATCAAAGCTTGATGACAAATCTACTCCATGTGTATTTGTTGGATATGGAGATGAAAAGTTTGGTTACAGGTTATGGGATCCAGTTCAGAAAAAATTATTCAAAAGCAGAGATGTGGTGTTTCATGAGCACCAGAATTATGAGGATTTATATAGCATCACACAGCCCAGAGATGATAGAGTTCCAAGCATCAGCGGGGTTTCTTCTCTATTACAAAATGTCATAGGTGAAGAAGGAGTTCAGAATGAAGAAGGGACTGATACAGATTTACATTATGATGATGGGTCAGATGTAGAGGGTATTGAGCAGGGGGAGCAACCCCCTCATCTTGATATTGAAGAACCTCAGCTCAGGAGATCCACAAGAGTGCATGTACTATCAGTCAGGTATCCTTCATCCGAATATCTTTTAATTGCTGAGTAGGGGGAGCCAGAGAATTTTCAAGAAATCGAGACTCATAAGGAGAATTGGCTGGGAACAATGCAAGATGAGATGGATTCTTTACACAAGAATCACACTTATGAGCTGACTACACTTCCAAAAGGCAAGAAAGCATTGAAGAATAAATGGGTGTTCAAGCTAAAAAGAGACGGTGAAAAACTAGTGAAGTACAAGGCTCAATTGGTCGTCAAGGGTTTTGCTCAAAAGCAAGATATTGATTTTGATGAGATTTTTTCTCCAGTTGTAAAGATGACTTTGATTCGAGTAGTTTTGGGGTTAGTAGCTAGTATGGATCTTGAGCTTGAACAGTTAGATGTGAAGACTGCTTTCCTTCATGGTGATTTGAAGGAGGAAATCTACATGAAGCAGCCAGAGGGATTTGAAGTTAAAGGGAAAGAGCACTTAGTTTGCAAGTTAAAGAAAAGCTTGTACGGCCTGAAACAAGCCCCAAAGCAATGGTACAAGAAGTTTGATTCATTCATGATGGATCAAGGTAACTTCAGAACAGTTGCAGATCATTGTGTGTATGTGAAAAAATTCCCATGTGGTAACTTCATTATTCTATTACTATATGTAGATGATATGTTGATAGTTGGGCAAGATGCTAACATGATTTACAGGCTCAAAGGTGAGTTGTTCAAATCCTTTGATATGAAGGATTTAGGCCCAACCAAGCAAATTTTGGGCATGAAGATTATTCGTGACAGGAAAGCCAAGAAGTTGTGGTTGTCACGAGAGAAATATGTTGAACGGGTGCTTGCAAGGTTCAACATAGGTGATGCTAAACCAGTTAGCACACCACTGGCCAGTCATTTTAAGTTGACGAAGCGTATGAGTCCTTCTACTAAAGAAGGAAGAGATGATATGGAAGCAGTTCCCTACTCCTCTGCTGTAGGGAGTCTTATGTACGCAATGGTTTGTACACGGCCAGATATAGCTCATGCAGTTGGTGTTGTGAGCAGATATTTATCAAATCCTGGTAGAGAACATTGGGAAGCAGTTAAGTGGATTCTCAGATATTTAAAAGCAACTTCCAGTTTGTGTTTGGGTTTTGGTAATTCGAATCCAGTCTTGGAGGGTTTTACAGATGCAGACATGGCAGGTTCTAAAGAGAAGAAGTCTACTTCAGGGTATGTGTTTACTTTTGCAGGGGGAGCTGTGTCATGGCAGTCTAAGTTGCAGAAGTGTGTTGCTTTGTCTACAACTGAGTCAGAATACATTGCTGCTACAGAAGCAGGCAAAGAGATGTTATGGTTAAAACGGTTTCTCCAAGAGTTAGGAGTTACACAGGATGAGTATGTGGTTTATTGTGATAGTCAGAGTGCAATTGACTTGACCAAGAATGCCACGTATCATAATCGTACCAAGCACATTGATGTTCGTTATCACTGGCTTCGAGAAGTGATGGAAAATGAGCTGATGAAAGTAAAGAAAGTTCATACCGATGAAAACACTTCAGACATGTTGACAAAAGTTGTGACTCGCGACAAGCTCGAGGTTTGCAAGGAGTTGGCAGGAATGGATTCCAAGTGACGGGGTCACGGTGGAAACTCTCTCTAATGGGATTGGAGGGGGAGATTGTTAGGTCCAATCCCATGTGCTGCATTCATTGCAGCGGTTGTACTTAACTTTCCTGTTGCTGCTTTTACTTTTCTTCTTTCTGTTGCTTTCGGCTCCCTGTTTCCTGCTGTTTTGTGTGCCGCATTGATTTTGCTTTAATGGCAACTAACCTGCTGAAGTTGGCATTCTGAAATTAATTTGAGTGATCGATGGCTATATATGCCATCAGTTGGAAGAATGAAAGATATACAAAATATGCAAAGAGTAGAAAAAGCAGAGAGCACGCAAGAGAGAAAAACAAAAAGGGAATTCATCCGAGAGTTCCAAGTGTGGAGAGAAAAATAGCTCATTTGAGTTATAGAAAGAAAGTGAGGAAGAGAGAAAATAAATAGTGATTTTATTTTCTTAGCTACAAAGAGGGAGAAAATAATTAGTGATATTATTTTCTCAAGTTTGTATATTATTCTCATAGTGAATTTCTGAGATCTCTCCCCGTGATTTTTCCCAATTGGGTTTTCCACGTAAATTTGGTGTCTTGTGTGTTTGACTTATTTTCTGCAGTTATTATTTTTGTTGGAACTGTATTATTTATTTGGCGTGATTTATCATTTAATTTATTAGAAACGGTTCTAGTGGGAGGTAATTGTTCCCAACAATATATATAATTCTTCCTCTCAACTTGCTGTGCTTCAAAATTCAATGAGAACGAGCAAGGTATGCAGGAATAATGGCAAATGGCATGGTATATATGAAGAGGCTTTAAAGACTGAAAGTGGTGAAAGTTTTTTCTTCCTCTCGTACATCATTTGTAAACAAGTCTGATTCTTAACTTTCAATTAGAATTATCCTTAAGAGTAAGTTAAGTTAACTTAATTACCATTTTATTTCATGTACTTAATTCACGTACTTTTGTTCATGAACAAAAATCAAAAGCACAAAAAAAAAAAAAAAACGTTAGCATCAAACATAAAATTAAAACATAATTCATTTTAAAGAATAATTATAAAAGAATAAGTTGGCAAATATATTTCAGACACAGGTGTAGATAATGAATCTTGAAGTTCAAGTTAATACCTTCTATATGTGTATAAATGCCACCTTAATTAGTAGACGAAAGTTTTGAGGTTCAAGCGTTATATATAATTGTTGATGTTTATTTATTGTTTAACCCTGTGAAGCATATAAGTCAGATACCCACTAGGATTTCGTCCTCCCTTTGTCACATATTTTATATCACTGGTTATATATATTTAACTTTTTCCATAAACTTGTACGATTGTTCACAGCTTCATTAATGGTTCCTTGAATACGTGAGGGTCTGAGTTCCGGAATTGCAAAAAGAGAAAGAGAGAGGTTCTTATGAGTAATAATTTTGATAGCCATGAAAGATGTACTGCCAAAAAGAAAAATGGGTAAACAGATTCTCTAGACATATGCATGTGTATTTTTATTCTTTTTACATGTATGTTTTTTCTAGTGTTCTACTTTAACAAATTCCCTTCAAACTGGGTCCATTTATATTGTTCTCTTTTCATTTTCTTTTATTTCAATTATTACTATTAGCTATTTTATTTTTATTTATTTATTTGGTGTTTCAAGTCTTCAAGAATTGCCTTTTATTTTGTTAGAACATTCAGAGATAACAGTTACCCTTTGTTTCTGTTGAAGTCTGGAGAAGCCATGTTGTAGGGGTATTCTTAAATGAGTTCTATGGAGGAAATTAAAGGAAAAATAAAAAAAAATACAAATGTAATACTCTTTTCATTTCAAAATATAAAATTACTACTAATTACATTTTTAAACTAAAATTTGAGTTCAATTCATCTGATTTTAGTCGATACAACAAGGCATATTGTTGTGGCCTGGGTGTGCTACCTTAGTTATTAGCTGCAGCTTTTACTTTTTCTAATTGCTTTTGTAATTAATCCAGCTTGGTCTTGGTTGGTTCCATGCCCCTTTGGAATCCTCAAGCCAAGTTTTAATTTATTACTAATAAAGCTTCTTTGCCTACTAAAAAAAAATAGTATTGCAAGCCCATTTTCTGTTGGTAATAGAAAACCAACTCTACATTTAATCATCTCTGTTCTCCCTAAAGATATGCATCTCAGTGTGTGTGTGTGTGTATTGACACACATAAGTACGTACATATATATACATGGCAAAAGAGAGAGACAGAAAATTCATAAATTTATATCTGATTAATGAATGAATGTATCAAACATAACAAGTATATTTAATTAAATCCTAGTGAAATGCTGCTGTTCTTTCCAGTTAGTCCATTATACTAGCTCTTAGCTCCTGTGAAATTGATGCAGATCTTCAAGTAATGAGGTAACCAACAACAGTAACTTACTAATGACTTTCCATTATAATAAGTTGAAAGTTGTGATTCTAAATAGTTAATACAACTACTGCTCTCTAAATCACCAAAGTAGAAATAACGCAATTAATTCAATAATTTTTAATAAATCATCTCAAATATTTTGAATTTAAAAATGTATCAAAAGTCAATAATAATGTTATAATTTGAAACGGGAGTAGTATTTGTTATGTTATTAAGTTAACCCCGGATGTAAAGGTTGCATCCATAATTATTCAAAATAAGTTACTCATAAATGTACTTGATCACATCTGACTGCACTAACATATATAGTCCTCCCTCATAGAGTGTGCCGTAGCAAATAGAAACATACCGGCCACTTTCGCAACTGCAAGCCAGTGAAAGAACACAAGAAGAAAGTATAATCTTTAATTTGTTGTGAGGGAAGACGTACTCTCGTGATTGATTAATCCATAATGTTACATTTTGAAATGTTGCATTCATCTCAGCTCCAAATGTTTAATACTCCCTCCTCCTGTTCTATATTACAAAATTATTATTGATTTTTTAAAATCAATTTAAAATCAAAATTGATATAAACTATTTATTTTAATAAATAAAATGATTAATATTATAAACTACCTAAAAAATATTACTCATGATATGTTTTATTGTTTTATAAATTTTAATGAATCATCACAATTTTGAGTTTGAAATTATTTGAGATTAACTTTTTAAAGCCAATTATAATCTTAAAATTTAAAACGGGGGGAGTACAATATTCTTTCTTATTATAACAAATATATTTCATCATATGATATTATAATTAGATTCATCTCCTTTTGTTAAATATTGCCCCCATTCATAATATCTTAAAACTCTAATAACTAGATCGACGTGGAAATCTCAAACAAAATATCAGTTAGTGATATGGGAAGTGATATTTTCACAGAATTTTTTTATATTTTTACATGTAAATTATTGCTATAGACCTATAACGACGGTCAAAACTGTCGTTATAAACCTATAACAACACTTTTTATGTGAAAATATTAAAAACCCTGTAGAAATATCAGTTAGTGATATTCCTTAACATAACTAACAAAAGCTCAAATTAACATGAACCAGTATCTCCAGCCAATTTTTGGGCTTGAATGGGGAACTAATTGCAGTCTAATTTATGTTTGCTTACACATGAGACAGATGACTCGAGGAACAGCATCTCCAAATAGAGAAATCCAGAACTAATCCCTGGAGATACTTTCTCCTGCTTCAAGCTACTGGAGAAACAAAACAAAGATGACGACAATGTAGTTAATTTATTTGTTCCACTGGTGGAGCATCCGTTGAGTTGTAGGCAGCATCCGCTGAAGAGGTGTCCATATCATTCAGACCAAATTCCTCATTCTGCTCCCATGACCTGTCATACTCCTCAACTGGGCATTCCGAAATAATATTCAATATATTGTCGTGATCAGGGGAAATGAAGTTCATAAGAATTCTTGACGACGACAAATTAGACAGAAGCAATGGATGAAAGAATAAGTGCTCGTCAGCGAACACTAGACTAGTACAAGACACAAAACCTCACACTAATAACAAACAACTGCCATACATTTCGAAACACTAGGGAAAGACCCGACCCTGGCTTACCCCCATTGCAGATACATTTCCACAAAAAAGACATTATTATTATTATTTTATTTTTTATTTGATAGGTGATTTTGGCCCAAGTATGGGGGGATGGACTAACAACCTTGAGGTTATATTTCAAGTCCTCTGTCATTTCCTCCACCCATTGGGGTCTGGGCTAGAAAAAACGCTATAATAGGGACAGATGAGAAAGGTGTCAAAGGAACAAGTGATAAATTATTAATTAATTGCCACAACTAAACGAAACCAAATGAAACCTAAGTGTGACAAATTGCTAACTTTTGTTTGATGAGCTTAACTTATCCAATAAGAAAATGAAGTGTTTGATGGACTTGAAGGTTCACAATGCCTTGATCCTCCAGTTGTGCAATCTACAATTGGCAATAAATCTATACTAGTAGTTTCACAGTAGCACATTTGAACATTTGCACGAAGAGAAAGACTTACAAGTTAACTGATTGTCCATGTTGATGTCATCAGTTGCCGGAGCGACAAAAGAATACGCCAATGCATCATCTAATATTAGCGTCCAATGTTCTTCCAAATTTAGAAGCTGTAGAACATCATAAGCTTCCCTCAATGCAAAATGAATATGAAATTAAACACTTCACTAGTTATATAACACTGTCATATTACAAATACAAGCCTAGAGGCCTCACTCCCAATACAATATTACTTTCTCCAAGACATCAAAAAGGGGAAAAGATTAAATTGATTATTCAATTTTTATTAGCATGAAATATGTTACATGTGACTGTCATTTTAGAAAATCTCATAAGCTCCGCCCATGTAGGGGCTATTGTAAAAAGTAACTGTCAAGCACACGTTGATAAGCCTCATTCTGAAGTCCTGCCATTTGATTTTTCTGCTATCATCAAGACTATCTCCAAAAGTAAACCCGTGTACTCTCTCAAGACCTGCAGATCCATTTATTGCTTCAAATTACAAAGCCCTAATATATAACTAAAAATACTATGAAAATAAAAAATAAAACCAACAAAAGGATTATATCAAATAGGATTACTTTTTGGTGTTTCATTGATCTTTCCTATCAAGTAGGCACATGCTCTGTATATCTTAAGCAGAATAATCACTTTGTGAATGCATTATGAATGCATGTTTCAGACTAAGAATCAAGATCCATGCAAGTAAAGAGGTACCAGGAACACATGAAAGCTATACCATCTAGATCAGCGTTAAGATTGAGATAGATGTGTGAGTGTGTGTGCGCGTGTGCGCTCACGCACCATTGCAAACAGAATGCCACACACCACACGTTTTCTGCTAATTCTTCAAGAAACGAATTAATTCACACCACGTTAATTAACTACACCACCATATTGTGTGTGTGCATGTGTGCCCGCCATTGCAAACAGAATGCCACACACCACAAGTTTTCTGCTAATTCTTCAAGAAACGAATTAATTCACACCACATTAATTAACTACACCACTATATGACCCTAACCATGTTCTCATAACAGAATGTATGACTGAACTCTATTCAAACATTAATAGTTCATTCTACATTAGATTGTCAATGAAAAGAACAAATAGTTCAGTCTACATCAATAAGGCAAGGGTCTATCTACATGCTTGTTGTACATAATTATTTTCAGGTTAGATTCTTAAAAGTTGGAATAGGTCAAATAAACCAATGCAATACCCTTGTGTAACACCCTGAATCTGTCTTTACATCAATCCTCACACAGAATTTTCCCAAAAATGGTTTCTCAAAGAAAAAAAAAATTCACACTGGGATTTAGGCTGTAGATTTTTGAACCCAGAAAAAACATTTCATAGATTAAATTTCATTACTGATCCATGAGCCAACAAGGAATACTGATCTGACAATGATGTTAATAAACACAATCATATTCATTCCACAGCAGTGACAGCACATGGATATGGACAATTTTAAACAACAATTAAGACTATTCAATGGGTAAAATTGGATTCTTCATCATCTTCCTGGATTCTATTTTTCATTTTTCACCCATTTTTCAGGACAAAAACCATATAAGCCATCTTTAACCATCTCAAATTTAGAACAAAATACAGTAAAGACAGCTCCAAACTTGGTCATAATTAACTGAGGTGAGTCGGGTCGAGTAGCAAGTCCTCAAGATTGGATCAGAAAAGTGGCAATATTTTGTAAATTGAAGATTAAGAATAGTTCTTGTACCAAGAGATTAAACCAAAGCTTATTTAATATTAATTGAGCTAGCAATCTATCTATATTGTTCATTACATGTAAATTGTAAATTATGTAAGAAATTGATAAAATTGTAACAGGACTTCAAGCAAGAAAATCAAAAAAACAGGCAACAAACAATTACTCACTTTCACTAATTTTTGTAATCAAACCTTCAATAGTTGTCACTACACCTCCTAATGTCCCACTAGTCAGCTCCAAGTCAATTTCTGGGATTATCACACTTGCGGTATCTGACTGTCAAACCCCATATGTTTTTCTTATCAAAGATAGCACTGAATCAGCATAAATGTATACTAGAAGTGGAAGAGTAAGTCCAAATGTCTAAATGAATAAGTTACATTTAGAAATGAACATGACGCATATAAACTATCCTCAAAAAATCAGTGAGAAAGAACCCAATGTTCAACTTTCTGTTACAATACACCAAGTTCAACTATAGGCTTTAGGAATCAATAGTATTCATTCATTTCTTGGAGAAAATTGGTCAAAGTCAAGATAATGTGCCTTTATCACATCACGGCTTAAATCTTTAATGTATGTTCCTCACAGAAACATTAACTTTCTTCCCTTTCGCTGGAATAGAGCCACCAGGCTTCAACTGTAATGAAATCCAGAATACCATTAAAATACAGAGGGAAAAGAAATACTCAAAGTGGATGTTAAAACCATACCGTACAATCAAAATAGATGTAATGACATTTTGTCGTTTCTTTAACAACGAGTTGTAGTTTCTGTGGGGGCCTTGTTTTGCTCTAGATTCAGGTGCAACCGTGCAGGGCATGTTCGTGAAGATTCGTAATGAACTAATTGTTCATAGTATAATTGAAAATATTCAAACAGCCGTCTTAGCTCAGCTGGTAGAGCGCGTGGCTTTTAACCACGTGGTCGTGGGTTCGATTCCCACAGACGGCGCTTTTCCCCCCGAATTTCCTTTTAAGTCATTCTATTTTCGGAAGGCTGAATTTTGTTTTCCTTTCTTTAGGTGGGTTATTCGACAAATAGACATTTATAGAAATTTGTTTATCGACTCCTCGACAAGAATTAGTACTAAATGAAGAACTAAATAGAATAGTGTTCTTTCTACGAGTAGGCGTGGAGAGCTTTTTTTTAAAAAACTTATAAAAAGTAAGGGTAAGTGATAAAAAGGATAGTCTCTTGCGTGAATTACTAAACAATTGTGAGATTTAAAAATGAATCTTATCCTCAATGAGGAAGAGTCAATTTTATTTGCTGTCCACGAAATAGGCAAAGCGTTCGTTCCTTACTTTTCTCTCTACCGGAGCCCCTCCAATTGCTCTAGCCATTTCTTTTTTGGGCCCCGAGTAAGATCAACTAGGAATTGTTTTTATGAATCTCTACTGCGGTGGTAGTTGGTCGTGCCAATTAAACTCCTTATTTCTATCAGCGACTTGGGAATTAACCATTCCCGAACAGATTTCGTCCTCTTAGGATCTATCCTAACACTAGACGAGTTGTTGATATACCCTAAGTATATCAGCTTCCTCATCCCCTTTTTATTTATAAATAAGTAAGTTTTTTATTATTTCCTTTTTATTCATAAATAAGTTTTTCTCCGTATGAACTCTCATTCCTACCTTTCTACCTAGATCGAGGCTTGTAAGTGAAATTTTTTGTCGTTATAAATGTCAGAGGGAACGACATAGCTATAAAAAAAAATGTTAAATCAAAATGTTTAATTGATCAAAGTAGTCTGAATGTTATTCAAGACATTTTCTATTTTTCTTTTCTCAAATCCTAATCCCTGCATAAATTAATGATATTATATATTCAAAGCATATACAGTTATGGACTTTATAATCATATAATTTATTTATTCATATCACAATCAGGCAAATAAGTTGGTTTTGAAACCAAATAAGTTGCAACTACGAAACAATTATAAATTTAAGTGCGTTTCGCTTCAAACTCTTCAAACCAACCATGCATTTTAAAGGATTAAGCAACTTAAGCGGACGTCAATAAAATCTTAGCCAAATAAGTTATGTTTGTGATAAAATAAGTTGCATTTACAGAACGATTATGAAATTCAAGTGCGTTTTGCTCCAAACTCTTCAAACCAAACATTCATTACAAAGGATTAAGTTAAGCAGACAACAATGAAGTTCTAACTCCACTTTCTGGGCAAAACCCACCACAATTTCTGACTTCTTCGAGCTCCAAAATTCCGGCGGAGTTAAGGCTTTGGATCTTCCCATCAGTGACGGTGAAGTTCCCGGTCGACCGCATCAGGTTCAATCCATATATTAATGCGTAAATACAGTAACATTTATGCACATTTACACATTAATTGAATGAATATATATGATTCTTATTATGTGGTTCATGTATTTGTAAATGCTTGTGCATTGTTGTAGATGTATAGAGATTTGCATTTATATTACTTGTATTCTGTTAATATATTAGCCTGAAAATATAAGTAGTGAAATTTAAGTAGTTAGTTATGCAACGGTGACATGACTATGAAATTTCATAATATTAAATTTTAAGGACATTATTTTATTTTATATTACTATGAATAAAGGAAGGACTAGTTTTGTGGAATAAAATATTTTTTGCAGACGGGACTTTGGGACAAAGGTCAAAGGGAGTATATGTAGTTAGTGGGGTCAATTGATCCTACTAAAATTTTGTTCTTGTTTTATAATATATAATAAAATTTAAAATTTTTAAAAGTTATATATAAATAGATCTCACTAAATTTTTTTAAAATGTCTAATATAGGGGTCAAATTAAAAATTTATAACTTTCTCACTTAAGTCTTAAACTCATCATTCCTACCTCCTCTATATATGTATATTCATATAATCTTCTTAAATTAATTAATAATTTATTTTATATTATTTTTTGTAGAAATTAATTATTTATAAACAATTTATCTTTTAAAAAGTCTATTAACGGTGAATAGGTTGTATATATACATGCATATAAATATATATAGTGTTAATAATTATTATATTATTATTATAATTAAATATATGTTTCATATATGCAATATGAAAATATAAAATTATTGAAAAAAATTGCCTCAATGACGCTGTACCCAAATCCTTGCTAAATTATTTATAACCTCATAATAATTTTTGACCCCATTGAATATTTATTCTGGCTATGTAGTATGGCATCAGATAGTTTGAAATGATTAATTCAAATTAATGCTGTGACACCTAATATAAGTAGTAGCAGAAACTAAAAAGATTAAAGTTTGCTAACAGAATGACCCTGTTTGGGATTTGAGGAACTGTTTAATAATTACCAGAATTAGTTTAGTGCGGGTTATGTATTTGTATTTAGATATGGTTTACAGACAACTAATAGTTGAACCATTCCCGAATGTAGTTAGTATGGTTTTCTACAATTTTTATTCATTGAGTAAAAAAAAATTAATTGGTGAACATTAATAGACGTTCTTTTCTTTCCGTTCAACAAAAAGAGTTTCATTAACAAAATTTACAAATTATGTATCTTATTGGTAACCTAATGACTCGCAACAAATGTGATAGAGGCGTAATATATAGTTTCATCTCCCGAAATGCACATACATACCAACTTTTTGGCAAAGAGGAGTATAAATAGAACTCTAAAAGTGAAATAAGTGAACATACGTGCACTATTTTTACCAGTTACATTACGACCAACTTCTGACCATTTACACGAAAGTAGCAAATATATCTGTGCTATTGACTCGTCTTGTTTTCAAATTTGATGGAAGGTTACAATTCATAACTATGGAAGGTTGGCAGCAAAGCAAGGATGGCACTTTGATTCAACATACGATCAGAAAGATGAAACCGTCGAACCAATTCCGTTTTACTTCATCCTTGGGTCTGGCAAAGTAAGTCTGAAAGAAGTTAACTGATAAAATCTCTCTTGTATTCCATGCTCATGTGTTTGTTATAGTTTGCACATGCTACTTGGTGAAACTTCCAACTCTGAAATGTATATAAACACTTTTTTCTTTGGATAGAAGAGTTTGGATTGTTCTTGAGCTGGTCTTATCTCTTGTAAGTCTCTTTTGGCTTTCTCAATAATTCTCAACCACAACAATCTTGTCTTTAAGTTCATTTGGAAAGTCATTGTTTCCTTAAGATCAAGGCCTTCACTTTGCAGTCCATGATTCTGATTCCTGAATAGGTTCAACACTAACCATCTCAGGCAGGTGCAACACCCTTTAAAGGGCTTAGTCTCCGGATCAATGCGTCATGCTCACTTTAAGTTTTGATTGCTCGGTTGTGTGGTGGCTCTAAAAAAAAAAATTTGAGAAGAAGAAGAAGATATAGGAATTACTCCTGAATTCCCATAGGCCATCTCTTGAGGAATTATAAACCCTTTCCATAGTAGACCTATTAACCCATAAATTAGCATTACAAGAGCCATGATGAACTATGACTCTACACCATAAAAGTGTTGATATATATATATATATGTAAAAAAAATAATAATAATAAAATATCTGAACTGAGCACCAACAGCATTAATATAACCTATATAACTCTGAATGTACTTACTTGGGCATATGACTTGGTTAGTAGGATCTCAAGATGATGCCAATTCAAAACTGCATCATAAAGTTGATGAATTGAATGGGGGACGATTAACATTGATATTTGTTAACAATTCCAGGTCATATCAGGGATTGAAGTAGCCGTTAGATCAATGAAAGTGGGCAGTATTCGTAGGGTAATCATTCCACCATCCCAAGGGTATCAAAACATGTCTCAAGAACCTTTACCACCTAATGTATGTACTCTTCAATTCTTCTCTTTTTTCCCCCTCTGATATATTAACTATAAACCAAGGGCAACTACTTTATTATGTTCAAACAAGAAGAAAAACCAACCTTGCAAGAGAGAAGGGCTCATTGATTGTTATGAATCAGCATAAAAATTATCAAGTTTTCTTCATCATTTCAAAAATAATATTCTAAACTGGCTAGCCATGACAAAGTTTTAAGAGACGTGGAAAGAAAACATACATGCTAATGGCTTTCAGAGTCTTGCTTAGATATGTTTCAGTTCTTTCTTCTCTTTGCAGTTTTTCGATAGGCAAAGGTTGTTTACCACCATTTTCAATCCGACGCTCTTAGCTAATGGAAAAGGCTGTACTACATTGGGGACTCTCATTTTTGACATTGAGTTGGTCAGCCTGATGTTGGGTCCAATCCCATGAGCTACTCATTTAATGCAGCGGCTGTAATTGACTTTCTTGCTGCTGCTTTTACTTCTCTCCATGTTGCTTTTACTTTTACTTCTTGCGGCTGTTTTGCTTTTTCTCCTTCTGGTTGCTTTCGGCTCCTTGTTTCCCGTTCATTTGTGTGTTGCGTTGTTTCTGCCTTAATTGCAACCAACCTACTGAAGTTGGCGTCCTGCAATTAATTTAAGTGATGGCTATATATGCCATCAGTTGGAAGGAGAGACACACCAGAGAGTGAGAAGTGAAAGCAGAGAGGTGCGGAGAGTAGAGAAAACAAAAGGAATTCATCCGAGAGTTCCAAGTGTAGAGAGAAAAATAGCTCATTTGAGTTATAGAAAGAAAGTGAGAAAGAGAGAAAATAAATAGTGATTTTATTTTCTTAGATACAGAGAGAGAGAAAATAATTAGTGATATTATTTTCTCAAGTTTGTATATTTTTCTCATAGTGAATTTCTGAGATCTCTCCCCGTGGTTTTTCCCAATTGGGTTTTCCACGTAAATTTGGTGTCTTGTGTGTTTGGCTTATTTTCTGCAGTTATTATTTTGTTGGAACTGTATTATTTATTTGGCGTGGTTTATCATTTAATTTATCATAAACGGTTCTAATGGGAGGTAATTTTTCCCAACAATTGGTATCAGAGCTAGGGGCGTTGCTTAGTTGTTTATGATAAATTAAATGGAGGAATCAAGTGGCGCCATGATTAAATTGACATCATCTAATTTTTCGATCTGGAAGTCTAGAATGGAAGACATCCTTTATTGTAAGGATTTGTATGAACCGTTGGAGCTTAAAGGAGTTAAGCCAGCGGATAAATCTGAGGCTGATTGGAAAAAGATGAACAGGAAGACTATCGGTCACATTCGACAGTGGATCGATCAGAGTGTGTTCCACCATGTTTCGCAGGAAACGGATGCCAATTCTCTTTGGACTACATTAGAGTCCATGTACGAGAAGAAGAATGCACAGAATAAAACATTTGTGATTCGGAAGATCGTGAACCTGAAGTACAGAGATGGTAGCAGTGTATCCGAGCACATGAGTGAGTTCCAGGGATTGGTGAACCAGCTGTCTACCATGAAATTGAATCTTGATGATGAGATTCAAACGTTATTGCTTCTCAGTTCGTTGCCCAACAGTTGGGAAACGTTGGTTGTGTCACTAAGCAATTCAGCTCCGGAAGGAAAAATAACTATGCAGATGGTCAAGGACAGCATACATAATGAAGAAACAAGGCGAAAGGAGCAGGGTATGAATTTTGAGACACAAGCACTTGTAGCAGAAAACAGAGGTAGAAGCAATTTCAGGGGATCTCACAAGGGAAACTCACATCACAGCAAAAGCAGAAATCATAGGAGCAAGTCAAAGACCAGAGATGGCGGTACATTCAGGTGCTTCCATTGTAACAAGGAAGGCCACTACAAAAGAAATTGCAAGATCTGGTTAGACAAGCAGAAAACTGGTGAGCAAGGAAAAGTTGAGGACAAGAATACTGCAGCTACGGTTACCGAGGATGTTGTGATTCTTTCATTCAGTGAAGAAGAATGCTTACATGTTGATGATCAGAAAGTTGATTGGGTTATTGATACAGGTGCTTCGTATCATGCCACGCCCAAGAAGGAATTCTTCATGACGTACAAAGCTGGAGACTTTGGGCATGTGAGAATGGGTAACACTGATCGTTCCAAGATTATTGGAATTGGTGATGTTTGCATTCAGACAGATGTTGGTTGCACTATTACTCTGAGGGACGTCAGACATGTTCCAGATTCGCGTCTCAACTTGATCTCTGGTATGGCCTTGGATAGGGAAGGCTATGATAATCACTTTGGCGACGGAAAGTGGAAGCTTACTAAGGGTGCAATGGTTGTTGCAAGAGGTGTTGCTTGCTGTTCATTGTATAAGGCTCATGTGAAGATGTGTTCTAGTGAATTGAATGCAGTTGAAGATGAATCTTCACTAAATCTGTGGCATAAAAGGCTCGGGCACATGAGTGAGAAAGGGTTACAGATGTTAGCAAAAAGGTCCCTCATTCCTTTTGCTAAAGGTACTAATTTAAGCCCGTGTGATTATTGTTTATTTGGTAAACAAAATAGAGTTTCTTTTAGTAGCTCCTCTAAAAGAAAATCTAAGATACTTGAGATAGTACATTCAGATGTTTGTGGTCCCATTGAGGTTGAGTCTCTAGGTGGCAATAGATATTTTGCTACTTTTATTGATGATGCTTCGCGAAAAGTGTGGGTGTATTTGTTGAAAACAAAAGACCAGGTGTTCCAGTACTTTCGGAGTTTCCATGCTATGGTTGAAAGGGAGACTGGAAAATTATTGAAGTGTCTTCGCAGTGACAACGGAGGGGAATACACTTCAAAGGAGTTTGCGGCATATTGCGATACACATGGCATTCGACATGAGCAGACTGTTCCTGGTACCCCTCAGCATAATGGTGTGGCAGAAAGAATGAACCGCACTATTATGGAGCGTGTTCGATGCATGTTGAGAATGGCTAAACTGCCTAAGCCATTCTGGAGTGAAGTTGTCCGTACTGCTTGCTACCTGATTAATAGATCTCCATCAGCACCGTTGGATTTTCAGATTCCAGAGAAAATATGGAGTGGTAAGAAAGTGTCATATTCTTACTTGAGGATATTTGGATGCAAGGCTTTTGCACATATCCCCAAGGAGCATAGATCAAAGCTTGATGACAAATCTACTCCATGTATATTTGTTGGATATGGAGATGAAAAGTTTGGTTACAGGTTATGGGATCCAGTTCAGAAAAAATTATTCAGAAGCAGAAATGTGGTGTTTCATGAGCACCAAAATTATGAGGATTTATATAGCATCACACAGCCCAGAGATGATAGAGTTCCAAGCCTCAGCGGGGTTTCTTCTCCATTACAAAATGTCATAGGTGGAGAAGGAGTTCAGAATGAAGAAGAGACTGATACAGATTTGCATCATGATGATGGGTCAGATGTAGAGGGTATTGAGCAGGGGGAGCAACCCCCTCATCTTAATATTGAAGAACCTCAGGTCAGGAGATCCATAAGAGTGCATGTGCCATCAGTCAGGTATCCTTCATCCGAATATCTTTTAATTGCTGAGCAGGGGGAGCCAGAGAATTTTCAAGAAGTCGAGATTCATAAGGAGAAGAGCAATTGGCTGGGAGCAATGCAAGATGAGATGGATTATTTGCACAAGAATCACACTTATGAGTTGACTACACTTCCAAAAGGCAAGAAAGCATTGAAGAATAAATGGTTGTTCAAGCTAAAAAGAGACGGTGAAAAACTAGTGAAGTACAAGGCTCGATTGGTTGTCAAGGGTTTTGCTCAAAAGCAAGGTATTGATTTTGATGAGATTTTTTCTCCAGTTGTAAAGATGACTTCAATTCGAGTAATTTTGGGGTTAGTAGCTAGTATGGATCTTGAGCTTGAACAGTTAGATGTGAAGACTGCTTTCCTTCATGGTGATTTGAAGGAGGAAATCTACATGGAGCAGCCAGAGGGATTTAAAGTTAAAGGGAAAGAGCACTTGGTTTGCAAGTTAAAGAAAAGCTTGTACGGCCTGAAACAAGCCCCAAGGCAATGGTACAAGAAGTTTGATTCATTCATGATGGATCAAGGTTACAACAGAACAGTTGCAGATCATTGTGTGTATGTGAAAAAATTCCCATGTGGTAATTTCATTATTCTGTTACTATATGTAGATGATATGTTGATAGTTGGGCAAGATGCTAACATGATTTACAAGCTCAAGGGTGAGTTGTTCAAATCCTTTGATATGAAGGATTTAGGCCCAGCCAAGCAAATTTTGGGCATGAAGATTATTCGTGACAGGAAAGCCAAGAAGTTGTGGTTGTCACAAGAGAAGTATGTTGAACGGGTGCTTGCAAGGTTCAACATGGGTGATGCTAAACCAGTTAGCACACCACTGGCCAGTCATTTTAAGTTGACAAAGCGTATGAGTCCTTCTACTAAAGAAGGAAGAGATGATATGGAAGCAGTTCCCTACTCCTCTGCTGTAGGGAGTCTTATGTACGCAATGGTTTGTACACGGCCAGATATAGCTCATGCAGTTGGTGTTGTGAGCAGGTATTTATCAAATCCTGGTAGAGAACATTGGGAAGCAGTTAAGTGGATTCTCAGATATTTAAAAGCAACTTCCAGTTTGTGTTTGGGTTTTGGTAATTCAAATCCAATCTTGGAGGGTTTTACAGATGCAGACATGGCAGGTTCTGAAGAGAAGAAGTCTACTTCAGGGTATGTGTTTACTTTTGCAGGGGGAGCTGTGTCATGGCAGTCTAAGTTGCAGAAGTGTGTTGCTTTGTCTACAACTGAGTCAGAATACATTGCTGCTACAGAAGCAGGCAAAGAGATGTTATGGTTAAAACGGTTTCTCCAAGAGTTAGGAGTTACACAGGATGAGTATGTGATTTATTGTGATAGTCAAAATGCAATTGACTTGACCAAGAATGCCACGTATCATAATCGTACCAAGCACATTGATGTTCGTTATCACTGGCTTCGAGAAGTGATGGAAAATGAGCTGATGAAAGTAAAGAAAGTTCATACCGATGAAAACACTTCAGACATGTTGACAAAGGTTGTGACTCGCGACAAGCTCGAGGTTTGCAAGGAGTTGGCAGGAATGGATTCCAAGTGACGGGGTCACGGTGGAAACCCTCTCTAATGGGATTGGAGGAGGAGATTGTTGGGTCCAATCCCATGAGCTACTCATTTAATGCAGCGGCTGTAATTGACTTTCTTGCTGCTGCTTTTACTTCTCTCCATGTTGCTTTTACTTTTACTTCTTGCGGCTGTTTTGCTTTTTCTCCTTCTGGTTGCTTTCGGCTCCTTGTTTCCCGTTCATTTGTGTGTTGCGTTGTTTCTGCCTTAATTGCAACCAACCTACTGAAGTTGGCGTCCTGCAATTAATTTAAGTGATGGCTATATATGCCATCAGTTGGAAGGAGAGACACACCAGAGAGTGAGAAGTGAAAGCAGAGAGGTGCGGAGAGTAGAGAAAACAAAAGGAATTCATCCGAGAGTTCCAAGTGTAGAGAGAAAAATAGCTCATTTGAGTTATAGAAAGAAAGTGAGAAAGAGAGAAAATAAATAGTGATTTTATTTTCTTAGATACAGAGAGGGAGAAAATAATTAGTGATATTATTTTCTCAAGTTTGTATATTTTTCTCATAGTGAATTTCTGAGATCTCTCCCCGTGGTTTTTCCCAATTGGGTTTTCCACGTAAATTTGGTGTCTTGTGTGTTTGGCTTATTTTCTGCAGTTATTATTTTGTTGGAACTGTATTATTTATTTGGCGTGGTTTATCATTTAATTTATCATAAACGGTTCTAGTGGGAGGTAATTTTTCCCAACACCTGAGACATCAGTGAACTCTCATGATTAACTCTTTTGTGGATAATGGTTTACCACAAATGAGATTTTTTATTTATAGAATGGAGGGAGTTATCCCTTTTTAAAAATGTTGTCCTTGACACAAAAAAGATAACTTGATATCAAAGGATGGGTTAAGTTTGTCCTAATAATGTGGTAATAGACCTTTTCTTTGGAGTTATTAGAACCTCAACCCCGAGTCCCTAATTTATTCCACAATTTAATACTCCACTGTCCTACCTGGAGTAGTATAGAGAACTTATGGTATTGTGGAGGTAAATTAGCAAATTCATTTTTAAAAGTCTCTAGTAAATAGATTACCCAAATATTCAGATGTCTTTTTCAATAGTACCAACATATGTTGACAATTGACATTTGACTTTGCTTTTTAATTTTCCTAAATAATTAGTTAATTGGTGAATTAATTTGAGGAATTAATTTAATTAAAATAATTGAAAGATAGGTGATATATGGCTTTGGGTACAACGTAAAATACCAGGCTTTCTTGTTTAGTTGTGGGCCCCTCTAGGTCACAAGTATCATTCTAAGTAGAAAAATGTAGAGCATTGGCCCTTATTAATAATTTGTTCATGGCCACCTTTTTGATTTTTTTAAGCTTTCTTGAGCCACACCACATGATTCATACAAACATATAAGTGCAGCTTTAGGTTTATTTTATTTTAATATTATCAACAACGTCTGGCCAGGCCATGCCTAATTTAATCTTAATCACAACACTCCACTACTTGTGATAAAAGGAAAATGTTAACTTAGTTAGGAGTGGATGCAAATTTAAGGCATTCAACTTTTGTCATAAGATTTATTTAATCAATCGAATGAGAAACTTTAAATATCAAAATTAAGATGATAAATAACATTTTTCCTAACAGATTTTTCATTTGGGGTTTTTAATTGCCCCAAAATTCATGATTTTTTGTAGGCATATATTATACTCCATCCATAAAATAATATATACAAAAAAAAAAAAAAAGAGGCCATATTTTGAAATTTTCAAATTATTTTGAAAAACAACTAAATTTATAATAATTACATTTATAATTATATCAATTTATATGAATTTTAAAATTTTGGTAATCGACATTAAAAAAGTCAAAAAGAAATTTTTGTGGAATCACCTAAAACATATGTCAAATGTAAAAATATATACTTTCTATTAAATTATTTTTTACTTTCCAAGTTTTAATGTCTAATGATTATTATACTTTTATAATATCACTCATATTATTTTGGGATACCTGCATCATAAAATTATGCGCATGTTTCTAATTTTTATTTCTCTTTTGATTTGATATAATTGGCAAAAATTTATAATCTTATTTAATCGTAATTAATTTTTGCAGCAAGATAAGTTTACATAAATAATATTTAAATATTATATTTATTTTAATCATTAAAAAATACGGTATGACACAGATTTTAATATTATACTCTATTTTTTTATAGTTAAAATTAATATAGTATTTAAATATTATATTTAAATATTGTATACTCATATTTATTCTTCGCGACTCATTTATTATACTTGGTGCCAATTTTTATTGCAAAGGTTGTTTAAGAAATTACGATTTACACGTATATCAATATATGATTGAATAAGATTATAAAATTAATTTATTATATTAAATATATATTGTTAAAATATTATTAATAATAACTAATGATCGACTGATAGTTATTCACTGAAACAAAAAAAAAATGATATATAAAATTGTAAAATATAGTATTTTGTATAATAAATTGTTTAGTAACCATCAGAAATGGAATTAAGATAATACTCCTATATTTTCGTTGGGAAAGAGAAAAGGAAAGAAAAAAAAAAAGAGGAAATACTACAGGGTTTAAGGTAGGGAATTAGCAAAAACTCCATTTTGAAACCCTTTCATTTAAACATTTGTCTCTCTTTTTTTTTTCTTTTCACTTTTTCTCTCCACGCACTCGCTCTGGAAAAGCAAGAAAGAGAGAGGGAGATAAAACTATACGGTCTCTGTTACTCGACAAAATCTGAGATCTGCAAAAAAACCCCGAGACAGATATTAAAACATGGGGCAGAAGACTCTGATCTACGCGTTCGTCGCTCGAGGAACTGTAATTCTGTCGGAATACACAGAATTCAGTGGCAATTTCAATTCCATAGCGTTTCAGTGCCTCCAGAAGCTTCCTTCGTCTAATAACAAGTTTACTTACAATTGTGACGGCCACACCTTCAATTACCTCGTCGATAATGGTTTCAGTACGTCCTCCTTCCATTTTTCGCTTCTTTCTGTATGTATATTTGCTATATTTTTTTTGGGTACTGAGAAAAAAGGGGGAACAATTGAAGGAGCTAAGAATTGGGTATGGAATTATTTACCTTATGGGAAAAGTTAATAGTATAAAAATGTGATTTTAGCGATCTGTTTTGGTTATGTATGGTTTCCTGAGGTGTAGTTTGAGTATGACTTCGATTTGCTACTACGAAATTGTACTAATTGAATCTCGGTTGACTGTGTTTCGTTTCACAGTCCAGCTTCTTGTTTGATGATTTAATATGGCTTCAATGTAGCCATCTATTTGGTTGCTGAGAAGCTGGGGAAAAGAAAATTGATCTGAATCAGAGACTGATACTTTGCATTGTTTTGTTTTTTTTTGATTATTTTATCTGAGTGATCTGCTTTTATTTGGATGATTTAGGTGGGTTGTTTAAGTTTGAATATGGTGGTACTTCACATATGATTGGGTTTAGTTAATTAGAAATGTAGTAATGTTTTTAAAGTTCGCTGGACATAATTATTTGCTAGTATGTGATTCAATAAATGAATTCAGGACCAGATGATAGGTTCTAACAACGTGGTTGAATCTATTAGTGGAAAAGTTGGTTCATTGTTCTTCCTCAGCAATGGATTTTGTAGTTCTGTTTTATTTTTGACTTTTTGGATGGTTAGCTCTCAATTTAAGTGTACTGATAGTTTGAATACCACTGCAATTGTTTTTGAGAAAATGTATTAAAGGAAATTTGATTGATTATTTTCTCACTCCTGATTTTTCACTTTTAACATTTTATTTTGGATGTTCTAGTGTATATGTTGTGGTTTAGATGTATGGATGGTTGGATTCAAGCACTAAAACATTAATGTGCCAAGCAGGTGTGACATTTTGAAACTCACCTATAGTAGACATCGGTGCTACGAAACAAAATAGTATTTCACATTTTCTCTTGATACATGGGACCAAACAGTCATTCACACCACTAGCTTATTACTCCTTGCATTTCAAGTGCTCTGAGCCAAACACTATAATTTGAGTTTTTCAGTAGAGAGTCCTGATTATATTCTTATAGTTAAACTAATCGATTTTCTTAGCTGACCTAGGAGCTTATCAAGAGTGAACATTAACTATTAAGATATAGTCATATAGATGGTGATAGGATTGATAATATGTTGAATTTGGTGCAACGCTGACCAATTATGGTTTTAAATTCGATTATCAAAAAGTAAATTGAATTCAAGTTAATTGGTTTTTGCAATTGAGTCCGAAGCTTACAGTTTTAAGTTGATTAATGAAGAGTATGAAAGTATTGTACTACCTTTGTCTGACTTTAGATGTCTTCATTTGACTTTCATATATTTTAAGAAAATATTGAGAATGGTGTAGGAAACAGTGAGAATAATGTACAAGTTTATATAAGCCTTTTGTGAACCACACTTTAGGGTCCTTTTATTTAAAAATGATGAAGTGAATTTTTTAATAAGATAAAAGCTAAGCGGACATGGTCTTTGGACATCCCAAATAGAATGAAGGACAACTAAACCCGTACAAAAAGAATACGTATCAAGAAAAAAGTAGAGATTAGAGAATTAGCTCCCTTTGTCCAATTATCTTGACCCCTTTCCTTTTTTGGATGTCCCAAAACCTTTTCACCTTAGTTTATAACTTAATCTATTTTTGCCATTATATTCTTGTTTAGGAAAAAAAGAAGATAGAGTAAAGTGGGTCTAATTAAAGATTAAATTAATAATAATGTATAGCTAATTGCATCACTTTTATTTCTTTCTTAAAATATGTGAAAGTCAAATGGAGACAATTAATTTGGGGCAGAGTAGGATTGAGTTCAATAATTAGATAATTATAATTGGAAGAATAATTTTAAGGTTGTGGGCTCCAACCCCCTTGGGATAAAATTACTAATAAAAAAAAAGATAATTATAATTTGGATTTGATTTTGGAACCTAATCTTATAGTTACTATTAGTTACTATCTACGTCCCATGATAATGTCATCTGTTGACTTTTATGGTTAAATTAACTACTTTTAAAATCAAAAAATCATATTTTTGTTTTAGATATATGCATAGAAACGATGATCATAATAAACAACATACAATTTAGTACTGATCTCAAGATTTGTATGATTTTGAAAAATAAAATAAAATATAAGCTTATTGTTTAATTATTAATTTAAAAATAATCAATTTGACCATAAAAGTTAATAGAGAAGAATTATCCTAGGACGAAGGTAGTATAATATTTCAACATTTTTATCAATATAAATTGATTTACTTTAGTATACCATGATATATGGAGAAATGAAGATATGATATTTGAATGAAAGTTATACATTCTGTTGGAATACCAGAAATATGGAAAAAGTTATAAAAGATTGATGATATGGTTTTTTTTTTAAATAGGTTATTATAGCATAGAATCTTACCTCAAATTTTGTATGAAAACAAGGCCGCTAGTGGCTATGAGCGAGTGCCTCCATTGAGGCTAGATCAACTGATGCCTCAACGGAGGCTTGAAATGACCACTCTTATGCAGGGTTACTCGGATCGAGGTACGATTAGGTACACGGAACGGGAACAAAAACTAGAACGGGAATGGGAAACGCGAAATACAATAAAATGTGGTATGTTGGGGGTAGGGTCATTTGGAACGCTAAGTCGGAATGCAGTTCAATCATATAGAATGTTTTGAATGTAAGTTTTATGTAATTCAAGGGACTAAAATAGTACTTAGAATATTCTAATAGTAATCTGGCACATGGGTAGAAAATATCTCCCTGGTGCACGTTAGCAAATTTGAGCATGATAGTTATCTATAAATAAGATAGGTGGGTAAAGTGTGAGGAATACATGAGAATTATGTATGAGGAAATGACTTAGTCCATCCCTTTTTAACTATATTTTTATCCTAGTTTCCTTCAATTTCATTCCTGAATTCTTTAGTTTACTGTAATTCGAGTTACTGTTCATCATCATTTTTAGTTGTTCTTCATTGTTTTAGCTTCATTTACTAATTAACAGCCCTTGTTAGTTAATTAGTTGCTTAATTGGTTAGTATAAATCAGGCCTAACTAGGGTTAAGCCTGACAGACAATTTTACATGTTTTTTTTTAAAAAAAAAATATGTAATATTCTTGACACAAAAATGTACATTTACGAGCATAAGCATTCATAACAATACCCTTTTTTCTTTTTCTTTTTGTTTGAATGGTCAACAATTTAAAGAATTGAGAATTCATAAGAAAATAATAGTGTTCCCATGCATTCCCATACCACATTTCAGAATGAAAGTTCCAGTACGGGGAACACAATGGGTTGAGCGAATTGTGCTAACCCTGCTCTCACGTAAGAGAGCATATGATATGGATTCTTGCTTTTGTTTAAGCAAAAATATGGTTTAATGGGGTGCCAGTTGTACACTAATGACACGTTATTATGTTTGATGGAGGAAGGAAAGAATGATGACATGTTAATTTAAATATATTGAGTATGCATGTTCGTATATGATACCCCCTGATGTCATCTGTTGGCAGCGTTAATAGTGGGGAATTATATGCGTATATATAAAGTTTGGTGGTGGTGAAATTTGTAGGAGTTGCCAGTTCCATATAACCCCAATATTTTTCCATAGCCACCTGTCACCTTTGTTGAAAGTTTCTAAAGTTATCATTTCACAATAAAGTGTTTGCAAGTGATATGCATCTTATATGATAATCATCACAACCAGAGTTATATTCACCTCTATGTCAACTAGCCTTCTCAGTGAACACAAGTAATAGCTCTTCTCTCTAGAGGAAATGTAAATAGTTTTATTTTTTGATAAGTAGATATTATGTAGTTTTTTAAAATGACAAAGAAGAAAAGAAACTCAAACACACTAGGAAGCTGCTTTTCTCTTTGTGGCGAAGAAATCCTTGTTGGTTATATATGGAACAGGTAGTATTTTGAAACACAACATAGATACTTACCAATATTAAACATGCAAATGTTATTTTTGCTATATTTAAATATTCATGTTCTTTTTTGTTAGAATTGTAAATATAGGAAGTTCCATAGTTACAGCTAATTATAGCCAATTTACAACTCTCTAATTACATAGCTTGATTGCAGCCTTGATTATAATCCTAGATTGTAGCTCTTGATTGTAAAATCTGTATTCTAAATAATATGATATGAAGAGAAGGAAGATAACCTCTCATTCACCAATTTTCTGTTTTTCTCTCAACTCTCCCTATTATAGGTTTCTACAACTTTCTATATTTTAGGTAATAGAATAAGGATAACCCCAAGGATAAGAGCCAAAGGGGAAAGTTTTCTCAGGCCTTTGTAGAAAGGAAAGAGGGAGAGTTTTTTTTATTACGGTGGAGTTCGGGTGTGCACTAGGCCAGCCACCAGGTGCATGTAAATACCGCACAACACAAACCACTCTCACCGGGTAAGGAGATCATTCCCTTTTTGGAGTATTGAGCGGATGTCACATGCCTTTTTAACCTTTATCACTAGGTTCACTATCACTGAGATAACTACTCAGGACTGGAAAGAGGGAGACCTTGTAATTTCATATAGAGAATATGTTCTCAGGAAAAATAGGTTGTTTGAAAACGAAAATCTTATTTGCATTGTACTTGATTTCATGTAGACAAGATTTTAACGTAAATTATTCTAATTCCAGAAAGCAAATCAAAATCTATCTAATCAACTATGTTTTTTTCCTTTTTGTTTATTTGATGATTATTATATTACATTATTTGTATCCATTGCAGATTTTCATGATTCTTTTAGTTGGCAGGTTTGAGATCTATATGGAATTGTTGATTCTTTGGTTTTGCAGCATATTGTGTGGTTGCAGATGAATCTGCTGGTAGACAAGTCCCTATGGCTTTTCTAGAGCGTATCAAGGATGATTTTGTGTCAAAATATGATGGTGGAAAGGGTGCTACTGCTCCTGCTAATAGCCTTAACAAAGAATTTGGGTATTCAATTTTGTTTATGATCATTAATGTGGCCATATTTAGCTGGTTCTATATTCACTGATGTAAAGAATGCACTTTATGTTTCAGGTCAAAGTTGAAGGAACATATGCAGTATTGTGTTGACCATCCTGAGGAGATCAGCAAACTATCAAAGGTGAAGGCCCAAGTTTCAGAAGTTAAAGGTGTTATGATGGAGAATATTGAGAAGGTACATGTTTTGGTCTATTGATTTCAACTTTGCATACTAAGTGAGTTTGAAACAAATGCATCACTCTAATTGCAACCTTAAAATTTTACCTTTAATTAAGTAATTGTTCTCATTCCTCAGTATTCATTTTTTTAATATATATGTTCGAAGTTATATCCAGTGTTCTAAAAAGCGGGCTAGGCGGCCTCTTAGGCACTAGGCCACCCCCCCGGCACCTCGCCCAGGTTCAAGGCGGAAAAAAAATCCCTCCAGGAAATTAGGCGAGTAAGGCGGAGAAATTAGAGCTGCAATTGTTTTTTTTTTTTTAATAACTAAGCTACAAAACGACGTTGTGGAGGTGGATGATGAAGTTGGGGGTTGTTCGGGTCTTACTTGGGAGGCGGCTGGTGAAGCATCTGGAGCGGATAGCGTGTTAGAACTTAGGAAAAGTAGTAGAAATGTTGAAGTAAGAGAACTTCATGAAGAAGATTTCTTGTCAGATAATGACACGGAGGAAGAGAGAGATGAGGAGTACGAGTGTAAGTCCGATAAGGATATTATCTTGAAAGGATATGGAGAAGAAAAGTTAGAGATATAGAGGGATATGAAGATAAGGATTATTAGTTTGTATTTTTTATTATTTATTTGTATTTGATCTTTAAACAATTGTATTTTTGTGTTTGAACTTTGACATTGGCAATATGGATATGTTTGAACTTTAAGCAAAGACCTTTATTATCTTTATTATATATTGTTTTGATATATATTATTGTTTTGTTTGGATAAATGTAAGATAAAATATTAAAATTGACGTTCAACAAAAAATCTAGCCTAAGCTCCCTAGGCGCTAGGCCTCTCCCGGCCGCCTGCCGAGCTCCTTTTAGAACATTGGTTATATTAGAATTATTAGTGATAAGTTTGCATCAAAATGGGATGTGAGTTTGTTCAGCACATGTGATTAAATCATTTATGCAATATGCATTTATAGCTGATATCAGGAAATGTTTTTGTGGCCTCATTATTTGAGGAATTTCACATAAATTCTTTGTATATATAACGTGGAATGTATTTATTTATTTTACTTTGGCCGTCTAAAACATGAAAGTTTACCACAGCTGTTTTTGACTTTATTGTGAAGTTGACGAGAAGTAAAATACTCTACTCAGTAAGAGCATGCTATTGCATATTCTCATGATGTTCAAATTGCCTGCACCCACTAAAGGGCAACCACCTAGGCACTCAAAACTTTTGGTTTATATCTATTAAACTTGAGCAACAGTGAGTGCAAGGTTTATATACAAGTCAGACACTTGCCATCTTAACACAGTGTGGTTTAGTATTTTAGTTTTTTGCCACATTGACATCCAACTTGGCATGTAGGTAATGTATGTATTTTTTACTACATATTTGTGTTCAAAGTGATTGCTGTCTTTTCCTCTTCATTATATTTTGTCCATATGTTCACAAGGTTGTTACACTAGCGCTGGGCATTAAGGTCATTGAGTGATTGATTCCTCCATGATCATTTCTGTTTTCCTTTTTTACTTGCAAAGCATTGGGATGTTGCTTGTGTATTGGTTGCATCCATTGTGTTTTCATGCTCGAGGGAAATTTTGTTTGATTAGATTTTTATGTGATTTAGATGAATTACGATATGTGAAATTATTGTATACAGCAGCATAACTAATGAGTGCACTTCTTAGGAGACCAAAGCAGGCTGATCCAGTTTTGCAAGGTAGTAAAAGCATTTTTAGGATAGACATTGAAACTTAGACAAAATATATTAAAAAAGAAACGAACATATAAGAACATTTTTCTCTTAAGTTTGCAGAGTGCTTATTGGTGTTATAAATATGCTTTGTCACTTTGAGAGATACTTGTATAATAATGCTCATCTTCTTGTTGTGGTTTAGGTTCTTGATCGCGGGGAAAAGATAGAGCTTCTGGTGGATAAGACCGAGAACCTTCATCATCAGGTCAGTTGTTTTATGTGTTTCAGTACGAAGAATTCTTAAACGGGGGCAAAATCATAAGTTGCATTTTCCTACCAGTTGGCACTACTAAATTTCTTCTGCTGATTTCATATCTCTGATTATGTTTGTTTAAGGGATTAAATCTCTGATTAACAGAATACTAATACTCTTTTCCGAAGTGCACGCAGTGGAATGTTTTAATTTAGATCTACTTGCATCTTATAAATTAGATAATTGTTTTGGAGTGATTGAAGTTTAGCCCCGAGCTGGATTTATTGACATGTTCTTTTACTTGTGAAAATTGCTATCCTTGAGAAAATTAGACATGCTTCAAGTATCTCAGTCATTTGAATTTTATTATCTAAATGTATATATTTCTGTTCACACACTTGAAAAAATAACACAGTTCTTCAAGGTGTGTTTTAATCCGTACTTGTTTGAACCTAGTGTTACGGTATTTCTATGTTTGCTTGAAATAGGCACAAGACTTCAGAAGTGCTGGCACACAAATCCGCAGAAAAATGTGGCTTCAGAATATGAAGATCAAGCTGATTGTGTTGGGGATTCTGATTGCCTTGATCCTCATCATAGTCCTCTCTGTATGTCATGGGTTCAACTGTGGAAAGTGAGCAGCACCTTTCTTTGCGGACTACACATTGAAAGAAGAGGCTATGCGCTGATTTTGTGTAGAAGCTTTTGAAGTTATATGCTTGAATTTGTGTTATGGTATGTGTATGTTGTAAAGTAGCCATTTCTTTAAATTTGGTTCAAAGAGAACTTATCTGCACGTACAGACTAAAACAAGCTACTATACAAAGGTTGCTTATATCAGGGTAGTGTGTTTTCAATGATACGGATGTTTTTTACGTCCTAAATCCTGCATTCTGGTACATGATAGTTGTCGATTTATAAACCCGCAAGGGATCTTCTTCATTCAAGTTTTTTGAGTCGACACATCCTTGAGTAGTTATGTGTGGTGTACGTTTTTCCTTCCTGCTGCTGTTGTTATTTTCCGCTTGCCTGTGCGAATTCGCCCACAAGAAGGGAATTTATACTAGGGCTGTTGGAGGGTGGACTAGACTAATTTGACAGTACCAGACTGCATAATTGCTCAACTAATCCATCTTGTTATTCCATGCTCCTCCAGCTAATATCTTGTACAATTGGACGTTGAATTTGTTGATTGATGATTTTTAGGGTTTTCAGACAGATCCTTGGTTTGTCACCTATTCACTTTTCTCATTAAAGCACTTAGGATGTTTTAACTGATGGGTCGTGATATAAGACATTTAATGACACAACCTTTGCTTTATATAAGACATAATTTGTTCTCAACAATAAAATGAGATCGAATTTTTTATTTTTTAAAAAAAAATAATGAGTAGTGAATCGTGCCCAAACGTTATTATATTTGTAAGAAAACCAACAAAAAAATAGGAATCTTGTGTTTTTCAACATGTGTTAGCATTAATCTGGCCAAGAGTATTGTTACACAAAATAGCCGAGTGAATTGGGTCTAACAAGAACCGAATCAAAGCCCACCTTTCTCGGGAAAATCTTTAGAACACCACTGTACTACAACATAGCCTGAACTGAGGAAGCTAACATAAAACACTATATGTAATTCTTACTCCAAACCAATATTTTCAGAATCAAACTGGTCATCGAACTGAAAATGGTATTGGGTAGATGGATTACTGGTTCAACCAGTGATTGAACCGTTATTGAATCAGTGACGTTATAAATATATAAAAATATATATTATTAATAATTAATAAAAATTTAAAACATCAAATTTTTTGTAAGCTAAAATATAGTGAAATTATGTTATAATATTGCTAAAAATATTTTTGTAAAAAAAAAAACATTTTAAAATCGGTTCAACCAATTGGTTGAACCATCGGTCGAACCGGTGGTCAACTGGGTTTTGATCAAATTAGTTGAACTGGTTCAAACCGGACAATAAAGTGAACCGGGTCTCAATTCAACCTGTCCAACTGATCGGTCCGGACCGAGTTTCAAAACATTGCTCAAAACTCTCAAACGGCCAAATATATAGTATACATGTTTCCTTTTCCCTCTTCAATTTTCAATTTTCAATTTTCAACTTCCAACCATCAAATTCTCCAACACTCCCATTTTTCTGTCAATAATCTTGATTACAATAAACAAAATTCATACCAATTCATCATAATGGCCTCATGGAGCAATGGTGGCTTGTTTCCACAATGGTGGTTTTATTACACATTGGTGGCTTGTTAATTTCCACCACCAAACTCAGAACTGATTTTCTTAAGTGTTGTGGATCTACTCAAGCCATAAAGTTAGTTCAAATGAGAACACATATTTAATACTACTTGTTATTCCCAAAGGTACTAAAAGAGATATTAAAGGGGGTTGAATGAATTCTTTAAAATTTCTTTTTAAAAAATTGATTACCAAGTAAATTAAACAAGTTAGTTTATTAAGTTAAGCACAACAGAATGTATATTTAAAAACAACCCTTCAAAGATATAATGAAAGTTCACAGTTCTAAATTTAGTAAAAGTGCAAAAACTAGTCACAACTGAAATTGTAAAGTAAACTAGAAAGTAAATGCAGCCATGGAAAGACAGTAAAGTAAAGAACATAAGAATTTTTAGATGTTCGGAGCATAAAAAAAATCTAATCTTTTTTTCTACTTCAAAAGTAAGGATGATTCATTAAGAATGGATGAGGTTACAAATTAAAGACCTTAGTTCACTAATAATTATTACAACTATATATGATTCACTAAAAATCCTTCAAGTTACATAGAGTTGGTGTAACAAGAGATCGCAAAGATCTAAAACACAAAAGAATGTTGTAGTTTAAATTGTTGCTAAGTTGCTTTAAGATTCTGTTTGAATGATTTAACAACAGTTCTTCTTTCTAGTGAATCGTAAAGTAAAGCTTTTTGAACTTGAACTTTTGGCACTTGATATTTGATAAAATTGTTATTTTCAATGTTGTAGTAGCAATATTTTTTATAATCTCTTATTGAAATTTGTCTGCTAGATTGTTATCATTGTTTTAATTTATCTAGGACACTTGTCAATTTGTAATTTCTTTGACTTTGAAACTTTGTCTATCGGGCCACTTGTCATCGCTTTCAATAATATTATATTTGGTACAGTAGCAAATACGTGTCATGTGTGGTTACTCATATAGTTGTTGCAAAGGCTGCATTGTCTTCCTTATCCTTATCGCTAATATATTTTTAAATTATCATTGAGAAATGTGTGTTTAAGGTTTATAATCATTGTCATAAACTTGTCACTGACATGTCAGAATTTTACACTCTACGATTTTAATCGAACTGACATTTAATATAGAATCGTAGAGTTAATCTTCAGATCGTTGAGTTAACTTTACTCAACAATATCTTCTTTACGATTTATAATGGCTCTACGATCAGGCTATAAGATCTGGTACTTCACTTTACGATGTCAAGAAACCATATATTTACTCAACGATCTTATAATGATTTTAACTTCTACTCAACGAAATACTAGTCATTCTTGGACAACTTCAACTACTATAATGATTTACAAGACTGTACTCTACGATTTAGATTAATTTAACAAATTTGATCTCTAATTAAGTTTTTTTACATAAAGACTTTACAAAACATGTTTATACAAATTTACATTAATATCAAAGTCATCGTCAAATTAAATAAGGGTACACATAAATGCAGATACTAACATTCTGCTTTCAATACACCTTGTAGTCAATTTCTCTCAATACACATGTAATGACACACATATTGCATTAAATATAAAAAATCGTTGCAAATAATTATCATTAGAACCATTGTTAAAATCATTATTTATGTCGTTAAATATATTAAAAAAGTAGGTGAAATGTGTAATAGAAGAGATCTTAATCTCTATTATACTTATAAGAAAAATGATATATCTTGCGATTTAATATGTTAATTTTGTTATTGCGAGTTACGTGAATAATTATAGTTGATAATATATATTTTAATGATGCATTGGATATAGTGGGACAACCTTTTTGTAAGACCCCGAATTTTATGAAATACAAAATTTAATTTTTCTTCATATATATATTTTTTGAAACAGTAAGTGGTTAAATCGATAAAGTTAAAAGTTAAGGATGTTATGTGCAAATTTTATTTTGTCGGACAATATTCGCTTTGTCGGGGAATATTCGTTTGGTCGGGGAATATTCGTGTCGTACGACGGCGCCGAAATAACAAATTATTGGTGGACCCCACAACGGAATATTTGTCGGATATAAAAAACGACAGAAATAACCTTTTTAAATAAAAATAGTCAACGGAACTGTTAAAATACCGGTGATAAAAGAATAGTAGCATACGGTAGTTTATGGTATTTTCTGTAGCACTCGGTACTCTACAGTAACACACGGTATTGCATAGTGTCTCATATTATTGGTCTGATAATTGACACCGTAACTGTTACGCATCATTTCATCGATAATTGTCACTGCATAATATTTTATATTATCAATTCAATAATTGTTGTTACACAGTATTTTGCATTATTGATTTAATAATTGTCATTACACTGTATTTTATATCATTGAGTCAATAATTGTTGTTGCACTGTTTTTTAAAATTATTGAACCTAATAATTGTCACAGTAACATATGCACAGTAATTCACATTATTGAATCAATAATTGTCATTACACAGTAACGTATGCTTTATTTTACATTATTGTTATCTCTATTATGATGTTATTTAAACAGTTGTATTTCATTAATTTATTGACTTGATATCTAAGAGCTAACTATACTGTATTTATAACAATTAGTCATAATAATTGAATTGATAAAGTTATTTGTTTATAATATAAAGTTAGGTGATTATTAGGTGATATGAAATGAATGGTGTAGATTAAAGTGTGAATTATTGTTGAATAATTAAATTGATTTGTTTATAATATAAAGTTAGGTGATTATTAGGTGATATGAAATGAATGGTGTAGATTAAAGATAATATAATATTTGAAATGGATGGTGTAGATTAAAAGATGATCTTTAAATGAATGGTTTAGATTAAATGAATGATAAGATTTTTGGCTATAAATAGAAGCCTTAACTTAAGGATTTTTCATAAACTTCCTTACTTGTTCTTTCTTTCTCTCTCTAAATACTTCTTGTGAAAGTTCTCTCTAAGTGTGCTTAAGTGATCTTGAGTATTTGTGAAGATCTATAAGTATACGTGTACTGTTCAAGTTAATCAACCTCATTTAAATCAATATCCAGTCACGTGTTGAGGTAAGGGATACCATCTTTTTCATCTTCCATTATTCAAACGTACTATGGTAAGGGATTATCATTATTTGATTCTCGATAATAATATAGTTTCTTCCTTACTCATAAGACGTGCCTTTTATTTCCATGTATTAAATTGTGGGAATAACCTTACGGAGCGGATTGCCGCCTGTTGGTGAATAACCTTTCGTATTCATTCATTATTAATCTCTGAGAATAACCTTATGGAGCGGATTGCCGCCTGTTTGGTGAATAACTCTTTGTACTCAAATTCTATTAAATTGTGGGAATAACCTTACGGAGCGGATTGCCGCCTGTTGGTGAATAACCCTTTGTATTAATTTTCTTCACCTTTTGTTAATCAAACCTGCTACGGTAAGGGATATTATTTTCTTTCATACTCCTAAATCGAAATTTATTATGGAACTATTGCTTCTATAATTCCTGAAAATATTATATGTTCCATAATAGTTGTACTTCATTATTTCAACTGAACCTTCCTATTTATGTGAACCTTTCTATTGAATTGTAACCGTTATTCTGAACTGTGGATCTTGAATATCATTTTTAAATTTCACTCCACATCATGTTGACAATTTGGACATTATTTGAATCTGTACAAAGTAAACTTCCGATACTTATTGTTATCCTATTTCTTCTGTTCATCATTTATATCATTCTAATCATCCAAAAATCAAGCTGTTGTGAATATCTGTGGCCGGGGGCACAGATGTGATATATTTGTTGAACAGATGATAGGTTAAAGGCGATATAATAGGTTAAAGGCGATACATCTGTTCGGTGTCTTTTATGGCACGTGGTGAATGTTCTCTTTGGCCCGTAGTGCAAAGATGAACTGTTGTTTGGTATGATTATGACCAAAGGCTGAATCTGGTATAATCATGACCGTTGGTGCTATATTGAATATCTTTGGCCCGTAGTGCAAAGATGAACTGTTGATGTGCATGATTATGATCAGGAACTGTGAATTTATATTATCATGACTAATGGTATTTCAGATGATAAAAGTTGATGATGTTTTTACGAAAAAGAGAAGCGAGTGGACATTATAGTCTGCATTATTCTTCTAATAGATTGTTCATTCCGCTGCTATTATTGATCTGAACATTGTTTAAGAATTTAACTGCAGTTTTTGATATAAACCTTGTATTCTATTGTATTCTATCAAGAACTCAACTGTTGAAGGCTAATGATAATTTATTCGTCATTATCTTAGTCATGATATTTCTTACTGGGCTATTTGAGCTCACCCTTTCTTTTGTTCCATTGTTTTTCAACAGGAGATAAAAACATAACAGGGTCTAGCCGGGGAATGGAGTGAGGGTCCGAGGAATAGTTATCATAGTCTTCACGTTTTGTAAAATAGTGTGGCAATAATAGTGAAGACTTAGTTGTGTATTATTATACACTGTATTGTTGTACGTTGTGCTTTGTTGTAATAATTTTGTTGTAGTCTTTTGACGACTCAAGTTTGGGCTGTGTGGGCCCAGATTTGGGGGCGTCACAGTTGGCATCAGAGCTTAGGGATATGGTCTTTAATGGAGATCTGGGGTTAGAACTAGGAGGGGAGAGACGAATAGAATCAATCACTAGTGTGTCCTACCTAAATTAGATTTTTTTTTTATCTAATGAATCGATTTGAATGTAGGAACATGAAGAGATGAGTCAGTTTATTTGAACTAACATTTATTTTGTGACCACAGTTAATTATGGCATCTGGAAATCAGGAGGTTAACTATGAAATTACCGAAATAAATGTAGCTGCAAAACAAGAGGCGACGAATAATCTTCTTACAAACTCAGAGTTGAATCATTTGCCTAAGGCAAAAATTATGCGTGTTCTATCCAGTAAGGATGAAGGTGAAAGCTCTACTACAGTCGTTCCAGATCCATTCTTAGAAGCAATTAAAGGAAGTAACGAACTTGCAGAAATTATTGCCTTTAATTTACTCACTAATTGGGAGAGTGATATCACCTGGTTATGCTCTATAACAAAGGATCAGAATATATGGACTTTTCATATTAGTCTTTGGGATTTATGGTGTTCCAGCTATGATTTTCAAGATTATTTAAAAATGATGTTTCTATACTTTTGGGCGTTACAATTTAGAGGAATTCAGGTTAAGTTAGTCACTATCGTGGAAACTGCAGTCTATCGAAAATACTATTTTAATGGAAATCATTGGTACCTTACTACTGATGAAGTTGATGAATCCGAGAAACAGTTTGCTAGAAAATTATTCAGTGGTATTCCCATGGTTGAAATACGTGAAGATCCGAATGAAGTATTCGGGATTCGATTTGACGATAACAGTCAAGAAACCGAATGAGGTGATAACCGGTAAGCTATTCATAAATTCTCTTGAAGTCTACGCTTTGTTAGATACTGGCTCTACCCATTCTTTTATCTCACCTGCATGTGCTCAGCGTTTAAACTTAACTCCTGAAAATTTGGACTTTGACTTATCAGTTGAAACCCCATTAGGAGAAATGACCATTACATCTACTGTCTATAAATCTTGCCTAGTTCAAATCAACAACCTCACATTACCTGTTGACCTTATTTCTTTGGAGATGCATGAATTTGATGTGATTTTAGGAATTGATTGGTTGACTACCCATCATGCTAAAATTGATTGTTTTCATAAGATTATTAGTTTTCATATTCCTAATCAACCTGTCATGCAAATTCAAGCAACTAAACCATTGAAATCTATAACTGTTATTTCTAGCCATAAAGCCATTCGTTTATTGAAAAACGGATGTCAAGCCTTTTTAGCTCATGTCACTGATTTGAACAAAAATACGTCAAACTTGAATGATATTCTCATTGTTAATGAGTTTCCTGACGTTTTTCCTGAAGAACTTCCTGGCTTACCCCCAAACCGTGAAATTGATTTTTATATTGATCTTGAACCCGGTACCAAGCCCATTTCCAAAGCTCCCTACCGAATGGCTCCCATTGAACTTCAAGAGTTAAAAGTCTAACTACAGGAATTGTTGGATACCGGTTTCATTCGTCCGAGTGCATCACCTTGGGGTGCTCCTGTTCTATTTGTGAAGAAGAAAGACGGGAGTATGAGATTGTGCATTGACTACCGAGAATTGAACCATGTCACCATCAAGAACAGGTACCCGTTACCTCGGATTGATGACATGTTTGATCAATTGCAAGGCGCTCAACATTTCTCAAAGATTGATCTCCGTTCTGGATATCATCAGTTAAAGGTTAAAGCTGAGGACATTCCAAAGACTGCTTTCAGAACTCGTTATGGGCATTATGAGTTCTTAGTCATGCCTTTTGGACTAACTAATGCTCCTGCAGCTTTCATGGACATGATGAACCGGATATTCAAGGAACATTTGGATCATTTTGTGGTTGTCTTTATTGATGACATCCTCATATACTCCAAGAGTCGCGAGGATCATGAACAACACCTGAGATTGATACTACAAAAGCTCCGTGAAAACAAATTATATGCCAAGTTGAAGAAATGTGAGTTCTGGCTTGAGGAGGTCGCGTTTCTTGGGCATGTAATTTCTAGTCAAGGAATATCAGTCGATCCTGCGAAGATTGAAACGGTACTAAATTGGGAACAACCCAAAACAGTAACCGAAGTCCGAAGTTTTCTGGGTCTAGCTGGTTATTATCGGAGATTCGTAGAAGGATTTTCTCGAATCGCCACTCCATTAACGCAGCTTACTCGGAAAAGCACAAAATTCATATGGAGCGAGGAATGCGAGAAAAGTTTCCAAGAACTCAAGAAGAGACTGGTTTCAGCTCCTGTTCTGACCATACCATCAGGATCAGGAGAATTTGTTATCTACAGCGATGCTTCTGGCAAAGGTCTAGGCTGTGTCCTTATGCAACATGGAAAGGTTATAGCCTACGCCTCTCGACAACTCAAAGATTATGAGAAAAATTATCCTACTCATGATCTAGAGTTGGCAGCAGTCGTTTTCGCGTTGAAGATCTGGAGACACTACTTGTACGGAGAAAAAGTGGATATCTATACGGATCATAAAAGTCTCAAGTATTTCTTCACCCAGAAGGAACTCAACATGCGACAACGACGTTGGCTTGAGCTGTTAAAGGATTATGACCACACAATCTAGTATCACCCGGGAAAGGCGAACGTTGTAGCTGACGCTTTGAGCAGAAAATCTTATGCAAGTACAAGTGCACTGCTGACAACACAAAAGTGTATTTTGTACGACTTGCAAAAGATGGAGATAGAGCTAAAGACACCAGGGACCCGCTCGAAGATTGCTCACGTGCGAGTAGAACCAACTTTAATCGATAAAATTAAAGCTGCTCAAGCTACCGATCCGGAACTGATAAATATGATAAAGAAAGTACAAGAAGGTGCCATTCCCGAAGCAAGAATCGACGAGAAAGGAATACTTCGAGTCAACTCTCGACTCTGTGTTCCTAACGATCCTGAATTAAAGCATAAAATCATGATGGAGGCACACAACACGCCGTTTGCAATCCACCCAGGAGGTACCAAGATGTATCGAGATCTTCGACATACATTTTGGTGGAACAATATGAAAAGAGAGATTGCGGAGTTTATCTCAAGGTGCCTAACTTGTCAACGTGTCAAGGCAGAGCATCAAGTTCCTAAAGGTCCATTACAATC
Organism: Hedera helix; assembly: GCA_947179155.2. Lineage (NCBI taxonomy): Eukaryota > Viridiplantae > Streptophyta > Magnoliopsida > Apiales > Araliaceae > Hedera > Hedera helix. The sequence goes on from OX359273.1 coordinate 36,816,874, forward strand.
ACTTGAAGTTCCCGAATGGAAGTGGGAACACATCAATATGGACTTCGTGACGGGTCTTCCAAAAGTTTCTCAAGGCTTGGATGCAATTTGGGTGATCGTAGATAGATTGACCAAATCTGCTCATTTCTTGCCTATACGAGAAAACTTTTCACTTGAACGTCTTGCCGGTATGTACATAAATGAGATCGTGAGATTGCATGGTATGCCAGTTTCCATAGTTTCTGATCGAGATCCTAGATTCACATCACGCTTTTGGATCAGTCTACAAAAAGCTATGGGCACTGAACTACGTTTTAGTTCTGCATACCATCCTCAAACGGACGGACAATCGGAAAGGACGATCCAGACCCTCGAAGATCTTTTGAGACTTTGTGTATTAGACTTCAAAGGAAGTTGGGATAAGTACTTGCCGTTGGTGGAATTTTCTTACAACAACAGTTACCAAGCAAGCATAGGCATGGCTCCATTCGAGGCATTGTATGGAAGAAAGTGTCGCTCTCCAATATGTTGGAATGAGGTAGGAGAAGCAAAATTGTTGGGACCCGAGTTGGTACGCTTGACGACCGAAAAGATCCAAATAATCCGACAACGAATACAGACCGCACAAGAACGACAAAAGAGTTATGCTGATCTTCATCGGAGAGACGAAAGTTTCAACGTCGGAGATCATGTATTCTTACGTGTTTCTCCATGGAAAGGGGTTACGAGATTCGGAAAGAGAGGAAAGCTCAACCCTCGATTTATTGGCCCATTTGAAATCCTCGATCGAATAGGAACCGTAGCCTACAGACTAGCCCTACCACCAAGTATGTCTCGCATCCATAACGTTTTTCACATATCTATGTTACGTAAATATGTGAAGGACCCAAACCACGTCATTGAGTTAGAACCAGACGTTATAGCAGAGGATTTAACATACGAGGAGGTACCTGTTAAGATCCTGGATAAGAAGGAGCAGATCCTACGCTCAAAGGTTATACCTCAAGTTAAGGTTTTATGGAGGAACCAAGATACTGAGGAAATGACCTGGGAGCTAGAATCTGAGATGAAATCTAAGTATCCTTACCTCTTCGATATATCAGGTACGTTAATTTCGGGGACGAAATTTCATAAGGAGGGGAGGTTGTAAGACCCCGAATTTTATGAAATACAAAATTTAATTTTTCTTCATATATATATTTTTTGAAACAGTAAGTGGTTAAATCGATAAAGTTAAAAGTTAAGGATGTTATGTGCAAATTTTATTTTGTCGGACAATATTCGCTTTGTCGGGGAATATTCGTTTGGTCGGGGAATATTCGTTTGGTCCGACGGCGCCGAAATAACAAATTATTGGTGGACCCCACAACGGAATATTTGTCGGATATAAAAAACGACAGAAATAACCTTTTTAAATAAAAATAGTCAACGGAACTGTTAAAATACCGGTGATAAAAGAATAGTAGCATACGGTAGTTTATGGTATTTTCTGTAGCACTCGGTACTCTACAGTAACACACGGTATTGCATAGTGTCTCATATTATTGGTCTGATAATTGACACCGTAACTGTTACGCATCATTTCATCGATAATTGTCACTGCATAATATTTTATATTATCAATTCAATAATTGTTGTTACACAGTATTTTGCATTATTGATTTAATAATTGTCATTACACTGTATTTTATATCATTGAGTCAATAATTGTTGTTGCACTGTTTTTTAAAATTATTGAACCTAATAATTGTCACAGTAACATATGCACAGTAATTCACATTATTGAATCAATAATTGTCATTACACAGTAAACGTATGCTTTATTTTACATTATTGTTATCTCTATTATGATGTTATTTAAACAGTTGTATTTCATTAATTTATTGACTTGATATCTAAGAGCTAACTATACTGTATTTATAACAATTAGTCATAATAATTGAATTGATAAAGTTATTTGTTTATAATATAAAGTTAGGTGATTATTAGGTGATATGAAATGAATGGTGTAGATTAAAGTGTGAATTATTGTTGAATAATTAAATTGATTTGTTTATAATATAAAGTTAGGTGATTATTAGGTGATATGAAATGAATGGTGTAGATTAAAGATAATATAATATTTGAAATGGATGGTGTAGATTAAAAGATAATCTTTAAATGAATGGTTTAGATTAAATGAATGATAAGATTTTTGGCTATAAATAGAAGCCTTAACTTAAGGATTTTTCATAAACTTCCTTACTTGTTCTTTCTTTCTCTCTCTAAATACTTCTTGTGAAAGTTCTCTCTAAGTGTGCTTAAGTGATCTTGAGTATTTGTGAAGATCTATAAGTATACGTGTACTGTTCAAGTTAATCAACCTCATTTAAATCAATATCCAGTCACGTGTTGAGGTAAGGGATACCATCTTTTTCATCTTCCATTATTCAAACGTACTATGGTAAGGGATTATCATTATTTGATTCTCGATAATAATATAGTTTCTTCCTTACTCATAAGACGTGCCTTTTATTTCCATGTATTAAATTGTGGGAATAACCTTACGGAGCGGATTGCCGCCTGTTGATGAATAACCTTTCGTATTCATTCATTATTAATCTCTGAGAATAACCTTATGGAGCGGATTGCCGCCTGTTTGGTGAATAACTCTTTGTACTCAAATTCTATTAAATTGTGGGAATAACCTTACGGAGCGGATTGCCGCCTGTTGGTGAATAACCCTTTGTATTAATTTTCTTCACCTTTTGTTAATCAAACCTGCTACGGTAAGGGATATTATTTTCTTTCATACTCCTAAATCGAAATTTATTATGGAACTATTGCTTCTATAATTCCTGAAAATATTATATGTTCCATAATAGTTGTACTTCATTATTTCAACTGAACCTTCCTATTTATGTGAACCTTTCTATTGAATTGTAACCGTTATTCTGAACTGTGGATCTTGAATATCATTTTTAAATTTCACTCCACATCATGTTGACAATTTGGACATTATTTGAATCTGTACAAAGTAAACTTCCGATACTTATTGTTATCCTATTTCTTCTGTTCATCATTTATATCATTCTAATCATCCAAAAATCAAGCTGTTGTGAATATCTGTGGCCGGGGGCACAGATGTGATATATTTGTTGAACAGATGATAGGTTAAAGGCGATATAATAGGTTAAAGGCGATACATCTGTTCGGTGTCTTTTATGGCACGTGGTGAATGTTCTCTTTGGCCCGTAGTGCAAAGATGAACTGTTGTTTGGTATGATTATGACCAAAGGCTGAATCTGGTATAATCATGACCGTTGGTGCTATATTGAATATCTTTGGCCCGTAGTGCAAAGATGAACTGTTGATGTGCATGATTATGATCAGGAACTGTGAATTTATATTATCATGACTAATGGTATTTCAGATGATAAAAGTTGATGATGTTTTTACGAAAAAGAGAAGCGAGTGGACATTATAGTCTGCATTATTCTTCTAATAGATTGTTCATTCCGCTGCTATTATTGATCTGAACATTGTTTAAGAATTTAAGTGCAGTTTTTGATATAAACCTTGTATTCTATTGTATTCTATCAAGAACTCAACTGTTGAAGGCTAATGATAATTTATTCGTCATTATCTTAGTCATGATATTTCTTACTGGGCTATTTGAGCTCACCCTTTCTTTTGTTCCATTGTTTTTCAACAGGAGATAAAAACATAACAGGGTCTAGCCGAGGAATGGAGTGAGGGTCCGAGGAATAGTTATCATAGTCTTCACGTTTTGTAAAATAGTGTGGCAATAATAGTGAAGACTTAGTTGTGTATTATTATACACTGTATTGTTGTACGTTGTGCTTTGTTGTAATAATTTTGTTGTAGTCTTTTGACGACTCAAGTTTGGGCTGTGTGGGCCCAGATTTGGGGGCGTCACACTTTTAATTATATCTAATCTCATGTATTGATATACGTCGAAATTATAATTCAGTTTAAAACTTTTGTAATATATAACAAGACTTTATCTCTAAAATAATAATTATTAAATTTTTTACTGGTTATAGCTCTAATTTTTTCTTTAGTTCACACAAATATAAGAGATGAAAGAAATCGTCATTCTCCTTCCATTTCTATTCCCTAATTAGTAAAAACATTTTTCACCTTATTTTTCATCTAAACTCGCAACATATTGTAAAGGTTTTGTTTATATCAAGAAACAAATTTTTAAAAAGAAAAGATAAAAATTTAAAGCAATTTCAATAAACTAAGAAAAGAAGATAAATATAAAAGACTGATAAAGGATACTAGCTATCAGAGCACACACGATCCTTGTGACAAAAAAGAAGAAGCAAATCAATTTACTTGGAAGTAATGAAAGAAAAAATAATCCAAACATACCACCAAATTTATGTTCCATTAAGCCTGACAGTCCTTCAAAAAGTAAGATTAGTAGTGTCTGATAAAAATGGTAATAATATCTCATTGGGCTAAAACTATCTTAACAAGTAGTAGTTCAAAGACAACAAGATTCATGGTTGATATGTTTTAATGTAGTTAAAATATCAAAAATTATAACCAAAATCTATAATAATATATTTCAAAATACAAAACTTTAACTTTAATTTTGGTCATTTTAACTAAAAAATATATATATCAACAATAGATCTTGTTAGGAAAAATGATGTGTGATTCGACTTTTAACGTAAAAAGTTTTTTGCAAGAAATTCTTGCGGATAGTAATAAAAATATTTTAATTTGAGTCATTCAACATTACAACGAACATAAGGAGATGGATTGGTTGGAAAATAATCCATAGTGAGTGATGACTATGGATCACACACACACACAGATGGTTCTTAATCTTTTAAGTGCTTAACTTTATTACACAAATAGATTTTGTGGAGAAATTTTTCTTCAAGCAGACTTTTTTTTAATTTATAATTTATAATACACATGCATGCACCAACCTGTAGCTTACCGTAAAGAAATATAATAACATGTGTTAGTTATACACATCTGATCACAAACACAACAAATTAAGAAGAAGAAATTTAGAAAATTCAGTATTCCACTTGATTGTCTGTACCTATAAATTAAGTAGAGACACATATGCAAGTTCTAAACACAACAACCAAATGTTCAAATGCACCATTTTGCTGAGATTATATGCAAGTTTAAGTAATTGTAATTAATTAAGAGATCTACTTGCTTGATGAATGGTTATTACTATTTACTTAAAATTAGGAAAATTAAGTTAGGTAAAAGCAAAAGCAAAACATTGCCGTAATATAATATATCAACATCAGGGAGACTTTTAGCATGCATGATTTAATTAAGTAGATGACTCTTGACCAATTAATCACCACATAAGGCCATAAACAAATAAACAATATATGTCTTTGTTTAAAATTATTCGTCAATTAATTTGATTGTTTGGGGAGATCGCAGGAGGAGAAAGCTATACCTTTAATTAATTCATTTTAATTAATTAGGCATAATGGATGTAATAAGTTTAAATGTGTATAACTTCATTAAAAAATTAGGGTTGGAAATGAGTTAAATATCTTGGAAATAATATATCTTGCGATTCTATGTCAAATTTTTTGTTGTCGATTACATGAATAACTATAGTCGGTAATATTTTAACGATATATTTGATATAGTGAACTAACCTTATAATCTTATATTGATATATATACGTCATTAGCTAAAAGCCTTCAAAAGAAAATCCAAGGAAATAACGACTCTAATGACAACAAATTCTGTCCCCATTCACATACTTCTCTATGAATCAGACAGGACTTTTATTATATTTAGTAATTAATTGCATGCTTTTTGTCAATTTCTGAAAATAGATGATGCAAGTATTGAGCCAATTAAAGGTTTTGACTCTATATATATACGCTTGCTTCTTCAAATAAAAACATAACATTTACTAATTAATTTTTTGGATGCTTATCCTTTTTTTTTATCATTTTCTGTTTGGGAAAAAAGAAAATTTGCATGCAAAACATTGAAAAATTGATCAGTGGGGATTTGGAACCTACCAGCCAGCTACTTCAAAGCAAAGTTGATAAGATTTATAATTACTAAGCATTTTCGCTTGTAATATCATGATGTTTAATTAATTGTCGCATACCTTTTGTTTGGTTCCAAAGAAGGAAAATAAAGAAAGATCAAATTTTGGATTTTTCACACGGTGCTTATTTTCAATTTGGAAATTTCTTGGAAGGCAATGAATTACTTCGAATTATAAAATCATTGTTAACGTTTGAAAATTAATTTAAAATATTTTTTAATTTAAAATTAAGATATTTCAAATGTAGCCTTCAAATTTTCGGACAGTGTATTATTTTGATAACGAGATTCATGAACACGAGGAATTAATACTAAGGTTAGCATATGACAAGCATATATAGAAATAAGTTTTTCAATTATTTATTCTAGAAAAAGTAAGTATTAATAATAAATAAATAAATGTCATATCTAAGTTTGAAAACCTTAATTTTCCATTATTCCAACTTCTTGTTCTAGACGTATTTAATCTTCATGCAGGCTACTAAAGAAGTTTGCTCGGTTGGAAGTTTCATAAACCTAATTCAATGAATGCATGCATGCATGAAAATCGACAATTTGACGTTACCTTAAGCTTCAGGACTAAAGTTTTTTTCTCCCATGGAAATATTAAACCCGGCCGACCGGCCGACAATATTTTCATGAAGTGTATATATATATATATATATATTCTTGTTTGGCGGTTACATAATCAAGAAAAATTCTAAAAGTGTGGCTTAATTTCCTCCTTGAGTTATAAACTTTCTTTTCAAAGTCAAATTTCCCCTCCTCGCACACTTCCAATGTGACCGAGAAAAAATTAAAAAATTCGAAGAGCTCAATTTCCATTTTCAAATATTGCCCAACTCAGACAATAACAGTGGCTTAACTACTTCCACGAATTAATCGTGAGAAAAGCATGTTCATGCACTAACAGTTGAGGCTAGCTTAAGCACATAATAAGCGAGCTTTGCTAGTTAAATCTTTATTCATTAGTTACGCGTGATTAAGCTAGCTGTGTTCATTTCATTTGATCATATATAAATTAATTGAATCCCAAAGTTAGGTTAATTAGTTGAAACTATTTTCGTTAGTGTTCGATCATGCCTTAAGCGTATAAACTAAAGTTGGGATTTAACGGAGGACGCGCGCAATGTTCTTTCATGGTTTTGTAGGAAAGGGATAAGACTATTTTTATTTATTATTGAAATTTTTATAACGTGTTTAAAGCTATTTTACAAGGTGTCGCTAGAGAGACTTTTATTTTATTATTAGAATTTGTGATGCACATTTTACGTGTGTAATTAAAATAAAATAAAAAAGAGTTATAAAAAATGGATGAGAAAATATAAAAGTGAAATTAAGAATAAAAAATGTGAAATAGATGTCACTTAAAAAAAAATTGTTATTTTCTCTGCTCTCCCTTAATAATATTATAAATGTTTAATATATTATTATATTCTGTGGCTCGTCACTACTGGCTATTACATGGAGTCTGGAAGGCAAGTAGGCAACTAAAGAATATAAAAGGTTTTGGAAATCCTTTTTAAGGTGACAACGTGAACATACCCACTCAAGTGGACCCTTAATTGCTTTGTGTTATTGCTAGCTAGCTAGTAATCCAAAATATATACTCCAGATAATATAGAATATTTAGGAAAATGATAGATAGGGAGGCACACTACAAGATCCGACCATCATGACTCTTAACACCCATCTTTTATTTTTATTTTTTTCCATCCTATTCTTTAATTAATAGATTGACGTGATAATTTAGAAACGAAAATTTTAATTTTAATTTTAATATTTCAATTCCGTTGATGGATTATTATGGTAATTTCCAACAAAAGACAAAATAACACTCAAATTAAAGTCTATACTAACCACGTACAAAACGCCAATGCATCAAATATTTTATTTTCTTTCTAAATTTATTATATTATCCTACATATGCATTCGACGTATAGCTGGAAAAATGAAGTGGTTGAACTTGGGAATTTAATCATATTAGATATTTTAGAAGACAATGGATTTTTTTCCTCATAGGTCATAGTCTATCTATGTGAGCCAGCCAGCCAGCCAGCAAATTAAAAATACGAATTTTGTAGTTGAAATTTCCACCTTTTTTTTTCCAACTTAGCAATAAGAATCTGACTTTGGATCATATCATGCCGACAATATTTACTACATAATGCTACAATGGCTATGGCTAGCCGACAGTATTTTTTTGGAATGGAGTGTAATAAAAACTACAAAATACTATTATAATTAGTAAGAAAATGGTTCCCTTTTTAGTTAATTATTATTATTATTATTTGATAAAAAAAGGAAGTCGAGTCTTCATTCAAAGTTTACCATCATTATGAGTATATTGACTTTAATCGTCAAGTTTTGAATGAATTTAGACTGGTGAATGCCTAATTAATTGGTCAAGTCAAGCGAGAAACTTGGTGCGAAGATAATTGTACCATAATGCAATAATGTGAAACTATGAATGCTCTGGGGTACCAGTGATGCACACCAAGGAAGAAAATATATGCGCAAACAAAGAAGCACGTCAAATACTGTCATTTTCCTTTTAATTTCCTATATATTGCTTAACTTCTTTAATTTTTTTTATTTTATTTTTTGGGGTGGGGTGGGGTGGGGTGGGGTGGGGTGGGGGGTGTTTATTTAACTACCACACTACCTCATTTGTCATGTAAGAATTGATCATGGTAACAAATTTACAATTTTAATATGTTTTAGTACTACTAATGTAAAAGTGATAAATCACTAATTTAAGGCATCTATCTCAGAATACGAATGTATTATCTCACTCATGTATTGCTTAAAATTAATTATAAATAAATAAATAAAAATTATTTAATAATTATATGTAAAAATAAAATATTTAAATTAAACTTGCCATTTTATTTTTTTAACAACCACAAATCTCCTTGCCTCATTGAAATTGGTGCTCCGATCCATAAGGTCCATATTAACATCTAAAGTCGCACCAAATCAAAACAGAGATGCATTTTTCTTACTATCATTTTTGGTAATTACCTAAACATGGGTGTACTATTTCCACACAATTATCTTCAGTTTTGTCCGTACAAAGACACCCCACTTAATAAAGTAAGGGGACAAGATACCATAACCAAGAAACCGCTAATCGGAAAAAGAAAGTGGGCCCCTAAAAATGTTCACGTGGACCCACCGCCGTGGCAAACGGGTCGCATCCGCTGTCCAGATCTCTCCACACCCCACCTTATAGGTGCGACACGTGCATCCAGACTTATTCCATAAAAATCTAATTGGACTGTAGTTCCCGCTTACGTGTACGGTGCTACGGGGCAACCGCTCAGCACGTCAGTCACTAATACCAAACTCACAATCACGCACGCACATCATCCGTAGTTTCCGACAAATTTTATTGAAAGAAAATAATATATATTATGAATATTTATATTAATTTTTAGTCATGTAAATAAATATTAGTAATAATTTTTTTAAAAAAGTGTATAATAAATAAAAATATTTTAAAATTTTATTTAATTTTGTCTCCATCAATTTGAGTAATATTATCATTAAAATAGTCATGTTACGTAATGCGAAAGATTTATGTCATATTATAATTATCAGATATATATTGATATATTTAATTTAAATATATATATATATATATATATATATATATATATATATATATATATATATATATTATAATTTATTAAAAAAATATTATTAATATTTACTCACATGATTAATATAAAAACCAACACATAACTTAACAATAATATATCATCAGTTTATCCGGTCAAATGGACAAAGCAATTAATAGCAAATCTAATTTTCTTGTCCCCACTTGTCAACACAAATCAGCAAAGCCATCCCATTTGGTCACTATAATTTTGGTTGTTACTGACTTTAATGGCACGAAACTTTGTAGTACAGATACATACATACAATTTCTTCGATTTTCTCGCTCTAGTTATGGTAACGGATCACACCATTTCTCTCTCTAAAAATTATATACTTTTCTCTCTCTCTAAAATCACTATTTTTTGTTGTTTGACTTTCTTGCCCTATCATCCATATCACCAAAAATTGATCCTTAAATATAGAATAAATATAAACCAAACCCATTCATCCCCTTTAGTAGCCACCCCATTTGCATGCCCTCCCCATTTCCTTTATATTCCCCTTTATCTTCTTCACTCCCCTTCTACCCAAAACCTCTCACAAGAACAAGAACAAGAACAAGAACAAGAAGAACAGAGATTTGATTCAATGGCAGTTGAAGCTAGACAAATGAATCTATTCCCTCAACAAATCATCACAAATAGGTAATATATTTATTTGATCTGTTAGAGGAATTGTTACGAATCCTATATACTGCAATAAAAATATATATATTCTTGTTGTGAGTAGCGTATTGTAAATTAAGAAATTTATATGTGTTTACTCGCAACAAAAATCGTAAAATGATATTTTATTTATTTTTCCGTTTTGTTAATCATTTGTCTGATATGGGTGTTCAAACTTTTTGCAGAGATCTTATGAATTCCAATCAAGGAAACGAGTATGGATATAATACCCAGATGGGTTCTGGAGCTATTTTCACCTCAACAATGGCGGAAAATTTCTTGCCCTACAATCAATCTATGATTTGTGACTCAATTCAAGGGAAAACTTCAATGAAGGCTGAAAGCGGACTGACTAATAATTTACCGGTTGCCCCAAGAAAGCGTTCAAGAGATTCAATGAACAGGCAGTTAAACAGTGTGATTGCAACTCAAAAGAGCATTAATCTCCAAGATTTTTCATCTGTTCTTGGTGAAGAAAGTTTCTCTCTCCAGATCCAACAACAATTGGAAATGGATCATATCATTGCCCAACATGTAAGTCTTCACTTTTTATTAATCCTACTTTTCTTATTATACACGTAAAATCATCAAACTAACAAGGACACTAGATAGACAAAAATCACCAAATTAACTATTTTTTATATAATTAGTATAGCGAAAAATTGCATCAGTTTCAAGACAAATGATTTATCCAATCCAATAAATGTAGTAACTCTTTGCTTATTAATTGTATACGTAATTTTTTTTTTTATTATAAACATAATTTTTGTTAATTTCCCACGTTGAAGTGGTAGAAATTAGTAAATATTTTTAATGTTAATTTAGCAAAAAATATATATATATTTTTAATGTTTATTGTGTCAATTGTTTTTAAAATTTTCTGATTTTATTTTGTTGTTGGTATTCAGACAAAGAAGATAAGATTGGAAATTGAGGAGAGACAAAAGCAACAAGCAAGACTATTGGTATCTGCCATAGGAGGAGGTGTGATAAAGAAACTGAAAGAAAAAGATGAACAAATTCTCAAAATGGGGAAATTAAACTTGGCCCTTCAAGAAAGAGTGAAGAGCCTATACGTAGAGAACCAATTATGGAGAGATTTGGCACAAACAAATGAAGCCACTGCCATGTCACTGCGCTGCAATTTGGAACAAGTCCTAGCGCACGTTAGCAATGAAAGGTTTCCGACCTGCGGGGTGGCGCTGGCGGAGGATGCGGAGTCGTGCTGCGGCAGCAATGATTGTGGGAGGGATGTGGAAGTCGGTGAGGAGGTGGTGGCGCAGCGGCGCACGTTAGCAGGGGCGGAGGGTGGTGGGGGGAATAGGGTGTGCAGGATATGTGGGGAGAGAGAATCGTGCGTGTTGTTGCTGCCATGCAGGCATCTTTGCTTGTGCACATCTTGTGGGACCACCCTTCAATCTACCTGCCCAGTCTGTAATTCTACCATGAATGCTACTGTACATGTTAACATGTCTTGATACGTTTTAGGAAAAAAAAAAAGTGGAAGAAAATATACATTTTCTTGATAAAAAAAAAAGAGTGTAAACTAACTGTAAATTCTTTTGAGTTTTTTTAGCAAATGAATTTTTCATTATTTTTTATGATTCTGTTTTTATTTGGAGATGGAATTGAAATTTTTATTTCATTCGTGGTACAAGATTATGAGAAAACGCTCGACAATACTAAAAATAAATAAATAATAAACATATTATACAAACTATAAATTATGTTTATACACAAAGTTATAAACTTATAGTTATGCCTTAACAGGTAACGAGACCACGGATCGCACATTTCATGGAAAAATCATGTTTTAGGCAAAGCCTGTGCGTAAAGTCTGGCCCGAAAGAAGAAGACTTAATCTGAGTACGGTTAGAATACTCTACATTATCAAAAAAAAAAAAAAAAAAAAAAGTTATAAACTTAATGACCATTTTTTGGCCAGTAGTCCTTGAGTCCCACAAGATCCAAATAATAATAAGCTATGGCAAAAAAATTATATCTTAAGACTTTGGTAAAAGTTTGGCAAGAGCAAAAATAATTTGTTTATTGTCCAAGAAGTTTATTCCAAGCTTTTAAACTCAAATCATTACAAATGTGACCTTTTTTTTAAGCTTTTAAGATACTGCTTTTATTTATTTATAATTATTGAAGCTTTCTTGGTTCCTTTGGAGTTAATTGCTTATTACTCTCAATAAATTTTTGTTGAATGACAAATGACCACCAAACTTTAATTTTAAAATGGTCAAATTCTACCGCGCCCAAACGTCACTTCTTTGTAAAGTAAAAGAACGGTAAAATCGAATCTTGACATGTCAAGATATAACTGTGTAAGTGTGTTTAATTTCAATCTAAATTAACAACTAAAAAAAAATGGTCAAATTCGTAACCAATAGAAAGAGTAACCGCCCGAACAACAAATGTGGTCAAAATTTTCTTTTAGTTCATTTCAATTCTTCTGATTCAAATAGTTTAGATTTAAAAAAAATCAAAAAGTACCTTTCATTGCCTTTCATATTTTACAAATGTTTGCTTACATAAGTCTGGGTAAGTCAATTCAAAATTTAAATTTTATATTTACTACTTTTAATGATTATAATTCATTGTTTTGAGGACTTTTCTTGAACTATGGCTAGGGTGGCTTAATTTGACCAAGTGCCAAAGGATTTCAAGTTCTTGTCCGCTCTATAATTGGATGGCTCTCCTGCTTTCCTCCATAATTACTGGCCGGTAGTATTCACATCACAATGCCAGCAAATTAAGCAAAAGGATCGATGCCCCAAAAACATATATTTATGATAAATACATATAATTTATAAGTATTGAAAATAAAATAAAACAAGATTTATATATTTATTAATTTTAGAAAAAGCAATATTCAATAAAATGCGAATTTGTGTGGTTTTTTTTCCCTTTCAGTTTGTTCTAGCTTTTCCTATCTCATGCACAATAAGAACATGGGCCTCTTTCATATACAAGTCCTTATAATGAGAGATGGCTTCACAGCTTGTACTTGCATAGTGACAAAGACCCAAAGCCATCTTCCAAGAACCCTCCACTCAAAAAAGAAAAATATCATTTTTAATTATTTTTTTTAACCTATGCCATTTTGTACAACAAGAAGAAGGGGCAAGGTAGTAAAAAGGAACAATAATAATTCAAAGCAACTCTCATTAGGTTATTTTTCCCATCATCACCATTTTTGTTATTATATGCTTAATATCTTAACATTATTGTGAAGAAATCTTTAATTTCACACTTTCTTTTAGTGTGAAATAATTGATATTGATGATTGTATATATCCTTCTACATTAAAATGTCCCTACCATTGTTAAACCTTTAGTACTATTTAAAAGGACATGTATGTCATAATGTAATTTTGATGTTTATTTATGTTTTCATCTATTTTTTTTGTGACATGCAGTTGATATTTTTATAATAAAAATAATAACGTCAAAATAAATATATATTTAACATGTTTTTATAATTATTTTAATTAAAGATAGTTAATACTTTTTGACAGAATTAATACAAGTGCTTTATTATAAAGTAAGTTTCTCTTAAAAAAATTCAATTTTCCTCCCAACTCTTTTCTTTAGATTTTTTTCTAAACCCTTCAAATTGTAATAGTACATGTTACTCGAAAAATGTAAGGAAAAAAAAAAAATGGTTCCAAAGTCATTAGCACGCCAAATAATTTTAAATAATTATTCAATACTTTTAAAATATATATCATGTAATATTTTATAATTTATTTTAAATATTAAAATAATAATATAAAACATCATATAATAGATGACAGAAACATCTAATAATGTTTCCTAGACAACGGTACTGAAATTTGGTGGGACAAGAATGATTAAAACCAACACGTGCCAAGTGGCAAAGAGACCTGACACGTCAGACACCAAACAGAAGAACAAATTATATGTTTTCACGTGGGCTCCACCACGTGTGAACAGCACAGCAATATTTTGCATGGAAATGAAAAGGAGTGCTTAAATTAAAAGGTCACCGTACACTGCACCTCCACGCGTATGTTAGATGAGAACATCACGGGAAAATGTATCCTTAAAATGAGCTTTGTTATATATAATAATTTTGTCAATAATTCATATATTTATTTTTATAAAAAATAGTAAAACTTCTCACTTATATAATAAATCTCATTATTTTTTATAGAAATTATTACATATCGTACTCATATCTTTTTCCCTTAAAATACGCCGGTGGTACCGGATGCAGCTCCTATGACTTTATTATTATGTTAACGCGGAGGAGGAAAAAGGCTGTGCGTACGTTAGTGGGGCTGTCAGCACGTGAAGAGCGGTTCGGAGTTTTTCAAGCAGTAACAGGATTAATCTGCCATTTTTGGAAGGAAAACTCTACACTTACCCGGGTAAGTGTACCCGCAGCCTTACCCGGAGTGTAAATTTTTTTATTTTTTATTTTTTATTTTTTTTTAAAAAAAAAAAAAAAAAAAACTGTGAATGCGAGTAAGGCGGCGGGTAAGTTTTCCAGAAAAGTGTAGAAGTGCTCTTTTTGGAATACCACATTTTATTTATTTAATTAGTGTTTGTTTTGTAGTATCATCATCGGGAGAAAGTAAAGTCCTAAACTTAAAACACTTTAACATTTTAATATTGTAGAAGTTAAATTTAGATTCTTGATATTATTGGAGTATGAATACAATTGTCATGGTAAATATATATTTTTTAGTAATATTTTGGTGATTAAAAATAATTATAAAAAATTATATATTAATAATAGGTTGAATTATAATTAATGAATAATACTATTTTATATATTTTTTATTTAATCTTTTATCTGCAAAATATATACTATGGTATGTTTTTTATTATAGTCTTGACAATATACTTAACAATTTTAACAAATTTATTGCTTTATAACGATAATTTTTAGTGCACAATGTCATTCACCTAAAATTTTGGTGATAATATATGTACTTTTAAACGTATAATTAAGAATTTATTTAGTTTCTAGTGTTTGAAAGTTCAAAATGCACTGCATCATTTTTAGTGCGTTACGTTTAAATCTCAAAATTTTTACTTGTAAATTAAATAAATTATAATTAAAATAAACTATTATTAAACAAATAAAATTCTCAAATTCTTTTAATGTATTTAAAATTCTCAAACGTACTAAACTAAACGATAATTGCATAGGGCACTTATATTAATGTATCTTTTTAATGTTTTTCCACAAGTATCTTAATATATAGTGTGAAACCAAATATCTTGTGTAACCCCATGATTAATTGGAAAAATCCCTAGATGGAGGCTGGAGCCATTGCGAAGAAGAGTAATCACATGTGTGCAAAGAAAAAAAGAAATAGTAATTATTATATGTAAAAAAATAAAAGTAATGCAGGCACCGTGAAGAAGCCTAGCTACTCCTTTTAAACATTAATAATTATTTAAGTTAACTATTTAATAAATTAATTTGGAAGTCAAGTCTAAAATACAGTCCAATCTGACCATATATCCTAGCTGATTAGTTGATAATGTTACCTAATAATATACTAACAATCAAATCACAAGGACCATCTAGCTGGTTTGCCTTAATTAGCATCTTAACCACTTCAAAATAACAGCGAAAAAAATAAAGATTGAATGTCAGTTTTAGTCTTTACTATTATTTTAAGGAAATAGGCGTGTATATATTTAATTATTTGTTTATTCAATTCAAGAATAATTGAGAAATTAATTCTTTAATTAAAAGGGCCCACGTTTAATTTGGTGGGACAGATTAGACTAGCCATGTTGCTGATTTGTTAATGTTGGAATTGATTAGTAACCTAATCAATTTTTTTATTCTATTTTTAAAATAACAATTTCAAAATAATAGGCAATAGGTCATTATGAGTCATTGTCGAGGGGTGTGATCTTCTAGTTGGCCAAATTAATTTAGTTCACGTACGCAATGGAATATAATTTGAGACGTCTCTCAAGTCACTAGTTGATAAGTTCTATACTTGCTTGTATTCGCTGTTCCATTTTCTTTAAAATTAAGCAGTTGACTAATTCAAAAATTAAATAAAAATAAGAGTATATCTAGTAGTAGCTAGGCTGTGTGTTTAGAATTATGGTCTGCAAAACAATATATATATTTGATACGTAAGAACCATACCACCCTAAAAATAAAAATAAAAATAAAAAGAATAATAAAATCAAACAAAATTTTATATAAAATCAAACAAGATTTTTATTAGTGCCTATCTAAGAACATGAAAGCTTCAATTAATCATTTTCTCTTGAAATTAAAAGATTGTTACACCCTCATGAATTTTAATCGTACAAGTCTCTATATCTAATATATAAAGTTGGAGGAGACCGACTTGCTGTAAATAAATTTCAAAATAAAAAATTATTTTTAAAAATATTCTTTAACACTTATGATAATTTTTATATATTTTTGTTGATTTTATATTAATTTTTTAATCCTTTCATTTAATCTTTTAAATTTTATAAATTTTTTATTTTATTTTACATAATTTACGTACACATCACATGTGACACCTGTTTGCTAATTTATATAAAAACCAGAAGAAGCTAGAAAAGGAAGAAGTCATAATAAGAACAAATCATGGCATCATCCTCTTCGTTAGTTTTCTGTCGACTGCCACCCCAGGCTACAAATTAAGGATGAAGGGAGAATAAAAATATAAAAAATATATAAGCTTACAATTAATTACAAAATATATCTCATTTATTAAAATATAAAATTTAATATTAAGATTTATATTAAATTCTATTATTTAATAATTAAAATATATATAATATTTAATTTTGTTACATGATATTATCATAAAAAAATGCATGCCAGATAGGTAGATGTCGAGCATAGATACATATTAATATATTATACTAGTACTATTTTTTTTATTTATAGAGAGATTACTAAATGATGGGTCACATGAAAGCAACATTCGATGATGCAGATTTGTCGTAGGGATCTTAGAAAAGTGGGACCATTAAATTGGGACAGTTTTGTCTCTCTATCACCAGCACAAAGACCTCACACTATGTGATTCCCTTTCATTTTGTTCATTTCTTACGATGTTTAGAAAATTAAATCTATCATCGAATTAAAAAAATTATTGAATAAATGAATTATTAATTTAATTAATGATCAAATCGTTATTAAATCAATAATGTTATAAATATATAAAAAAAATATTATTAATAATTAATAAAAATTTAAAATATCTAATTTTTTATAAGTTAAAATATAATAAAATAATATTATAATCTTATTAAAAATAGTCGCTGTTTTTTCGATTTTTTGGTCGGACAGGACTGAAAAGTTGACTTATTCCGATCGAACCGCGATCGGACCGTCGGTCCAGTCCAATTTTCTAAACATTGATTCTTTGTTTGTTTATATGTTTCTTTCTTTTTTTAATTAATTATATAGCACATTTTACAAGAAGTCAGAATTCAGCAGATTTGAGTTTATTGATAAAAATAATTTATTATATAAAATTAAATATTTAAATTTAATTATTTCTCAATAAAAAGTTAAAATTACCTATTTACCACGAATCCCTTTCGAGTTTCTTGTTTAATTACTAAACAATCTATTTATTCTCTTACAAGTAAAGGAAAAGGGAATAATTTATAAGCATAATCACGCCCACCGGTAGTCAATCTTTATCAGCATTTTTTAATATTTTATATTTAGATTTAAAAAATTGAAAATATACATGCATGTTTCCAAGCTAGGAATAGCATCTTTCTTAAAAAGGTAAACGTATTTGTTTATTTGCAATTTCGTTTTGCATTTAATTAAATGGTATTCAAATAATGTATATGAACGTTCCACGCACGCTGTTGATTGACACATAATTTCGTGGTAATCGATATGATGAAGAAGAAGCCTTCAACGGTTCATTTTGATTTAATTGTGAATATTACTAGGCTTGAAGAATTAATGGAGTAGTTGACCTTGATGATTTGACTAAAATATGTCGATATCTAACATTGATCTATTTCTTGTAGATGCGTCAAAATAAATAATTCATATTGTTTTCCTTTTGTTAAGCGAGAAATGCAAACCTAGCTATTACTCAAGATATAGTTTCACCTTAACCAATATATATATATTCATCTATAACAATCGATTGTTAACAATAATTAATTTTTGGCCGTCGCAAAAGAAAGAAGCAGTAGGATTGACCTTTAATTTTTAGCTTGCCACAAAAAGTAGCGGAGAGTCAATCCACAACAAAAAATACTCATGCATTAGTTGCTAAAATAGTATTCCAACAATCGATTGTTCCAAATGATCACCCAATATATATATATATATATTGCAACAAAAAATATTTAGTTAGCAGTCATACTAATTAAATTAGCATATTATTTATAGATTATGTTATTATTTCTACTTGTAACAAACTTCGACATATTTTTGTTATAATATGTAAGTTTTTAGAAGAGTATATTGTTCTTATTATTACTTTCTAGAAGTAAAATTTTATCTTTCTCACAAATCATATTTTCCTCCTTTTTTTTATTTATATTAGTAATATGAAGAGAAATGTAATGTTGACCTTAATTTATTTATTTATCTATTTTTCATGTACTGTAAATGACTAAAGAGGGGGATTGGAAGAAGTGGGTGTTAAGTAGCTTTCAAATGCTTTCATCATATATCTTCTTTCTTAGTTGTTCAATATTGAATCCAAATAATTCTTTTCAATGTAGCTTTCGGTTTTCCCAATACCAATTCAATATGTAGTGTCAAACTAGGTAGGCCTAGATCACCAAAAGGAACAAAAGCAAAAAAAAGTTACCAAAATATAAAAAATAAGAGACGGGCATAAAATCTTCATGAGAGATTGATTTTTGGAATTCCAGGATGTAAACTTTCTTGTAATTTATTGAATACAATTACATGATTCTTTTTTCTCTCCTTTTCTTTTAAACTTCACAATATTTTCAATTATTGTTTTCCCTCTTATCGCAAAATGAAAATAAAATTTGACTTTTAATCTGTCTTTAACGTTTATTAAGATTTATTACAGACATATTTATACGTTTTATAATAGATTGTACTTTTAATTTCTTCCTTAAATATAACACGAAAAAAATTGAAGAATCTATCAAATGGTCAACGAAACTTTGATTCAACCATATAGAGGTAAGAAAAATGCCTTGCATGATTAGGAACAATCGTGCACATCGGCACACTTTGCCGCCCCATTATAAATAGGTTATAATATGTGGCATTTAATTAAGAAGATGACCATTTTCCATGTATAAAAATGGATTCCCCTTTATGAAGAACAGCAGAATTCAAGGTATAAATTATTGAGATTGCAAAAAAGAGTGTTTAGATGTTGTAATCTGTGACAGTTTAATTGCTTAATACAATGTACAAAGTTGGTCCAATCTCATTTTTATATAGTACTTGATTTGGCCTGATGAAGTTATTAAATAAATAAATAAAAAGACACCAAATCTCATGTCTCATTCACTTGATTGGAAAGATAAAGGGTAAGTGTGAATAAAGAAAGCTGAACTTGTTTTTGCTTTGTTCTGCACTCCTTACATGCTTGACTAAAGTGCAAATATATACATATACATATATATTTAAAATAAAGGGGGTGTATTGTCATAAAATCACTTCATGTCCATCTTCATATTGTCATGAGTGAGTGGGGGCCTCTCTCTCTCTCTTCCCCACAACTTTGGTTAGTTGATTAGTTCTTAATAATTATATAGAGTGACAACCTGCACCACTTGCCAAATCTTTTGAGGAAGAATATGAGTATGGGGTGCCTGTCACTCCCTTAATTAGCTAGATCTCAATTAGTGGGGTTTAACATGCAACTTGCCGCTCTTTGCATACAAAAATAACTTTTAGTAATAAGGGAGCGGAAGTTAAGAGAAGTATATAAAACACAATTTCTTTACTAATTGCACTTTAATGAAATTATCAATAAGGAAATCACGCTTCATTGGTTGAAAGTTCAACACATATATATAAATAATAAGAACTTCATTTGTTTGTAAACAGTATAATCTCTCAACGCATAATAGAATCTATAAATTCAAAACTCTTATGTAAAGTTAAATATTGAAAATTTAATTGGGAACGAGAATGAATCATTTAGAATTAAATTTAACATTGAGATATACTCCCTCCATTCAAATTTATTCGTCGCTATAACATAAAACATATATATTAAGGATGTCATTACTTCATAATTAATATAGGTCTCAATTTTTATATTTACCCCTTTATATTAAACAAGAGAGGAAAGATAATAGGGCTTTTATGATAATAAATTTCCTTGGAAAGAGGATAGGAATTAGAGATATTATAAAATTATAGATAAGTTTTTATTTTAGGTAAAAGAGAACGATTATTAAATTAGGAGTTCTAAAACGATTATAAATTAGAATGGATAGAGTATTAAGTACAAGTAGGAGTTAATTGACTTGTTAATGATGATGAAACTATCATTCAACCTCGAAATAGAGAGAGGGGCAATGGATGGACGTGTGTAGAGCATTTTGAAATTTATAAATCACTAATTGATCCAAGTTTCTTTATTCTATTTATTAAAAGATGATGATTTTGATGATGAGAAAGGCGTGAATAATTTGAAAACAATGTCACATGAATAAATAATGTCCACCACCTCTGGCAAAGATGACCATTATCATGAAGAAATTAACCTAACAAAGGTGAGCAAGACAACTTATTAGCTCATCCCATATGGCATGCCATAGGAAATTGATAACGCCCCAAAATTTCATTAAATTATTTTCCAAAAAATCCTTCACAAATATGGGCTCCACTTGGCTGTCCCGTTAACTTGGCTCATATTTTAGACATGTCCTTTGTATTTGATGAAAGCTATGGGCCCAGTAGGGCCCATTATTGTAAAAGAAATGGAAAGGTGTGTCATAAAAGTTGCCCACTTGGGGGGTTAATCCATATATTCCGTGCACTTAGGTTTGAAGAGGGAGGTTGGAGGAGTGGACAAAAAGGTATCATGAAAATGCGGATCCAATTAGGTCTAAATGGGGCCCAAGATGTAAACCCAAGCTTTTGCTTATTGTGTCAGTGTGGTTGGGGCACATATCTATTAACTAGTCCATTCACCTTTGAATTGATGTTGCTTGCTTTGTTCTCTTTCAACACATTTCCTCTTTATATGATTGGTCCCATTACCATTCAACAACTTGCGTAAATGATATATATATATATATATTATGGGCCACCGTATATGTAAAATATGGTGTAAAGATGGTGGAGTAGAGGTAAAGCTAAGGGATGTTGTACTCTTAAATGGTTTATTAATTTCATGGTTGAAACAAAACCCAATAAAGATCAAAGTATTGGAAAGCAAAGACTAAAAGGAAAAGAAGAAAAAGAAGAGAGAACAATTCAAAAATTGGGGGGGGGGGGGGGGGGGGGGGGGGGGGGGGGGCATACATCATTTTCTCCCACTAACAATAATTCCATGTGATAAGCCGCCTACATGATTTCCTCATCCCATCAATTAGGATTATGGAGATTTCCCGCATCAAAGCTATAGATAGATAGTGGAAAACCAACTCCCATTCTTGCAAAAAAAATCATTGTCTTGCTTTTTAAAGATTTATATACTTAAATAGTCCAAAATAATCCCAACATCAGTGCTTTCTCAATTCCTATGGGGCTAGTGGGCACCCATGACATCTAGTAGAAATGACTTCTCTATGTGGAAGGATAAGAATTGACGACTTCTTACACAAGATGAATTCACTTCATATGAGTCATGCAGCAGGCAACCGCAAATATAAGTTCGTATCCCTTAAAATTGGTGAGGTTTAGGAACAAAGCGTTTGTCCAGCGGTGTGCTGGCCAATTACCCATGCCTTTGGGTAAATCCAACTCCACTCTCCCTATAATAATAATAATATAATCTCATGTTATAATTTAATGGTATCAAAATAAAAATAAATAAATAAATTGGTGAGGTTCTATATTTGGTTTTTGAAGGAAGATAAACCCTAACACCTAGATAGATTGCTGCAAGGAAGATAAAATTGGTGAGGTTCCATCACGTCACCAAATAAATCTTTGGATTTTTGTTTTAGAAACTTCTAAAGTTTTGGATTAGGTGAAGCTTAAACCCAATGCCTAATAGTCTATTTGATCCAATTGATACGAGTAATTTGGCCCAAAAATCTTAATGGGATTTAGAAGTGTACACAACCTCGGCACAAGGGAAGCATTTAAATTCGCTAACAAATAAACTAAACAGCATATATTTTAAATTTTTATTCTAGTGCTAGATTTGATTTATTTATGTTTCTCGCTATAATTCCATACACACAAATACAAGTTATTCGGATACACACAAATAAGATTGATTTATTGATCACCTTCGGATTGCTGAATGCATCATCTGCTGGCCTTTGGATCTGCATGACCTATTGACCTTAGTAGATCTTCTTGCAGCAGATTTTAAGGGCCCAAAGTTGAAAGGTAGCATAAAGCTCCAGATTAAATCTTATGTTGCAGTTCTTTTGGGTGCTGGTGGGATGTCTCTTATAGTGCATGGATTGTGCATGCAAAGGGCAGTCACAAGGGGCTTGATTGTGCATGTATTGTCTTAGTGAAAGTCCTATCACCACTGAATGCGTCACTATTCCCAGCTCTAGTACCTATCATGCAAATAATATTTTACATAAGGGAAAAAATGGGAAAATAAAATAAATGAATTCTAAATTATTTATTGAAATATGTCATATTGTATTTTATTAAATCATGTATCTTATTTGTTGAAAGAGTTGCATTATTATTATTATTTACTAATAAATTAAAAAAATGAATAGTAAGATAATATTTGTGTAGCACAATATTGTGTGTTAAACAGCTTAATAAGTTTAATAGAGATAATATATTTGTGTAGCACAATATTGTGTGTTAAACAGCTTAACAAGTTTAATAGGGATAATATATGTTTTGGTCACTGTACTATAGCCTATTTTCATTTTGGTTACCGACTCTTTTTTTGTGACAAACGCATTACTATAATCGTTAAAAGTTATAAAAAGGTCACTCACTAAAGTTCCGTCCAAAAAAGTGACAGAACTTACTTAGTGGACTAACGGCTAACAGATGTGTCTTATGTGGGATGTGGGAACAAGCATACATGGATAAGGGAGAAATTTCCCTCTAATACTAGACAGATAATATATATGTAGATAAGGGGAGAAAGAGAGCGAGAGATTTGTCTGTTAAAGGGTGAAGGAATTGCGATTCTGAGAGATATAATGAGATCTGTTAGTCGTTTGTGAGATCGGTTGAAGAACAAGACTATTTCGTCACCAAGTAAGTTAAATACATGCTCAATTTCTTTTGATTTGAGTTCTAGGGTTTTGTCAAAATTGGGGCTTTTTGATTTCTTGAAATTTATTGCATGCATGGTTGTAATTAGTAATTTATGGGTGAGTTTCTGGTCCCATTTCCCCTAATTTGTTTTCTTATACATAATTTATTTGTGGTCCCAAACCCGTTTGTCCCCTTTTTTATTTTTTTATTTGGTGGCCATGGTTTGTCTGATGTTGGTTATGGTTGTCTGCCATATATGTTACTAAGTATAAAGTATTTTCTTGTGGGCCTTCGTTGTATGTCATTTTATGTATTTTCATATTTTGTCCAGTACAAATGATTTACTTGTTTGCCAAAAGTAATAAATTTTTTTGTAACTTTTTAAATTTGATTCTCACAAGATGTTTGTTGTCTGCCGAAAGTAATAGTTTTTTAAATTTGATTTTCCCAGGATGTCTGGTGTGGAATTTTATATACATCATGCTGGAAAATTTAAGGAACAACCAATGTATAGTTATGATGGTGGTGTCATAAAAACAGTAAAAATATATGTTAACTATCTTTGTCCACAAGTAGTACAGTCCATGACTGAACATTTTTCAAAACATAAGGATGGTGTAATTTATTATAAAGAAAATGGTCTTTCAATGACACTTGACCTTAGAAAACTACATGATAATCAAAGTATTAGGGCATTGATAGCAACTTCCATAGGGTATGATTTTGTTGATATATATATTGACCATGAGGATGTTATTCCAGAGTATAATAATGAATGGGTTAATAATGAAAGATCTAACAATGAAGGAATTAATAATGAAGTGTCTAACAATGAAGGGGTTAATAATGAAAGGGATAACAATGAAGGGGTTAATAATAAAGGGGATAATATTATAAGGGATTTAGGTTTGAGTTCTGATGACAATGATTACCATGAAAGTGATGGGTTTAGTATTTATGAGGAGTACATTGAGGCTAAAAAGATGTCTAGAAAATATAAAAGAGAAGTAAAAAATAATGAATATGAAAATATTGAGAGTAATAAAAAAAAAGTGACAATGGTACTAACAATGAAAATACTGAAAATAATTCACCTAATTCGGCTGTTGAAAATGAACATCAAGAAGAAGTTAAGATTCAAACTGAAAAGCAAGATGAACATGAACCTTTAAATATAGATGAAAATATTACAAATAGCAAAAATGGTGACTATAATGGGGATGATAACTAGATCTGTCAAAATAGGCTCGGGCCCGCAAGTCGGGCCGGGCTGGCCCAAAAAAATTGGACTATGGGCTCCCATTTTTCAGCCCAAAAAAAATTGGGCGCTTTGGCCCTGCTCGTGGCCCAATTTTTATTTTTATTTTCTTATTTTTCTTATTTGATATTGATGACAAAAATAAAATATTAACTCAAAAAATGAATCAAATAAGTAATTATGAAGAATATAAGAGTAAATTTTAATATGTGATATTGAATAATAATACAAAAAAAAATTTATGAATATTATATATATATATTACCTTTAGTCTTTCTTTTACTATCTTATCTTTAATATTAATATTATATACATTTATCAATTAATTAATCACAATATTAGTTACATTTTAATATATATGACTATAAAATTATTGATTATTTTATTTACTAATACTATTAAATGATTATGTATAAATTATTTGTTATAATTGTAAATAATTAGAGTTAATATTTATTTTAAATTATGTATTATAGTTGTAAATATATATATATATATATATATACTTTTAAAATTATTTTTTTTAAAAATATTTATAAAAAGAAAAAAACTTAAAAAGCCCGCGGGCCGCAGATTTTTAGCCCGACAAATTCCGGGCCTTTTCAGCCCGGTCCAAAAATGGCCCGGCCCGGCCCGTTTGCCAGGTATAATGATAACAATGAAGGCAGTGGCGGGTAGTGGGACAATGTAGATGAAGATAGTGACAACCACTTAACAGGAACTGAGGAGAGTAGTGAGGAGGAACATGAGGAGATGGATGAGATAGTTAGGGATAGGAGGGTGAAAAAGAAAGTCAAACCTAAATTTCAAGTTATATCTTTTGACCCTAACACACAAAGAAAACACATTAAGTTTAATGTTGGCATGCAGTTTAGTTCTAGAGATCAAACGAAACTAGTTATAAGGAATTATGGGATTGACAAGGGTAGGGCTGATAGAGTTAAATTATACGATATTTTTATTCCCTAATACTTAGTTTTTATATTTATTGTGTGTTTAAATGTTTGATTATTTAGCTCATTTTGGTTTTAATAGGTTTTATAGGATTTTAGTTCATTTATGTTAATTTAGGTAATTTTATAGTAATTTTATATTTCTTTTTATTTATGTGTTTTTATTTATTTTTAATATTTTATATGTTTTTATTAATTATTATGTGTTTTTATTATTTTTAATATTTTTATTTGATTTTTATTTGATTTTGTAGGAATTAATTGAAGCTTGGATGGCAAAATAGTAAATATTAAAGTTGTTAGGGGAAAATATGTAATTTTTGAAAAAGTCGCAACCGCGTATTGCACGAGTATTGAAGGCTCAGCGGGCGGAGCAATACGGCGTCGTTTCCTATTTGGCAAAGATAAGGCCGTGTCATGCGCGGTCGGTTGGAATGAAGAAAGGTCCGCGCAATGCGCGGACCGCTGCTAACGTCATCCATGCGCAGACACACGTTTGACCGGTCAACTGGCGTTAAGGGATTGTTTGGCAAGTACATTAATACTGGAAAACGGAATTTTTCGGGATTTTTGTTACTTTTTGATTCCAAATTAAATTTTAATTCCAACTAGGGTTAGGATAATAATTATTTTATTTTTCTTTTATTTTTAATTATAAATCTTATTAGGGTTTGGACAAGTTAGAGGCCTATAAATAGAGGGTCAACCTCTCATTATTCATTGTAAGTTTTTGGAAGTTCTTTCTTCTAGTTTCTTGGAGAGAGCTTTTCAACTAGTGGAGATTATTTTGAAGGATGTCAGACTAAGTTTTTATTTTCAGTTCTAAAGGGATATTGAACCTTATTTTTAATTAATGTTTTAATTGAGTTTTATAATTTATTCCTTCATGCATGAGATTTATTCTTGATAATCTGTTTTAATTATTTTATGATATTTGCTTGATTAATTTGATAATGGCCTGTTAGGTTAATCAATAATTTATCATATGCTAGATTAAGATTTGATATTAAGCAAACGATATTTTATCTGATCATAAGTAGCAATTAATAATATTAGATTGTGGACAAACTTTTGAATATTGTTATGATAATCAAGATGACAAGTTAAATAATCTGTGATGTTATGATTGTTGCTTGGAGTAATCTAATTCTCTAATTTTTAATGCAACTGTTATATTAAATCTAGACTGATAGTTCTAGGTTATATGATAGTTAGGGTTTTTTGTGAGCGATTGCTGCATTAGATTTATAATTTAAGGAGGATTTCAAGTAGCTTGGCGATTGTCGGTTATCTAGGATTATTAAGGAAAAGATAATAATAACTTGATTAATTTGTTGATTAAAAGAAGGGGATACTGAACTAAGGAACTGAAGTTTGTTTTAATTAATTTCTCTCATCTTTATTATTTATTATTTAGTTTTATTTGTTTGAATTTTAATTAGTTAAATAATTAATTCAAAACCCCCCAATTCTGGTTTACGAAAACATATAAATTAAATTAATCATTCTCTGTGGGATCGACTCTTGCTTACACTACTACATTAATATTTTTCAGAAGTAAGATTTTATTTTTGGGTGCCTGCGATAGCATCCCAAGGGCAGTTAGATTCAAAGTAAATGTTGGGAAGATGTTTCAGATTGTGTGTCAGCTTGGATGTCTATAGAAAATGTGGATTAGCACTGTTGGAGACTCTGATACTTTGCAAGTCAAAAGCATAAACACTACTTATACTTGCATTATGGCACTAAAAAATAAGTGTCAATACTAAGTGGCTTGCAGACTTTTATAGAAATAGGATTAGAAAGAATCCAGATTGGAGGTTAATTGATATACAAGATGAAATCTCCAGAAAATTAAAGCTTAATGTATCATTGACAAAATATCACAGGGTAAGGGAAATGGCTTTGAAAAATGTTGAAACATTGTTAAAGGAACATTATGAGAAAGTTTGGGATTATGAGGCCCATTTGATGAAGAGTAATAAAAGAAACACAGTTGATATCAAGGTCAGAAGAGATAATCTAGAAAACAAGCCTCAATTTCAGAGGTTTTATATGTGCTTTGAAGAACTGAAGAGAGGATGGCTTGAAGGGTGTAGGCCTATCATAGGCTTAGATGGTTGTTTTTTGAAAACTATGGTTGGGGGGCAACTATGGTTGGGGGCAACTGTTGTCCTCTGTTGGGAGAGATGGTAATAATCAAATGTACGCTATAGCATGGGCCATAGTAGAGAGTGAGAGCAGTGATAGTTAGGGTTGATTTTTATAGCTGGTACTGGCAGATTTGAAAGGCAATGATGGAGTTAGTTGGACCATTATAAGTGACCAGCAAAAGGTAACTATTAGTCTTCCTTTATTTGTATTTCCATTATTATTCTAATTAATTATAACTGTCATATATGCCCTCACTGACATATTTATTGGTTGCTTATTGTTTGTAAGGTTTGGTTCCAGCAGTTAGGGAGTTACTTTCTTATGCTGAGCACATAAATTGTGTCAGACATATTTATGCAAATTGGAGTAAGAGATTCCTTACTCAAGCCCTAAAATTTGCATTCTGTGAAGCATCTATGGCCACCCATACTGTTTCATTCAAACAAGCTATAAAAGAAATAAAAAGGTTGTCAAGGGAAGCAAATGACAAACTGTTGGATCAGAACCCCTCTTTATGGAGCAAAGCTCATTTCCAAACACATTTCAAGGTTGACAATGTGGAGAATAACATGAGTGAGACATTCAATGCATGGATAATAAAGGCTAGATGGATGCCTTCATTAGACATGCTAAAGGAAATAAGAAGTCAAATGATGGCAAGGCTAAATCAAAAAAAAGAAACAAATGCTTAAGAGTGAAGAGACTATCTGTCCTATGATTAAAAAAAAGTTAGACATTCAGATTGAGAATGCAGCTCTCTATGAACCATTATGGGCAAAGGACAAAAAGTCTTAGGTATAAAATCTCTATACGTTACATTTCAGGTCTTTGCTTACTGTCTTCTTTATAAGATCAACTTAATAACTTGCAGGTTTTATGTTAAATTTTGCTGTCTTCATTGTAGGTTAAGTGTATAGGGGAAAAGTTTGTAGTTGATCTTACAGACAGGACATGTACATGTAGGGTTTTTAATCTAATTGGGATCTCATGTTGTCATACTTTCAGTGCTATCAATTATATAAGGGAGCCAATAGAACTTTGTGTCAGTCATTGGTATAAGAGAAAACCCTATATAAAGTGCTACAATCATCTCCTTGAGCCATATAATAGTTTCTGGGAGAAAACTGAATATGAGAAAATATTGTCGCCGCCAATCAGAAGGAAGCTGAGATGGAGGCCTTAGAGACAAATGAGGAGAGAAGCGTGGGAGAATGAAAAATGTCCATGAAGAATTATAATAAGGGATAGAATAATACATTATACAAAGTGCAAGCAAGCTAGGTACAATAAAAGTAAATGTCTCAACTCCAATACAGAAGTAAGTGAAGCATAAAATAATCCAATTCAAGTTGCAGTTGGGGTAGCTGAAGAAAATGCATCACAAAGGGTAAGCTCATATGGTCAATTATGTTTAATAATTATGCATATAAATATTTTACCTACTCTAATATTTAACTCATTAAGTATATGTCAAGGAAATAAGGACAAGGGAAAGAGGAAGGCTAAGGCCAAATAGGCTAAGATTGAGGTATGAAGAATGAAGCTACCTATCAAAAGAAAGAAAGGCCAACCTCCAGTTGGATTTGGGACTTTTGTGCTTCCAGATGAGAATACAATGTTCCAGTCGGGCAATCAGGGATATATATACTTGTAAGTGATCACAATTCTTCCTAACATTTATTTTACAGAACTTCATTCATTATTAATGTCTCATTCATTTTCAGATACCAAATTCTAGAGTTCCAGAAATAATAACATTGTCAACCAACACCACACCTCCAACAACAAATGTAGCAGTCAACATAGACAGATACTCTTACTGAAGCTATTAATGCTCTTACTGAAGCTGCTACAAAAAGGAGAGCTTAGATAAGTAGTACTCAGCAGTTAACTACAATCAATGCATTCAAAATGCCAATGAGGAAGGAGACTAAGAATTAAGGAAATTAGTTAAATTATTGATATATGAACTTTGAAATTAGGTTTTTTTAAATCTGATTGTGTAATGAAACTGTTTACTCTTTGTGGGAACTTTGTCACTAAGTTTTTTTAAACTTTATGGGAACTTTGTCATTCAACTGTGAGAACTTTGCCATGGAATCTCATTATATTGTATTATGAATTTGTACTTGTATGGATAGACTATGGTAATGAAAAAACTTTTGTGGTCTTTATTGAATTTCAACTGTTGCCTTTCTAGTTTGTGTTTAAGTCCTTTGACAAGAAAATTTTAACTGTTGGTTTATGTTGAATTTTAACTGTTTGCCTTTCTGGCTTTCTGGTTTGTGTTTAAGGCCTGAATTCTATATTGATAGGAAGAATAGTATTGGCTTGTGGCCTAAATTATATATTGAAAGGATGAATAGGATTGGCTTGTACTTTACTTTTCTTAAATCAGCATGTACTGGAGTTGGTTTGTGCTCTGTTTTTAAAACAGCATGTACCATAATTTTAATTCATCAAAACATTAAATTCAATTAAACCCACAAATTTCATTGAAAGCAACATGATAATAATAAAATCCACTGAACCTTCATTACAAGCAACATGATTATAATGGACAGTATATACCAAAACCATTCAGTACATTCCCAAAATATTTCATTAATCTAAATCAAACTAATTTACTTTATATACATCATCAGAAAGCATAAAACCCAAGAAACCACAAGTAAAAAAAATATTTTTTTCTCCCTAGCTACAAATTTGTTCATTGCACTCTTCAATGCCATAACTTCCTCTAATTCTTTCATTTCCACCTCATGGCCAGCTGAGATCTTCAACCTTCTATCACTTTTGTTGAATTCATTTCTTAGCCGATCAATAATCTCCTTTGATCTTGGAGTAAAAGGGGCATCATACCATTTATTCACAATAAGCATTTTTATCCTGTTTATACATAAATATATATCTATAAGTAATTTTTTTATTTTTTTTAAAAAAAAATTAAACATAAATTAAGTATTAATCATTTATGCAATATCATACCTTGTATCTACTGCATCCTACAAACCTCCTACCAGCTTCCCACATTCGTTCAGTTATTCCACAGTAGCATTTCACTGGAATATTAGGTATTTGCCATTGTATTCCATTAAACGAAGATGTTTCATCCATGTCATTCCCATCAACATAAACTCCAAATGAACAACTCATTGTATCACAAAAGGCAGTAGAACATTTAAACTAAGAAGGTGCATAAACATGAAACATAAAAATGACGAATTTGTTAATGAAGTTAAAGAATCCGGCGAAAAAGTCGTCGGAGAAGTTGAAAGGAGAAGAGAAGTGAATCGGACAAAGCTGAATTGCAGCAAGAGTGCTTGAATCGGACTAACCTGAATTGCAGCAAGAGTGCTTGAATCGCTATAAGAAGGAGCTCAGTCGAGCCCTAATCCCCCCCCCCCTCCCACCCAATTTATCCTATAAAATAACCAAGTTCAGTATATTACATCTAAGTGTCATATGTTATGCACGTGACAATACACATGGCAACAATTGCCAAATCAGCAATAATAGTCAACCAACTCAGCATTGAAAATGCACGTGATATGCACACTAAGCAAGTTCCGTCACTTGTTTGCACGGAACTTTAACAACTAACATTTTTTGTAACTTTTAACGACTATAGTAATGCTTTTGTCATAAGAGAAAGTGTTAGTAACCAAAATAAAAATCGGGCCATAATACAGTGACCAAAACATATATTAACCCATGTTTAATACGATAATAAGCAAATGGATGCAAGTGTTGAATGTCTTAACACAATTAATTAAATTGGTTGTGTCAGTGTTAACTTGTTTAAATTAAATGTATACTTACTCATTGCATGATTCAACATGAATTTGCCTAACATAATTGTCAACCCATTAAAATACCAAAAAAATATTTATCAGAAACAAAAATACTAGTTACATGACACAACATAAAGTTGCCAACACAATTGCAAACCCTAATATGTAAACGAGGTAAAGAGGGCATTGCACTGAAGGCTAATGTTGGCTAAAATAGGATATATTTAAGTTCAAAGAAAGCTATTTTAAACTAGAAATTAATACGAAAATTTTTAATTTTAATTAATACAATAATGAATATTATAAATTATCTAAAAAGTATTATTTATCATAACATTTATTGCTTCATAATTTATAATAAATTATTTCAATTTTAAATTTAAAAATTATATCATAAATTAACTTTCAAAAATTAAAAATAATTTTATAATTTAGAACGAAAAAAGTAACATTGTTTGTTATTAATTTGTATGTTGAAATTTGGTGGTGGTTACTAAATTGGCACAACATTACTTGCTTACTAGTCACAATTTAAACTGAAAAATAAATAAATTATTAGTAGTATCTTTTTAATAAATAGGTTACCACAATCTTTTCTCGAATCTTCCAAAAAAAAATAGTAAATTATTTATTATTATCACAGTGGATAGAGAAGACAGAGAACCTAAAATAAAACCCGAATGAACGGTCATAATAATTTTAAAAATGTATTGACTGAAGCTATAAATAAGACTATAATACCTATTTTTTTAATTTTAATTAATATAGTAATAAATATTTTAAATTATTTAAAAAAGTACTACTTATCATAATATTTATTATTTCATAATTTTTAATAAATTATCTCAATTTTAATTTAAAAATCATATCATAAATTGACTTTTAAAAATTAATAATAATCTTATAATTTGAAACATTTAAAATAGCATTATTTGTCATTAATATGTACATTGAAATTTGGTGGTGGTAACTAAATTGGCACAACAATCACAATTTAAAATTAAAAATAAATAAATTATAAGTAGTATCTTTTTAATAAATAGGTTACCACATATAACATTAGGCTCTTATTAACAATGTTTGTAAATTCAGACCGGTCATCGAACCAAAAAAGGTGTTTGGTGGACAGATCATTGGTCTAACCAGTGGTCGAACCGGTGACATAATAAATACATAAAAAAAATATATTATTAATTAAATTTTAAAATATATAATTTTTTATAAGCTAAAATATAGTGAAATAATGTTATAATATTAGTAAAAATATCTATTTTTAAAATTAAATTTTTTTTGTGTAAAAAAAACTTTAAAACCAGGTCAACTAACCAATTTTACTAGTTTAATCGGTTTTACCAGTTGAACCGGTGGTCAATCGAATTTTGACCAGATTGATAAAAACTGGTTTTTTTAGCTAAATCGGACCTGCATGCCAACCGGTTCCAGTGGACGGCCAGTCCAATCCAGATTTACGAACATTGCTTATTAGTATAGGATATTTCTTATATTATTCTAATTTTATCCATGGCATTGAAATACATTTGTTTTAAGATTCAAGGAAAACCAACCAATCAGTTATACTATTAAACTGTTGGGCTATAATTGATTGTGTGCATATTAATAAGCTTTTATGAACCCAACGTTAAGAAAACAGCTATTTTAAAAGCATAAAAAAAACTTTTCATTTTTTTTAAAAAATAAAAACTTATTGGCTAAAAATGCAATGTTAATATTAATATGATAATACTCAATCAATTGACAAAAAAAATAATGACATTATAAATTTCATATTGTTTTATAGGTTAAAGATACAAATGTATGTTTATTTTTAGAATTTACTTTTAAAAAAAAATAACACACACACACACACACACACACACATATATATATTGAAAGGTAAAAATGTAGGTACACAGCTGTGTACTTACACGGTACCCCTATAGCTAAGGTTTTTATGGCTATGGCGACGGTACTATCAAGAAAACCGTCGCCATAGCCCTACCGTGTAGGTTCACAGTTGTGTACGTACCCCATATTGAAATTAATGAAATATTATACAGCTAATACACAGTACACATTACAATCAATATGATAATTACTAGATCTAGACATGATAAAAGTGGCTCAAGCTCACGGGCTAGTCAAATCCATCCACAAAAATGTAGGTTTTTGGGTTTTATTTTCAAACCTAATAAAATTTGGGCCTTTTTAGCCTACCCCAATTTTGTCCCAATCCAAATAAGCCAAATTCATGGGTAGTCCAACCCAGCCTAATCCATTCCTTAATAGCAATTCAAAACAAATTTATTTCATTAACCCTATCATCTATAACAAAACTCTAAAGTTAATAGTCAAATTCAACTATTTTAAGAATTTAAAATTAAACAAAGAAAAGAAGTAGTACTTATAGTTTTGTTCTTCTCAACTATTATCTTCACTTTCTCTGTCTATCACTTGTCTTATTCAAACCAACTATTTTTAATTTTATAATTCAATATCTTTATCAAAATGCTATTTCCATCTCTTTTTATATAGTTGAATTGGAGTTTACATAATAAAATTGTCTTAGTTATATATTCATTATTCCTGAATTCAAAGAACTTATTATATTTTATCATTGATATCTAGTGTTTTAACTTTTATTGTTGGACTATTTGGTAACGATGATATCGGGTTATTTAGAATTATTTTATCAAGAAAATAAAATAAATTATAAATAGTGTTTAGATTGTGTACAAGTAAATATATGTAACATAAAAAAATAAAAATAATTAGTGAGTTGATCAAAATTAATTATCTATTATCGCTCATGTTAATCAATTAAAACTAATTGTTTGTTTTACTCTACACTATTTTTTTTAGATGATTATTATTTCTTGTTTCATAAAAAAATAATTAATAACATTACAATGACCTTATTTTTACAATTTTTAAATAGTAAAACAAAATTTACAAAAGTTCATAGACCAGACTAACCCGTTGTGCCCTAAAATACGAATCTCGCTTTTAAAGCTCAATACGAATTGGACATTTTTAACCCAACCTATTTGCTAGGTCTATCATTAATCAGTCATAGATAATTGACTTGAACATGTTAGTCCAAACTGAATTATAATTTATTCATATAACATGCAACAAAAATTATAACAGAATCTTGTGTGATTTCCCAAATATGTTGCATATATTTGTTTATAAATATGGTTTCCAAATTCATTAGATTCATCCGAATGGAACCTAAAGAAAATGTAAGAGAGGATGCCTAAAAAGCCAAAGAATAAATCTATAAATATATCTGTTTTACACCTTACTTTCCGAAACGTAAGTTTAAAGATCGTCAGATGAATAAAAATAATATGTGGATCGTCCTTCCTCGAACACTGGCTTTTTTATTTTATTCATCTAACGATATTTGAGCTTACATTTCAGAAAGTTAAATGTAAATTAAATGTATCTATAGATGGACTCAAGCCCAAAAGACTAATGCAGAATTCCACGTCAAATGCCATGTCATCCTACGCCTCAATAAAAGTGAAGTCAACGAAGATTGTCAACAATGTCTCAAGTCTAATTCACGAAAAATTATGTCATGCTCCTGTAGCATGGCTACAATATGCTTCACCTTCTCATATGAGGGTGGGGTCCACATCTGGTGGGGTCTGTGTGGAACTCACCCTCATGTGAGGGAATGAAGTATACTGTATTCATACTCCAAGAGCATAGAATAATACCTCCTAATTCACACTTGCACAAGTATACATCTTTCACCATTACACTCCCAAAATTACCCTCAAAAACCACAATATTTACGAGACTAATACAATAGAAAATTTATCCTTTCCGTATCACACCAAGCCCCAAATTGATAGTTACATCCATCCTTTTGAATTCATCCGATAATCACTAACTTAGCACTAACATTTAAATTTGCATTACTTAACTAACTTTATTTACCATTACCCAAAAAAAAAAAAAAATACAAAAAACTCTTTCAACAATTAATTATTATCCATGGCCATTTCTACAAAACTCCACGCATTCTCTCCTCCTCTTCCATGCCTCTACCGTGGCGACCGTGGACTCCACGACTGCCTCAACCCCACCGCCGAAATGGTCGAAATCATTAAAGTTAAAATTCATAGCAATTGTTGCCATACTAGTCGCGCGCTAGCAGTTTGGCGTTTGGCGTTTGTCTCCTAATATTCACACGCACCTTCAACCGGATCGGAACTATTTTGTCTTGGTCAAAGCGTTCGCCTCCGGAGTCATTTTGGCCGCGGGGTGCTTGCTGGAGAAACCGTGAAGTATCCATTTACAACATTTGTTGCAATGTTTTTGGCTATTGTGACATTAATGTTGCGTTTTGATTAAAAGAATAGAATGAAAAAATGAATAAATTAATTTTAAGGTATTTCAAGTACATGTTTAATTATTGATGAAGGTGTGACAATATGATAACAAAATTATCATATATATTCATTCAATTGATATAAGTTTTATTCCACCATCTTTCACATAAAATAAAAATAAAAAAGATGGAATTTGGAGTAGCAAAATTTTGGGCATTGTCATGGTAGTGGTTGTTAAGGGTATTGATTTTGTTGCGATGTCATGTGATAGTGCAGTGTGGTCACATTTTTATTTTAAAACGTCTTAAAATGTTTGTTAATTTTTCAAATATTTTTTTTAATAAAAGGAGAGAATTATACATTGTGAGTTGCACAAAAAATATCTTTTTTTTTAATAAAAGAAGAGAATTATACATTGTGAGTTGCACAAAAAACATGTTAATTATTGTTGCGAGTAGACACGGTAACGTGAATTGTAAACCGATAAAAATATATAAATAATTGATTAATGTATTTGTTTGCAACAAAAATTAAATATTTTTTTGACGTAATGTAGATCTAGTTCCTTCTTTTAAAAAAATGAGATTGTGGAGAAACAATAAAACAAGTAGAATAACTTAAATTGGTGCAGGTACTTGAACTAGGGATAATTGTGCACTCGGTGATAATTGGGTTATCAATGGGAGCATCGGATAATCCGTGCACGATTGGACCATTTGTAGCAGCTCTCTGCTTTCATCAAATGTTCGAAGGCGTGGGTCTCGGTGGTGCAATACTCCATGTAATTAATTAATTATCTAAATTTTAGCAATTACAGAATATTATTATCTCTGTTCCATAAAAAAAAAATCATTCACGAAAAGAGATTTAGAATACTCTTTCTGTTATAATCATATAAAATGCACAAAATGGAAGAAATATTACAATACGCGAGACAGTTCAATTATAAATACTGAAATTGAAATTTAGCATTAAATTTCAAATCGATTTCAATATTACGAAATCGCAAATTTACTTTCAGTTTTAATTACAAATTCATAAATTAAGGTGTCAAACATCATAAGGTTCTATACTACAGAATTTTTACTTTGCTTAATTTTTAGGCTAATTATGGGGCAATGACGAATGCGATTATAGTTTTCTTTTTCTCGGCCACAACGCCATTCGGAATTGTGTTGGGGATGGGTTTATTGAACGTATATAGCGATAATAGTCCGGCGGCTTCGATCGTGGTGGGGCTGCTAAATGCAGCATCAGCAGGGCTGCTGAATTATATGGCATTAGTGGATCTTTCAGCACCTACATGTCGAATTATAGGCTCAGTATTGTATTCAATGGATAATTTGCGAGGAGATTAACATATAATATTCCTCCTCTTTTCCAAAAAATTATCACTTGCAATTGTAACTATTTTTGAAAACAAATACGTTATCTTTTATTTTGGAACGTGGGGAAGTAATATTGATCAGATCTAATATCAATATACTCGTTATTCAAAAACATAAAATATTTTTAGATCAAGGTCAAATAAGATTTTATTGAAAAACCGACACTTTAAATTGATTTTCTTCGCATATGAAAAACATTTGAGAATGAAAACCAAACAACAACTTGACAAAGGAAACAAGAGTTCCTAAGCATCAAAACATTACATTTAAACCACATTCTTAATTAATTAACCCAAATTTTAAACTCACGTAGCCAAACATTACATTTTTTTTTCCTACCAACAATATTATTAGTATTACAGTTAAAATTGTTGATTTCAGGCCCATTTGGCCATAAGAGACATCCCTCCGGCACCCAAAAGAACTGCAACAAAAGATTTAATCTGGAGCTTTATGCTACCTTGCAACTTTGGGCCCATAAAATCTGCTGAAAGAAGATCCACCAAGGCCATGTAGATCAAAAGGCCAGCAGATGATGCATTCAACAATCCGACAGTGATCAGTGAGCTTGGGCTATTTTCTTTGTACGTGTTTGACATGGCAATTCCCAGTGCAATTCCAAATGGGGTTGTTATTGAGAAAAAGAATACCATCACAGCCTTCTTCACAAACTTGTATTCAGCCTAATTATAGTTAAAATTTAATGATAGAGAAAGATAATTAATTAATAGTGAAAATTGAAAAAAATATATGTTATTTAGATATATGGAATATTATTGTTAAAACTAAACTATTGATAATGTCTGAATAACAATTATGTTGTCATAGCAATAAATGCTGCCAAAAGTTCTAAGTGTAATTAAAATAAATACAAAAATATTGCTAAATTAATATTTACTATGATACCATAAATATTAATCTGACATTTTCTAATGCTTATAATTATTACCTGGAGGATGCAACCACCAAGGCCCATTCCTTCAAACATTTGATGGAAGCAAAGGGCAGCCACAAGGGGCTTTATTGTGCATGTATTGCTTGAGGCTCCTAGTGAAAGCCCTATCACCACTGAATGCACCACTATTCCCAGCTCTAGTACCTACCATGTAAATAATATTTTACACAAGGGAAAAAATGAAAAAATAAAATAAATGAATTCTAAATTATTCATTGAAATATGTCATATTGTATTTTATTAAATCATGTATCTTATTTGTTGAAAGAGTTGCATTATTATTATTATTTTCTAATAAATAAAAAAATGAATAGTGCTATAATATTTGTGCAGCACAACAATCAGGGTTGCTCAAGACAATTTAGAGCCTAAAGCGATACTTTTAAATGAAGTCTTCTATATTTGGTACGTTCTTCATTGACTTTTATGGTCAAATTGACTATTTTTCAAATCAATATATCATATTATTATTTAATATATATGTAAAAATCCTATAAACATTATAAATTACATAAAATTTAGTACTAATCCCAGTGTTTATTTTTTTTAAATCTAAATATATATGTTTAATTGTTAATTTTAAAAATAGTCAATGGATGACTTTTATTTTTGAGACGGAGAGAATATTAATATTTTTTATTTAAATGAGACTTTTTTTTATATTGTTAATTTTTTCTAGGTATTTAATATTTAAATTGGACTATGAGTCCTAAAAGATTGATTGAGGTTATATTTTTAAAAAAAAAAATTTACATGAATTATTTATAGTGTTTAAAATTTTGGAATCTTCTTTTAAAATAGAGCCTAAAGCCCAATTTTTTTTTTTTAATATTATAGGGCCGGCTCTGACAGTAAAGCGTAATAAACAGGTTAACAAATTTAATACGATAATAAACAAATGAATGCAAGTGTTGAATGTTAACACAATTAATTAAATTAGTCGTGTCCGTATTGACTTGTTTAAATTTAGTATATACTTTCTCATTGCATGATTCAACACGAATTTTCCCAACGGAATTTTCAACGGAATTTTCCTTACCAGGCGCACAAGTCTAGCAAAGTGGTACTAACAAGTGACCAAAAGTGAGACCTTCCAAAACACTGACGCGGTACTAACAAATGCATGCTTAGGGGACAATTTTGCAAAAATTATAACATTGGTAATTGTAAAAATTTATAACAGGCGCTTATATGTATTAATCATTTTGAGACGAATTAATATGAATGTAGAAACTAACCATGGCAACTACTCGATAACGTAGAAGTTGTGAGTCTTCAATTCCCTCCTGCACCCCATGCTGATGACCATGATGATGTCCGTGAATATTTCCGGTGGGGGCCACGACCGCCATCTCCTGATCTCCGGCCACAAACTGACCCTCAGGTTTAACCCCGGCGCTATTTTTCCGGGTATACACACTAGTTGCCATTGAATCCACCATTAGAGTAACTATAGCCGACAACATTGCAACAAATCCGGTAAACGGAAACTTGTGCCATGGATTTTCAGCCAAGCAACTTGAGGATAACATGTCAAATGAATCCGGCAACACGTGCATGAATCCGGTAGCTAGAATAATTCCGGCTGCAAACGCCTTGACGATGACAAATAGGCTTCTTTCGGGGCTTAAAGCTGGGATTGAGCGTGTAACAAGAGGCAAGGAGACACCAATTAAACTAGTGATGAGAATTGAGAAAATGGCTATTAGCTTGAGTGGCAAGGCACGGTGCTTGTTGGTGCAACTGTCATTAGATTCCGCCTCGCATTCCGAGAGGACTTGGGTTGAGAAAATGGAGATGAAGATGAAGAAGATAGAGATGAGCTTGAAGAGTGTTGTGGCCATTGATACTCAATTCTTAGTAGTTCTGAGGTATTACTTTTTTGGTTAATTTGGTGTTGGTATGTTTTGGGGGTATATATTTATAGTGATGTGTTACTTCACGTTCATTTTTCGTAAGCTATAGTTTGACCATTGGACCCAAAAGAAATATTCGTTTCATTTTAAAATACAAAAGTCAACTTAAATATTTTAAACTCAAAATTAATATAAAATTTTAATTAATATAATAATAAATATTATAAATTATCTAAAAATATTACTTATTATAATATTTATTGTTTCATAATTTTAATAAATTATCTCAATTTTATGTTTAAAAATTATATTACAAGTTGATTTTTAAAAATTAACAATAACTTTATAATTTGAAACAAAGAAAATAACATTATTTGTCATTATTATGTATGTTGACATTTAATTTGGTGGTGTTTACTTAATTGGCACAACATTAATCGCTAACTAGTCACAATTTAAAATGAAAAATAAATAAATTATAAACAGTATCTTTTTAATAAATAGGTAATTCATAATCTTTTCTCGAATGATCTTCCTAAAAAAAAATATTAAATTATTTAGTATTATCATAGTGGGTAGAGAAGACAGAATCTAAAATCAAGCCTAAAGGAACGATCATAATAATTTTAAAATTGTATTGACTGAAGCTATTGTTAGAATTTGATCATTAAATTAAGCTCAAATTCATGGGATAATGAATGAGAAATTTACTTTTAATGATCATCATATGATTAATATGGTAATAAATATTTTTCCCACGTCGATAAAAACTAAATATTAAATGAGTATATATACAATTAGTTTGTATTTGGGTCCTAACGGGCATCCCACTTTTATGAAGGGGAAAGACCTACCAATGTTTGATATGGGTCTGGGCTATCGTATATATCTTTTTTGGGCATTACTAATTATTGTTTAGTTCAGAACCCAACTACTCTAAGTGCTGAAACATAACGTAATTATTACCACTGGGAACCAGTTTGTCGCGAATCTCAACTGCTTCAACTGCTGGAACATAACGTAATTATTACTGTTGAGAACCAGTTTGCTGCGAATCAGTTGGGAATAAAATTGCCGCGAATTATTACTAATTATTACCGGTGGAGAACTGATACGTTGGGAACCAGTTTGTCGTGAACCCGCGAATTTTACGAATTATTATTGTTGGAGAACTGGTCTGCAAATCAGTTGGGAATAAAATTGTAGCGAATTATTACTAATTTATTATCGTTGGAGAACTGACACCTAACTAAATTTGGCGCCAACTGATTCCTAACTGTTACAACATATTGTTGGCCAAGGGTTATAAATAGGATACAAAGTCAGTCACTTAGGAATTAATTCAAAAAAAAATTTCCAAATTTCATTCATATTCAGTCAATCATGTACAGAGTCCATTTTTTAGAGATTACAGAGCATTGTTTGGTTCGCTGCATGTACTATTTATAGTGCTGCTATAATACATGTGATCATTGTATCTTGGAAGACAAACACTGCTAACTCTAACCACATAAGGAGGGCGTAATTTTCTTAAGAACATAGTATCAAGTACTAGCCTTGATCTGCTACAATTAATTTTTCTGCAATTACATTCATCTATCTAGTAAGTTTATTTTATTTTACTTTTATTATTTCCAAGTACTATAACAAAATTTGATTTATATAATATTGAAATACATAATTTTCAAACAATATTAAGACAATTATATTTTCACTTTAAAAATTGTTGTATTTTAATTTATATAAAACCAAATACTGATAATTCAATACTCATATAGTAAAATGGCTACAGAATATGTAACTGTGGTGGGTTCGAGTCCTGCACCAGTGATGGCGGGTTCGAGTCAATGGAACATAATTCAAAAGATGTTATTTTTTCTCACTACACTAAATTTGGCGAGATTTCTTCATGAAGATCCTCCTGTGCTTAGTAAGAATGAAACAGATAGGCAAGTTATTGCTATAATAGATGCATGGACACATGCAGATTTTTTGTGCCGAAACTACATCCTCAATGGATTGGATAACACATTATACAATGTGTATAGTTCTTTCAAGACAGCAAAAGGACTATGGGATTCCTTGGATAAGAAGAATAAAACGGAAGATGATGGCCCAAAGAAGTTCGTAGTTAGCAAGTTTTTGTATTATAAGACGGTGGATTCTAAATCTGTCATCAATCAAGTTCAAGAACTACAAGTAATCATGCATGAAATACATGCAGAAGGTATGTCCTTGAGCGAATCTTTCCAAGTCGCATCTATCATTGAAAAGTTACTACCAATTTGGAAAGATTTCAAGAATTATCTCAAGAAAAAGCGTAAAGAGATGAAACTTGAAGATTTGATCGTGAGATTAAGAATATAAGAGGACAACTGCGCTTCCGAAAAGAAAGTGGGAAAAAGCTTTATGGAATCTAAAGCCAACATAGTGGAACAAGGTCAAAAGTCCAAAAAGAGGAAGTATTCCGGAAATGGGCCTAAACAAGGAAACAACAAAAAGTTTCAAGGCAAGTGCTACATTTGTGATAAACAAGGACATAGGGAAAAGGACTGTCGCAAACGCAAAGACCAAAATA
Source organism: Hedera helix (assembly GCA_947179155.2). Classification (NCBI taxonomy): domain Eukaryota; kingdom Viridiplantae; phylum Streptophyta; class Magnoliopsida; order Apiales; family Araliaceae; genus Hedera; species Hedera helix. The sequence goes on from OX359273.1 coordinate 36,859,879, forward strand.
AGAAATTCGCTCAATATAATGTAACATAAACGAATAAACTTGTTGAAGATGTTTCACAAATGAATCATCCAGCGGTAGTTTTCGAAGTAAACTTGGTTGGAAATCCCAAAGAATGGTGGGTAGATACTAGAGCAACTCGCCACGTGTGTTCTGATAGAAAAATGTTCTCTACATATCAAAGCATTGAAAATATAAAACAATTATACATGGGGAATTCATCTACATCCAATATTGTTGGGTTGGGCAAGGGAATGTGGTTCTAAAAATGACATCTAGCAAGGAACTCACCCTCATCGATGTGCTATATGTGCCTGATATTAGGAAAAAATTAGTGTTTAGATATCTCTTCTTAGTAAAAAAGGATTCAAATTGGTCTTTATATCGAACAAATTTGTCCTAACTAAAAATGGGATGTATGTGGGGAAGGGATACATGAGTGATGGGTTATTTCAAATGATTATAATGACTATTGTACCCTCCAAAATTAATAAAGATTCATCTTCTTTTTATATGATTGAGTCATCTAATTTATGGCATGGTAGATTAGGACATGTTAATTATGATACTATACGTAGATTAATTAATATGGAATGTTTACCAAAATGTAAGATCGAGATAATTAGAAGTGATAAAGAAGGGGAATATGAATAATCTTTTTATGCTTTTTATTCGGAACATGGTATAATACACCAAACAACTGCACCTTATTCACCACATCAAAATGGTGTTGCTGAAAGAAAGAATAAAACCTTGAAGGAAATGATGAATGATTATTATTAAGTTCTAGGCTATCTCAAAATTTGTGGGGGAAAGCAATTCTTTCAACAAATTATATTATCAACCAAACACCTCAAAAGAATTCTAATACATCGTCTTATGAATAATGGAAAGGACCAAAACGGTCTTATAAACACTTTAAAATATGGGGGTGCTTAGCAAAAGTAATGGTTCCTACACCCAAAAAGGCAAAAATAAGACCAAAAATAATAGATTATATATTCATTGGTTATGCTCATAATAATAGTGCATATAGATTTTTGGTTAATAAATCAAAAATAGACAAAATACATGAAAATACTATTTGAGTTAAAAGATGCTGAATTTTTTGAAACAGTATTTCCTAATAAGAAGGCGCAAAAGCCAAGTTTCAGTGAACATAATACAAGTTTAAACAAAAGAACTTATACCACTGTTAATGTGACGACCCCAAATCCGGGTTCTTTAACCTCGGGTTTGGTTCTCACTGTACAATACTTAACCATAATGAAATACATAAATTGTATTCAACTTCGCGGAATAATACAAAAGGTTCCTTAATCAAAAGGCTACAACTTCCCAAGGTCTATTACCTTAATCTTAAACATTACATATCTTAAGGGAAATACAAAAGATTTACAACAGTAATTACATAACAGTAAATTAAACTAGCATGCAATTACTTAAAACTAAGCATTCGCTTTCCCCTTGCCTTTATCCGATTTAGAGCTTTCGGGGTTGGCTGAAATAAAGTCATGATATAGCAAGAATGAGCAACTAAATGGCTCAGCAAGTTTATAACAAAATCATACGATATATCATGATGAAGGGAAATAACTTCAAGGTTTCAACAATAACAATTGTGAAAGATAACAAGAATCAATGTTCAATAAAAGAAGGAATTGACTCTTTACTGCTGAGTGGTAAAACAGACATACAATGTCTGACTCCTTGTTAAAAATAACGGGACACTTGAGGGGATCAGTCCTCTCATGTCCTATGTATATGTATCACATTTAGTTTTCTTGCGCGTTGTCGAGTCTCCGACAAATAAAAATCCCCTTTAACTAGGGTTGTTCTATCTCAGTTGTGACGCCCCCAAATCTAGGCCCACACAGCCCAAACTTGAGTCGTCAAAAGACTACAACAAAATTATTACAACAAAGCACAACGTACAACAATACCGTGTATAATAATACACAACTAAGTCTTCACTATTATTGCCACACTATTTTACAACACGTGAAGACTATAATATATATCCCTCGGACTCCCACTCCATCCCCCGGCTAGACCCAGCTACGTTCTCATATCCTGTTGAAAAATAATGGAACAAAAGGGTGAGCTCAAATAGCCCAGTAAGAAATATCATGACTAAGATAATGACAAATAAATTATCATTAGCCTTCAACAGGTGAGTTCTTGATAGAATACAACAGAATACAAGGTGTATATCAAAAACTGTAGTTAAATTCTTAAACAACGTTCAGATCAATAATAGCAGCGGAATGATCAATCTATTAGAAGAATAATGCAGACTATAATGTCCACTCGCTTCTCTTTTTTGTAAAAATATCATCAACTTTTATCATCTGAAATACCATTAGTCATGATAATAAAAATTCACAGTTCCTGATCATAATCATGCAGATCAACAGTTCATCTTTGCACTACGGGCCAAAGACATTCAATATAACACCAACGGTCATGATTATACCAGATTCAGTCTTTGGTCATAATCATACCAATCAACAGTTCATCTTTGCACTACGGGCCAAAGACATTCAATATAACACCAACGGTCATGATTATACCAGATTCAGCCTTTAGTCATAATCATACCAATCAACAGCTCATCTTTGCACTACGGGCCAAAGAGAACATTCACCACGTGCCATAAAAGACACCGAACAGATGTATCGCCTTTAACCTAGTATATAGCCTTTAACCTATCATCTGTTCAACAATTATATCACATCTGTGCCCCCGGCCACAGATATTCACAACAGCTTGATTCTTGATGATTAATATAAATAACAGTGATACAAATGATGAACAGAAGAACAGGATAAACAATAGGTATCGGAAGTTTACTTTATGCAGATTCAAATAATGTCCAAATTGCCAACATGATGTGAAGTGAAATTTAAAAATGATATTCAAGCTCCACAGTTCAGAATAACGATTACAGTTCGATAGAAATGTTCAGAAAATAGGAAGGTTCAGTTGAAATAATGAAATTCAACTATTATGGAACATATAATATTTTCAGGAATTATAGAAGCAATAGTTCCATAATAAGTTTCGATTCAGGAGTATGAAAGAAAATAATATCCCTTACCGTAGCAAGTTCAAGAGTGTAAAAAAAATGACATTTCTTACCGCAATAATTTAAGAGTGTGAAAAGAATAATATTCCTTACCACAGTAAATTTAAGAGTTTGAAATGAATGGTATTCCTTACCGTAGTAAATTTAAGAGTGTGAAAAGAATGATATTCCTTACCATAGTAAGTTTAAGAGTGTGAAAAGAATGATATTCCTTACCACAGTAAATTTAAGAGTTTGAAATGAATGGTATTCCTTACCGTAGTAAGTTAGAATATGAAAGAAGATGATATTCCTTACCGTAGTAAGTTTAAATAATAGAAGATGAAAGAATATGATATTCCTTACAAGTAAGAAAAAATGACATTCCTTACCGTAATAAGTTTAAGAGTATGAAAGAAAATGAAATTCCTTACCGTAGTAAGTTCAAGAGTGTAAAAAAAATGACATTTCTTACCATAGTAAGTTTAAGAATATGAAGGAAAATGACATCCCTTACCGTAGTAAGTTCAAGAGTGTAAAAAAAATGACATTTCTTACCTTAACACGTGACTGGATATTGATTTAAATGAGATTGATCAACCTATATATTTATAATAAAATTAGTAATTACAACATGTAAACTTCAAAGTGTATGATAACTCATATATTATGAACTATCAAAATTATATATATTTAACATAATTTTTGTAGTATAAAATACCAACTTTAAAATAGTTTTAAAAATAATATTCCAAAATAAATCTTCCAAAGAAAGCTTTTAAAAATGAATCTTCTAATAGAAGAGTCTTCTAAAGAAAGATTTGTGGATACCGTGAAATATAGGAATTTATAAAATTACAACTCTTTAATAAAAGACTTACTTGAAAAATTCCTGCACTCCTTTTGGCTTTCAAACACTCAAAATAGCCTTACTATTCTCAGAGAAAACTCATAAAATTCTTATAGAAAAATTTATGTATTTTAGATATGATTTTCTTATTCAGCGAAGGGGCCTATTTATAGCAAATGAAGTTACTATGCGTAGCACGCCAAGGAAGGAAAAAAAATGAGGGTTGCGCCGCCTAAGGCTGCGCAAACATTTTAAAAGAAATTTTCAATACTTGCACAGTAACTTTGCACAGTAACTTTAAAATTTTCAAAAAGTGAACAGTATTGAACAGTAACTTTTGTCGGCAGATGAACAGTGACTTTCCCGAGATGAACAGTAACTTCCGTCAGTGAATAGTAACTTTTCCGGGAATGAATAGTAAATTCCGAGAGTGAATAGTAACTTTTGAAAAATAAAATTTTTATTTTTCCTGTGGGTCCAACATATAAAATAAAATAATGCGACAACAATAATGTAATAAACACGTTACAGATTATTATAAATTACAGTATATTTGCAACTGTGACAATTATTAGGTTTAATAATTTTAAAAACAGTGCAGCTACAATTATTGAGTCGATGATATGAAATACAGTGTAATAACAATTATTGAATCAATAATGCAAAATACTGTGTAACAACAATTATTGAATTGATAATATAAAATATTATGCAGTGACAATTATTGATGAAATGATGCGCAACAGTTACGGTGTCAATTATCAGACCAATAATATGAGACACTGTGCAATACCGTGTGCTACTGTAGAGTACTGTGTGCTACAGAAAATACCATAAATTACCGTATGCTACTATTCTTTTATCACCGGTATTTTAACAGTTAATACCGTTGACTATTTTTATTTAAAAAGATTACTTCTGTCGTTTTCTATATCCGAAAAATATTCCGTTGTGGGGTCCACCAATAATTAGTTATTTCGGCGCCGTCGTACGGCCCGAATATTCCCCGACAAAACGAATATTGTCCGACAAAATAAAATTTGCACATAACATCCTTAACTTTCAATTTTATCAATTTAACCACTTACTGTTTCATGAAAAAATATATATGAAGAAAAATTAAATTTTATATTTCATAAAATTCGGGGTCTTACATCAGTCTTACTGTAAGAATCCGCACCAGCCAATGGTTTGGATAAGCTTTTATAATATTCAACTAAATGAATTTAACATGCATTTGTCTAGCCGAAACAATTAGCTTAGACGTTCTTAAACAATTTGCAAAAGCACTATGTGCGAATACAATAATAAATAACGATGTGAAGTGATTTTCGATAATTAATTCACTTAAAGGTCTGTCAAATATCTACGAGTGTAGATATTTGCTCAACAATAATTGAATTGCTCAAAGTAATTAAAGTTGAATAATAATTGCAACAATAAGTACAAGTTAAGGGTAGAAGACTTGCCTCGTGCGTCGTCTACAATTAATTAAGTTGATCTTTAAATTAGTATCATATATACACTCATATGATAACCTCTATACTTCTTACACCTCTAACACTTAAACAATTAATCATGTAGTTAAAGGTATATAAACACTTAGGAAATATTATCATCACGTGATAATATTTCAACCACATAAAACCTATATTAATTATTTAATATAGTTTAAACTCTTATCTAATATTATTAATAATTTAATAATATTTTATTACTCTTATAATATTATTAATCATTTAATAATACTTTATTCATTACCTAATATTATTAATCATTTAATAATATTTTAAACATTATCTAATATTATTAATTATTTAATAATATTTTATTATCTTAGTAATATTATTAATCATTTAATAATATTTTAATCATTATCTAATATTATTAATCATTTAATAATATTTTATTATCTTAGTAATATTATTAATCATTTAATAATATTTTAATCATTATCTAATATTATTAATCATTTAATAATATTTTATTATCTTAGTAATATTATTAATCATTTAATAATATTTTAATCATTATCTAATATTATTAATCATTTAATAATATTTTATCTATTTACTAATATTTTATTGACTTTATAATATTATTATACAATTAATAATATTTTCATGATTTTCTAATATTATTATATTAATAATAATATCTAATTATAATATTAAACATTTGATAATATTTATCCTCTTTTAATAATTAAATCAATTATTTATCATTAAAAATATATTTATTGATTTAAAAATAATAATAAAATAATAAAATAATTTTTTTATCAAGCAGGGCGTCAAGACGCCGCCCCAAGGCAATTTTGGGGCGTCTAGACGCCCATGGACAGAAGCTAGGGCGTATTCTTGGCGTCTAGACGCCGGGCCCTTTTTGGCTGCCGGAACCTCTCTTACTAATTTGGTCATAACTTTATCGTACGGAAACATTTTGAGGTGATTTTTGAGTCTAAATTCATTATAATTTCATGATCTACAATTTCTCTTTAGACCACAAATCCAAATTCCAAACGTAAGTATCCTTAAAATCGCTCACAAGGACAGCATGAAAACTAGTTTCATAAATCCTTGGTTCGATTGGTTCAAACTTGAATAAAATAAACTCTACACCTTCAAATGACATAAACTTGGTGTTGATGTCTTCCTAACTTCTTGTTTTACAACATTCTATGGTTCAATCACATTTTTTGAAAATGTTTTACACGAAATTTAAAGATCGAACCACCTAGGGTTTAAAAACGACCTACTTTGCGGTAAAAGCCATAACTCCTTTGTTTTTCATTATTTTTGAAAGCTACAAGTTGGGTTTTCTTTAAAACTCATGTATGTAACTTTCTAGCCATAAAAATCCAATTTCAAACTTGTACATTTCAAAATACAATATTAAACACAACATGTTTAGTTAGGTTTTACCGGTAAAAATCAATATGAGCATTTCTTGCGTTTTTATGCAATCTACACATACCAAAACATGATATAACCACATCAAGCTATGAATATACATATATTACATAGTTACATACTTCTAGACTATCAAAACAAGTTTTGATCGGTTAAAAATAGATTTTAACCGTTCAAAAGCTATCTAGACTACAAAAATGAAATTTAAGAAGGTTAGAGCACTTTTAAACCTTTGAGACTTGTGTGCTCTTCTTCTCCTCCTACCAAAGTATGTAGTGAAGCTTTGTTTCATTCACCAAGCTCAAGCACTAGCTATCTTCTCACAACTCTCAAGTGTTTATTCCTTTTCTCTCAAAAGCTCTCTATTTTCTCTCTTGTATTCTCTAGCAAATGAACTAACAAACTTGACACAAGTGTGGAGCATCTTATTTATAGCCAATTGTTAATCCTTCATTAGCTCTCTTAATTCACCAATGCTGGTGAATTTAGAGCTTAATCTAGCTTACTATTGCATGGATGGACATTGTGATTGACTAGGTGATTGACTAGGGTTGTTGGCCAACCTTGTCATAGTGTAAATTAGAAGCAACATGAAAATCAAGCAACCCATGTGGGTCCCCCTTCAAATCTCAGCAAAATGGCCTTTTTCAAGCCATTTTTCCTTTAATTTTTCTACTTTAATTATACATATATACATCTATATATGTATATTTATATATGTAGCAATTTTGACCAATTTTGACTTCCTATTGGGCTCCACTTTGGACTCTAGGATTAAATATATTGGGCTCATTCAATTATATTGTTTGGGCTCAATTTAAATAACACATTGGGCTCACATTAAATATTCTAGGTTATATTTAATTAAATCAAGCATTGGGCTTGTTTAATTAATTACATGGACTAGTAATTAAATTAATTACATGGACTACTAGGTTAATATCTTTGACCTAGTTTATCAACTCATTTGGATTTAAAATATAATCCAATTAGATTTGCTTTAATTAACTATACACCTTGCTTTAATTCTTTAAATAAATATACGCACATACACAAGTACATTTATTTAATTATCTAAAGTAAAATTAATTAGTACAAAAAGTTTAAATTCATTGCTAAATATTTATGAAGTATATTTACAATGACTAATGAAATTCGTGGTCATTAAAGTTAATAGCAGTGATCATGATTTAGGAGATATTGATGAACCTAGACATAGTAAGCGCGCTAGAATATCAAAATCTTTTGGTCCGAATTTTCTAATCTATTTATTAGAAAATAAGTCTCAAACTTACAAAGAAGTGGTATCAAGTCCCGAATCTCCATATTGGAAAATGGCTACAAATAGTGAAGTAGAACCCATACTACATAATCATACGTGAGAATAATAGGCTCTAAACCTCTTGAATACAAGTGGATATTCAAGAAGAAATTGAAAGCAGATGGATCTATTGATAAATATAAAGCAAGACTTATAATCAAAAGATACATACAAAAGGAATGTTTGGATTATTTTGATACATATTCTCCTGTGTCGAGAATATCATCAATTAGAATGTTAATAGCTATTACAACTATATATAATTTGGAGTTACATCAAATGGATGTAAATACATGTTTCTTAAATGGTGATTTAGAAGAAGAATTATACATGGAACAACCAGAGGGGTTTATTGTTCCCGGACTAGAAAAGAAAGTCTATCAACTTGTGAAGTCTCTTTATGGATTAAAACAAGTGCCTAAACAATGGCATGAAAAATTTGACAGTGTAATGATGTCGAATGGTTTGAAAATAAATGAGTGTGACAAATGTGTATATGTCAAGGACACTGAGAAAGGGTTTATCCTTATTTGCCTTTATGTTGACGATATGCTCAATATGGGTAATAATAATAAAATCATTAAAACTACCAAGGAAATGTTGAATAATGTGTTTGACATGAAAGACATGGGTGTTGCCTATGTAATGTTAGGAATTAAAATTTCTCAAACATTGGATGGGTTAGTATTATCACAATCACCCTATATTGAGAAAATACTCAGAAAATTCAAGCAATATGATTACAATCCAGTGGGAACACCGGTAAATATAAATCTACATTTGTCTAAAAATAATGGAAAGAGTGTATCATAACTTGAGTATGCGCAAATAATTGGCAACCTTATGTATGTAATGAATTGTACACGTCCTGACATAACATCTATTGTTAATAAGTTAAATAGATTTACAAGCAATCTAGGACAAGATCACTGGAAAGCGATTGTAAGAGTTTTAAGGTATTTAAAATACACTCAAAATTTTGGATTGCACTATTCAAGATATCCAGTTGTACTTGAAGGATATTGTCATGCGAATTGGATATCAGATACAAAAGATTTTAAATTCACAAGTGGTTTTATGTTTAAACTTAGTAGAGGAGAAGTATCATGAAAATCTTCTAAATAAACATGCATTGCTCAATCAATAATAGAATCTTAGTTTATTGCATTGGATAAGGCCAGAGAAGAAGTTGAGTGGCTTCATCATTGTGACGCCCCCAAATCTAGGCCCACACAGCCCAAACTTGAGTCGTCAAAAGACTACAACAAAATTATTACAACAAAGCACAACGTACAACAATACCGTGTATAAATAATACACAACTAAGTCTTCACTATTATTGCCACACTATTTTACAACACGTGAAGACTATAATAGATATCCCTCGGACTCTCACTCCATTCCCCGGCTAGACCCAGCTACGTTCTCATATCCTGTTGAAAAATAATGGAACAAAAGGGTGAGCTCAAATAGCCCAGTAAGAAATATCATGACTAAGATAATGACGAATAAATTATCATTAGCCTTCAACAGGTGAGTTCTTGATAGAATACAACAGAATACAAGGTGTATATCAAAAACTGCAGTTAAATTCTTGAACAATGTTCAGATCAATAATAGCGGCGGAATGAGCAATCTATTAGAAGAATAATGTAGACTATAATGTCCACGCGCTTCTCTTTTTCGTAAAAACATCATTAACTTTTATCATCTGAAATACCATTAGTCAAGATAATACAAATTCACAGTTCCTGGTCATAATCATGCAAATCAACAGTTCATCTATGCACTACGGGCCAAAGAGAACATTCAATATAGCACCAGCGGTCATGATTATACCAGATTCAGCCTTTGGTCATAATCATACCAAACAACAGTTCATCTATGCACTACGGGCCAAAGAGAACTTTCAATATAACACCAATGGTCATGATTATACCAGATTCAGCCTTTGGTCATAATCATACCAAACAACAGTTCATCTATGCACTACGGGCCAAAGAGAACTTTCACCACGTGTCATAAAAGACACCGAACAAATGTATCGCCTTTAACCTATTATATCGCCTTTAACCTATCATCTGTTCAACAAATATATCACATCTGTGCCCCCGACCACAGATATTCACAACAGCTTGATTCTTGATGATTAGTACAAATAATAGTGATACAATTAATGAACAGAAGAAACAGGATAAACAATAAGTATCGGAAGTTTACTTTGTGCAGATTCAAATAATGTCCAAATTGTCAACATGATGTGGAGTGAAATTTAAAAATATTATTCAAGATTCTCAGTTCAGAATAACGGTTACAGTTCAATAGAAAGATTCAGAAAATAGGAAGGTTCAGTTGAAATAATGAAGTTCAACTATTATGGAACATATAATATTTTCAGGAATTATAGAAGCAATAGTTCCATAATAAGTTTCGATTCAGGAGTATGAAAGAAAATAATATCCCTTACCGTAGCAAGTTCAAGAGTGTAAAAAAAAATGACATTTCTTACCTTAACACGTGACTGGATATTGATTTAAATGAGATTGATCAACCTATATTTTTATAGTAAAATTAGTAATTACCACATATAAATTTCAAAGTGTATGATAACTCGTATAATATGAACTATCAAAATTATATATATTTAACATAATTTTTGTAGTATAATATAACTACTTTAAAATAGTTTTTAAAATAATATTCCAAAATAAATCTTCTAAATAAAGCTTTTAAAAATGAATCTTCTCAAAAAAGAGTCTTCTAAAGGAAGATTTGTGAATACCGTGAAAAATAGGAATTTATAAAATTACTACTCTTTAATAAAAGACTTACTTGAAAAATTCCTGCACTCCTTTTGGCTTTCAAACACTCAAAATAGCCTTACTATTATCAGAGAAAACTCATAAAATTCTTATAGAAAAATTCTATATTTTAGGTGTGATTTTTCTATTCAGCTGAGCAAGCTATTTATAGGAGAAAAGAGGTTACTATGCGAGGTAGGTGGGGGTAGGTGGCTGGCTGCTGCTCGCCAGCAGCAGCAGCCTCGTGCTGCAATTTTTTTCTCCAACTTCACCAACTCATGTGGGCCCCACCAATGGGTCCATATGTTTCTTACTATTCACTTACTATTCACGTTACTATTCACGTCACTATTCACGTTACTATTTCAAATAGTAAAATTAATTATTTTATTTTTTATTTATTTATTTATTCTTCCTGTGAGTCCAACATATAAAATAATGTTACCACAATAATGTAAGAAACACGTTACATATTTTTATTAATTTAATAATATAAATTATAGTGTATTTGCTACTGTGACAATTATTAGATTCAATAATTTTAAAAACAGTGCAGCAACAATTATTGAGTCGATGATATGAAATACAGTGTAATGACAATTATTGAATCAATAATGCAAAATACTGTGTAACGACAATTATTGAATTGATAATATAAAATATTATGCAGTGACAATTATTGATGAAATGATGCGCAACAGTTACGGTGTCAATTATCAGACCAATAATATGAGACACTGTGCAATACCGTGTGCTATTGTAGAGTACCGCATGCTACAGTAAAATACCATAAATTATCGTATACTACTATTCTTTTATCACCGGTATTTTAACAGTTAACACCGTTGACTATTTTTATTTAAAAAGGTTACTTCTGTCGTTTTCTATATCCGACAGATATTCCGTTGTGGGGTCCACCAATAATTAGTTATTTCGGCGTCGTCGTACGGCCCGAATATTCCCCGACAAAACGAATATTGTCCGACAAAATAAAATTTGCACATAACATCCTTAACTTTCAATTTTATCAATTTAACCACTTACTGTTTCATGAAAAAATATATATGAAGAAAAATTAAATTTTATATTTCATAAAATTCGGGGTCTTACAACCTCCCCTCCTTATGAAATTTCGTCCCCGAAATTGACGTACCGGACATTTCATAGTTATCCTCCTGATTTCCAGATGTCATACTAAACTGTGGTCACAAAATAATTGTTAGTTCAAACAAACTGACTCATCATTTTTTTATTCCTACATTCAAATCAACTTATTAGAAAAAAAATATATAATTTAGGTAGGACACACTAGTGATTGATTCTATTCGTCTCTCCCCTCCTAGTTCTAACCCCAGATCTCCATTAAAGACCATATCCCTAAGCTCTGATGCCAACTGTGACGCCCCCAAATCTAGGCCCACACAGCCCAAACTTGAGTCGTCAAAAGACTACAACAAAATTATTACAACAAAGCACAACGTACAACAATACCGTGTATAATAATACACAACTAACTCTTCACTATTATTGTCACACTATTTTACAACACGTGAAGACTATAATAGATATCCCTCGGACTCTCACTCCATTCCCCGGCTAGACCCAGCTACGTTCTCATATCCTGTTGAAAAATAATGGAACAAAAGGGTGAGCTCAAATAGCCCAGTAAGAAATATCATGACTAAGATAATGACGAATAAATTATCATTAGCCTTCAACAGGTGAGTTCTTGATAGAATACAACAGAATACAAGGTGTATATCAAAAACTGCAGTTAAATTCTTAAACAATGTTCAGATCAATAATAGCGGCGGAATGAGGAATCTATTAGAAGAATAATGTAGACTATAATGTCCACGCGCTTCTCTTTTTCGTAAAAACATCATCAACTTTTATCATCTGAAATATCATTAGTCAAGATAATACAAATTCACAGTTCCTGGTCATAATCATGCAAATCAACAGTTCATCTATGCACTACGGGCCAAAGAGAACATTCAATATAGCACCAGCGGTCATGATTATACCAGATTCAGCCTTTGGTCATAATCATACCAAACAACAGTTCATCTATGCACTACGGGCCAAAGAGAACTTTCAATATAACACCAACGGTCATGATTATACCAGATTCAGCCTTTGGTCATAATCATACCAAACAACAGTTCATCTATGCACTACGGGCCAAAGAGAACTTTCACCACGTGTCATAAAAGACACCGAACAAATGTATCGCCTTTAACCTATTATATCGCCTTTAACCTATCATCTGTTCAACAAATATATCACATCTGTGCCCCCGACCACAGATATTCACAACAGCTTGATTCTTGATGATTAGTACAAATAATAGTGATACAATTAATGAACAGAAGAAACAGGATAAACAATAAGTATCGGAAGTTTACTTTGTGCAGATTCAAATAATGTCCAAATTGTCAACATGATGTGGAGTGAAATTTAAAAATATTATTCAAGATTCTCAGTTCAGAATAACGGTTACAGTTCAATAGAAAGATTCAGAAAATAGGAAGGTTCAGTTGAAATAATGAAGTTCAACTATTATGCAACATATAATATTTTCAGGAATTATAGAAGCAATAGTTCCATAATAAGTTTCGATTCAGGAGTATGAAAGAAAATAATATCCCTTACCGTAGCAAGTTCAAGAGTGTAAAAAAAAATGACATTTCTTACCTTAACACGTGACTGGATATTGATTTAAATGAGATTGATCAACCTATATTTTTATAGTAAAATTAGTAATTACCACATATAAATTTCAAAGTGTATGATAACTCGTATAATATGAACTATCAAAATTATATATATTTAACATAATTTTTGTAGTATAATATAACTACTTTAAAATAGTTTTTAAAATAATATTCCAAAATAAATCTTCTAAATAAAGCTTTTAAAAATGAATCTTCTCAAAGAAGAGTCTTCTAAAGGAAGATTTGTGAATACCGTGAAAAATAGGAATTTATAAAATTACTACTCTTTAATAAAAGACTTACTTGAAAAATTCCTGCACTCCTTTTGGCTTTCAAACACTCAAAATAGCCTTACTATTATCAGAGAAAACTCATAAAATTCTTATAGAAAAATTCTATATTTTAGGTGTGATTTTTCTATTCAGCTGAGCAAGCTATTTATAGGAGAAAAGAGGTTACTATGCGAGGTAGGTGGGGGTAGGTGGCTGGCTGCTGCTCGCCAGCAGCAGCAGCCTCGTGCTGCAATTTTTTTCTCCAACTTCACCAACTCATGTGGGCCCCACCAATGGGTCCACATGTTTCTTACTATTCACTTACTATTCACGTTACTATTCACGTCACTATTCACGTTACTATTTCAAATAGTAAAATTAATTATTTTATTTTTTATTTATTTATTTATTCTTCCTGTGAGTCCAACATATAAAATAATGTTACCACAATAATGTAAGAAACACGTTACATATTTTTATTAATTTAATAATATAAATTATAGAGTATTTGCTACTGTGACAATTATTAGATTCAATAATTTTAAAAACAGTGCAGCAACAATTATTGAGTCGATGATATGAAATACAGTGTAATGACAATTATTGAATCAATAATGCAAAATACTGTGTAACGACAATTATTGAATTGATAATATAAAATATTATGCAGTGACAATTATTAATGAAATGATGCGCAACAGTTACGGTGTCAATTATCAGACCAATAATATGAGACACTGTGCAATACCGTGTGCTATTGTAGAGTACCGCATGCTACAGTAAAATACCATAAATTATCGTATACTACTATTCTTTTATCACCGGTATTTTAACAGTTAACACCGTTGACTAATTTTATTTAAAAAGGTTACTTCTGTCGTTTTCTATATCCGACAGATATTCCGTTGTGGGGTCCACCAATAATTAGTTATTTCGGCGCCGTTGTACGGCCCGAATATTCCCCGACAAAACGAATATTGTCCGACAAAATAAAATTTGCACATAACATCCTTAACTTTCAATTTTATCAATTTAACCACTTACCGTTTCATGAAAAAATATATATGAAGAAAAATTAAATTTTATATTTCATAAAATTCGGGGTCTTACAATCATTTTTTAGAAGATATTCCTATGTGGCCTAAACCTGTACCTGCTGTTTGTATCCATTATGATAGTCAATCAATAATCGGAAGGGTACAAAGTCACATGTACAATGGTAAATCTAGACATATTCGTCGTAGACACAATACCATAAAACAATTGTTCTCTAATTGCATTATGACTATTGAGTACATAAAGTCAAAAGAAAATATAGCGGATCCATTAACGAAATGTTTGACTAGAGAGTAAGTAAAATAACATCGAGGGGAATGGGTTTAAAGCCTATAAATAAGAATCATCATGATGGATACCCAACCTAGTTGACTAGAGATCCCAAGATCTAGGTTCAAATGGACAACTAAATTGTGAATGATTCAACAAAATCACTATGAAGAAATTAATTTCTTCTTCTCATTCCTATAATAAGAGATAGCGATACCTGCAATAATTTTAGGATAAGTTATGGTTTTAATGATTCTTATATCTTGATAAACAAATAGGGTATGGAAGGATACTCTTAATAAGAATCACTTATGTGAGTGTGAACTGGGCCAATTCTATGAGAATGACAAGGCTATACTTCTCTAGAGCACTCATAAATCCAGGAATGTTTAGGCCCGAGATGAACAAAATCATGATAACCAAATAATGTCTGAAAAGATTCTATGTGAACTTCTACTGTCTTGATTTACAAAAATAATTTGGCAGTTCAAGACATCACGTTCACTGAATAACCAGTAAACCCGATAGTCTTTCACAGGAGAAGGTTCAAAGTCAGAAGTCACCTCTCTCTATACAGATGATTTTCAATTGTCTCTCTCAGAGTCTGCATATCATTTGCATTGGCTGACAGCCAATTTCATTCATATGGTGGATTGTTAATGTGAGCATTAAATGAAGCTTAAATTCATGGGCTAACGAATGCGAAATTTACTCCCAAAGATCACCACATGAATATGGTAATAAATATTTTTTCCACGTCGATTAAAAACTAAACATTAAATGAGTATTTATATAATTAACTTGTATTTGGGTTTGGACCCCAACGGACATCCCACTCTTATGAATGAGAGAAGACCTACCAAGGTTTAATATGAGGTTGGACTATTGTATATATCTTTTTTGGGCATTACTAATTATTGATTAGTTCAAAACTAAACTGCTCCAATTGATGGAACATAACATAATTATTACGATAACATAATTTTTACCAATTATAAATAACATACGAAGTCACTCATCTAGGAATTAATTTTAAATTTTTTTTTCCAAATTTCATTTATATTCAGACAATCATATACAAAGTCTATTTTTGAGAGAATACAGAGCATTGTTTGGTTCGTTATATGTACTATTTGTAGTCCTGTTATAATACATGTGATCATTGTATCCTGAGAGACGAGCGATGTTAACTCTAAGCACATAAGGAGGGCGTAATTGTCTTAAGGATATAATACCAAGTATTAGCCTTAATATGCTACAAATAATTTTTCTGCAATTACATTCATCTTTCCAGTAAGTTTATTTTATTTTATTTTTATTATTTCCAAGTACTATAACAAAATTTGATTTATATAATATTGAAATACATAATTTTCAAACAGCTATAAATAAGACTATAATACTTGTTGAAACTCCTCATTTTGAAACGATAATACTTTGGTAAATAAAAAATGGTTACTAAATATAAATACAAAATAATATGGTTGATTATAATTACTTATTATCACTAAACGCGCCCAAGTATGTGTGTATATATATATATATATATATATGTATATATATATATATAATAGATCATCAACTAATTACATCTTATCACGTTATTTTATAAACTACTTTTTATAAAATTCTTTTGTCATCTCATTTCGAAAATAAAGTAAATTACAACGCCGATGCTTAAAAACACTACTCCCTACCTTTAACAAACCTGGCAAGTGATCCTAGAGCTATTGAAAGCACCAAGTTTCCTAATAAAACTAAGATAGAAACTGTTGTGTAGAGTTAATTTGTTGTTGTTGATTTTACATTGTGTGTTTTGACATTGCGACTTGTTTCAGTTTAACCATCGTGTGTTTGTAAGGCTTTGCTTCCTTGATAATTGGGAAAACTTTCAACCCATAATCGTTCAACTTCCAGTGACCGCTGATAGTTAGTGATGGACCTTAAACTGCTTCAATTTCGTTCACCTGCTATATTTATCAGTTTACACGGGGCATTGTAGTATTAATCATGTAACATGGTCAAATATACTCTTAATAAATATTTTATAATCATTAAAGTTAAAGGGACATTTTGATCTTTTTCTTTTAATATATTTTATTAATATATATCAATAAAATATGGATAATCAATAATAGGCAGATCTAACCTCTTAGTTTAGTGAAATCAAATTTAAAGGAAAAAAAATCTTTAAAAATAAAAATTTAATAAAATCAATCACAAAACTAAATAATCCTTAAATATTGTTTGCAATAACATATTTCGAGATTTCACTGCTTGAAATTATTACATGATAGCCTCATTTTTAATAGTTATAAAAATATTACGTTTAATGTAAGTTACTAAACAGTCATTTATCCATTCATCTCTGCTTAGTCCCTGCATAATATTATATATGTGAAAACCACAGCCGGTATCTAATACCTAAGTAGAACTTTAACTTACAAAAAGATTTATTTCAAACATAAACAAATCTTGATTTGTGGTTGAAGCTTCTCCAAGCTTCTTCTGCTTTAAACTTGTAATATACTCCTTACAGTTTCTTTTTCAGTGACTCGACTTGTTATAATGGAAGCACATTCCTTTGCTACCTGGATCTTATTATCCTTTACTTTTGTCTTGCCCTTAGCCTTCTTAGATTTCTTCTTTTAAGAAGTTCCCTTTGGTCTCTTCTTTTTCTTGAAATTTTTGTATATTCAATGGTGCTAAAATATTTTTTGTGCATTTTAAAGCTGCAACTCAATTTTCCTAAATACTTTTAGATTGAGAAAATTAGTCAAAGTTATTAAATAACTGAAGTTTGAATATCAAATAAAACACTTGTAACAATCAGCGAAAAGTTCAAACTTGATAAACTTAAGGCCTAAATATAGATTAATACACTGAACTTTTAATGTTTCTTCACTTTGGAGATTGAACTCTCAATTTTTTTAATTAGGTGATTAAACTTTTAATTGTTTTTCACTTTAAGGACTGTCTTATCAGTTTTTTTAATTAGGGGATTAAACTTTTAAAAAGAAAATTACTTTAGGGATTGTTTTCTCAATTTTTTCCGATTACGTCTAATTGATAGTTATATGTTTGTTCAATTTGTTTCTTTTTATTGAATGAAATTATGTACTTCCTTTGTCTCAAATTAAAATATTATTATTGGCTTTTGAAAGTTAATTTAAAATATTTTTAATCTCTAAATTGATAAAAATATATTAAAAATTATGAAATAACAAGATTATAATTAGTAGTACATTTATACATTTTAAATATTTATCATTATATTGATTATTGATATTTTTAAAATCTTGTAATGATGACTTTAGATAATCTTGTAATGATGACTTTAGATAATCTTGTAATTAGGTATTTATTAATTTTTTAAAGTAAATTTAAGACATTACAAACTTAACTTTAAAAAAATCATCAATAATGAATAGAATGATAAATATTTAAAATGTATAAATATACTGCTAATTAAAATCTTGTTATTTTATAATTTTTAATATATTTTATCAAAACGTTTACAAACTTTTGTAGTATACTGGTGAATATAAGTAACACTTTTGTAGTATAAGAAACTCATAGGAGACTCACGTACATGTGAAAGAAAAAATAAATTATTTATCATATTCTAGAATTATGAAATAATTTCTCCACTATAAGTCATGAAAATTTCATTAAAAAAATGAGCTTCTTGTTTACCCTTTAATTGTATGCGGTGATATATGTTAGCCGTGTATAACGTGAAAACTTCATAGAACAAATTGATCTAGCTCGATCAGGTAATTAATGTCAGTAACTCGTGCATTATTCGAAAAGAAAATTCTTCAAGCTAACACTTTTATTTTATATACATACATATATATATATATACATACATATATATATATATATATATGAATGATTTATAGTAACTAGTTGTTATAGAGTAAAAATTGACATACAATATCTAATTATCTATACCATTGAAAATACTAATAAACGGTTAGTAAATACTACACCCTAGTTAATAAATTCTAAACACTTTAAATCTTAGTTAATAAATCCTAACCCTAGTTAATAAACTTAAACCCTAGTTAATATAGGTCAAACCCTTTTCTAATTAGCCTAGTTAATAAATCTAAACCTTAGTTAATATAGGTCAAACTCTTATTCTGATTAGCGTCCACTCCTATTAATAGCGGATGGTATGTATTTTTTTTACTGTTCACTATTAATAGTAGTTTATGTCCGCTACTAATAGTACTTTATTGTCCGCTTAGTAATAGACGTCGATTTTAAGTTTCTAATTATGATCGTTCCTTTTTATTTTTAATGGTATAGATAACATATGTCTTATAAAAATCCATAATAAATACATGCTATGATCATTTTCCATATATATATATATGTATGTGTGTGTGTGTGTGTGTATATATATATTCAATTTTCTTGTAAGATTTGAAATTAGATTCTCTCCACTCATCTTATAAAATTAAAATGTAGCATGAAATTACATGCCTCTATCAAAATCATGGAAGTATTCTTAATTACTCTTTTTATAATGAAGAGGAGAAGAGCCAGCAAAATAATTTTAAGAAAATGGAAAAGCGAGGTAAACGCTTACACAGGTGGATTGTCCATTCGCTAATGTATTATTATATATTATATATACTATAACCAAGTGAATGGTACAAGTCCAAGGTACAACAAATGTACATTTTATGGCAAATAATTAAATTAATGTATTATTATATATTATATATACTATAACCAAGCGAATGGTACAAACCCCGACTGTTGACGCAGTGGTTTAAGCTCAGCCCTGGGACGAGCCGTAAACCCGGACGTCCTGGGTTCGAGTCCCACTAGGGGTCGCACGTTTCAAGGCGAAGCCATGTCGCCTGACCCGGGGGAAGATTAGTCCGACTGCGTTTGGGATACCCCACATTATAAAAAAAAAAAAAAAAAAAAAGTGAATGGTACAAGTACAACAAATGTACATTTTATGGCAAATAATTAAATTAATGGCACTTGTTCTTTCTATTTAAAGAGGCATGCTTTTGGGCGCTGGAATGACAGTGGCATGGCTTGAGCAATAATGCGTTGACAAAAATTTTATGTGCATTAAATCAATTAATTCGATTTCTGCTAGCATGAAAATTATTTAATTAAATGATAAAATTATGAATTTGGTGAACTACAAAAATCTTCTCAAATAATATTACAGAAAAGTTCTCACTCTTTTATTTTATTAATTTTTTCAAAATCAAGGATGTGTCACAACACTTAAATAAAAATTATATTATCTTTTTCGAATCAAGGATGTGTCATAATTAGAATTTGTTCAGATTATAGATGGGAAATTATTTCTTAATTTTTATAAAAAGAAAAATACAAATTGACCTTCTAAATCAGTTGAAAATTGAGGATGATTTACTATAATATACAAATTTATTCTTAAATTTTATAGAGTATATGTATGCCACAATGGATATACAATTACTTGTACCCTGACGTACATATCTTCGTACGTACGAATCTCAAGGAAGATTATATTAAAATAATTTAAGAATAAATTTGTATATTATAGTAAATCATCCTCAATTTTCAACTGATTTAGAAGGTCAATTTGTATTTTTCTTTTTATAAAAATTAAGAAATAATTTCCCATCTATAATCTGAACAAATTCTAATTATGACATATCCTTGATTCGAAAAAGATAATATAATTTTTATTTAAGTGTTGTGACACATCCTTGATTTTGAAAAAATTAATAAAATAAAAGAGTGAGAACTTTTCTGTAATATTATTTGAGAAGATTTTTGTAGTTCACCAAATACATAATTTTATTATTTAATTAAATTATTTTCATGCTAGCTGAAATCGAATTAATTGATTTAATGCACATAAAAATTTTGTCAACGCATTATTGCTCAAGCCATGCCACTGTCATTCCAGCGCCCAAAAGCATGCCTCTTTAAATAGAAAGAACACGTGCCATTAATTTAATTATTTGCCATAAAATGTACATTTGTTGTACCTTGGTCTTGTACCATTCACTTGATTATAGTATATATAATATATAATAATACATTAATTTAATTATTTGCCATAAAATGTACATTTGTTGTACCTTGGACTTGTACCATTCACTTGGTTATAGTATATATAATATATAATAATACATTAATTTAATTATTTGCCATAAAATGTACATTTGTTGTACCTTGGACTTGTACCATTCACTTGGTTATAGTATATATAATATTTAATAATACATTAATTTAATTATTTGCCATAAAATGTACATTTGTTGTACCTTGGACCTGTACCATTCACTTGGTTATAGTATATATAATATATAATAATACATTAGAAAAGGGACAATCCACCTGTCTAAGCGTTTACTTCGCTTTTCCATTTTCTTAAAATTATTTTGCTGGCTCTTCTCCTCTTCATTATAAAAAGAGTAATTAAGAATACTTCCATGATTTTGATAAAGGCATGAAATTTCATGTTACATTTTAATTTTATAAGATGAGTGGAGAGAATCTAATTTCAAATCTTATAAGAAAATTGGATATACATATATATATATATATATAAAGAGAGAATGATCCATAACATGTATTTATTATGAATCTTTATAAAACATACACTATCTATATCATTGGGGAAAAAAAAAAAAACGACCATGATTAGAAACTTAAAATCGACGTCCATTATTAAGCGGACAGTAAACTACTATTAGTAGCGGACATAAACTACTATTAATAATGGACAGTAAAAAAATACATACCATCCACTACTAATAATAACGAACGCTAATCAAAATAAGAGTTTGACCTATATTAACTAAGGAAAAGTATTATTAACTAAGCTAATTAGAATAAGAGTTTGACCTATATTAACTAGGGTTTAGGTTTATTAACTTATATTAACCAGGGTTTAGAGTTTATTGACCAATGATATAGGAGTTATTAACCGTTTGTTTTTGTTTTCAATGGTATAGATATTATATATCAATTTTTACTCCACAACAACTGCTTACTACTATAGATCACTCTTATATATATATATATAATAAAAGTGTTAGCTTGAAGAATTTTCTTTTCGAATAATGCATGAGTTACTGACACTAACACGAGTTACTATCACTCCTGTTATAGGGAATTGATATTTTTATAATAAAAAATTAGATTTTTATAAAATTTCACTCATATAAAATGGACTTTATTTATTATTTATGTGATTGTAATTTTGTGAAAATATCAATTTTTATATTATATAGTTTATTTGTACCGTTCTTATATTTTATGCACAAAAAACAGAATGCTCTCGCGTTGAAGTTATGTAAACATCTTTTCTTATTTGAATGATCAAAAATATGTGTGCACCTATTCTCTCCTTTAAGATCAATTATCTTTATATTTGTTTGCAAAATACAAAAGTAATTAAGTGATCTTATAACTAATATACTCCCTCCATTCTAATATTAGAGCTAAAATTAAATATATATTTTTATTTATAAACTATAAAGTGATTTAAAATTTCTAACAACGTCTCAACACTACTATTTTTTTAAAACTAAAATCATGGTTATTTTGAAGAGGATGTAATTCCTTAAGAATCATCGTATCTCTAATTTTAGAATGAAATAATGTAAACTTAATAATAAGAATAGTGTCAATTTTTCTCAACAAAAAATAAAATAAAATAAAAAAGAATAATGTGTACTGCCCTTGAATAAAATAATCAAGAGAGTTGATGGTTCCCGCCCTATCATAAAAGACAGGACATGTAATACAAAGGGATCGCATAAACTCAAAATAGGGGGAGTAATATAGATCTTTTTATTTATTTTTTATGTTTGATTTTCTTCTTCCTAAATTAGTTCTCACATATTCGCAATAATCATGCATGATACAAGAGTACTGTTTTGGCTTAATTTCTTATGGTTTGTCAGCTAGCTACACCATATATAAATTTAAAAAAAGAAAGTTGATTAAAAAAATAGTTTTAAAATGCATGCACTAGGTAGGCTATCACCAATTTTAACATGCATACAATATAGCAAGGAGGTCTTGTTTTTGAGGGATGCAGACAGCTGATCTATAAACCTAGAAAAGAGGTGTTTTAATGGAAAAAAGTCGTATATATAGCAGTTGCAATATACTCCCCCTTACCATATAAAATTATAAATAGTCCTATTTTAACTTTTCATGATCAATTTATATATATATATATATATATATATGTATATGTATGTATGTATGAAAAATATAGAGGTACACAACCGTGCAGACTTCAAAATTGCACAATCTATGATCGTAGGGGAAATTAACTCGACAATCGTTGAATTAATTCCCTCTACGATCGAATTAACTCAACGATCGTTGGGATCGTAGAGAGAATTAACTCAACGATCGTTGAGTTAATTCCCTCTACAATCGTAGACTGTGTAATTTTAGAGTTTGCACGACTGTGCACCTCCATAATATATATATATAATGCTGATATAAATTAATTTGATTTTAGCTATCACAGTATGTTAATTTTCAATTATAATATTTTGTAAAGTAATTTTTAAAATAATTGTTACGGAGAAGTTTTGGCAAGATTTAAGTACAAATGTAAATTTCCCATTAGCAAGATGTCAAATTTAACGGACGATACAGATGATTAAAAATGTAATTTTTTTTTTTAATTTAGATTTCTTCTAGCTCTCCTACTGGTCCCTTTCCAAGCTCCTAAGATGAAATAATTGAAATTGTAATAGTATAGGTTAAAAAAATGTAGTGATACTTTTTAAATTACAAAACTTTATTACTTTTCTCAAAAAGCATTTATATTTAAACTCTCTATTCTAGAAGCCCTTTTGTTGTGTACAATAGTTTATGCAAATGGTGAGAAGAATTATTGGATGGTCAACTAGTTTCAAATGACTATTTCCAAATAGTTGCAACAATATGGATGCTTAATTCTTGTTGGAACTGGTACGGTAATGTTACAAATGTGTTAAGGCCCAAAAGATATTGAAGTCCAAAGTCCCCCAAAACTACTTGTTGTAAATAAAAGTGAAGTTGGCACTGCGGTAGCCTAACTTGTGTTTGAAGCCCAAGATTATTACTCCCATTCTTTCACGAATTACAATAAAAGTATTAATCCCTTTAATTTCAAGAATTTCAAGAATAGGGTTAATTACATATTCTAGTATTTTTTATGAAAAAATTACAATAAAAGTACATTAAAAACATATTTACAAAAAAAGTACATTTTTAATTTTTTATTTACATAATAAATACAGTTAGTTTTAGTTTAAATTAATTAGAGTGATGATGTGACCATGATCCCTTTCATTTAGTTAGGTAATTTCAAAATTTAAAATTCTAATTAAATTTACTTATCTTTCTCTTTCTTCCATTTTATCTTCTTCCGCCATTTTCATCTTCTCCATCTTTCTCTTTCCTCCATTTTTCGCTTTCTCTTTCCTCCATTTTCATCTTCTCCATCTTCTTCCGCCATTTTCTCCGTCGTTTTTTTTTCATCTTTCACGTTTATGGTGGTAGTTGTGGCGAAGGAAAAAGATGGTGGTGGTTGTGGCAGAGGAAGAAAATGGTGGCGGTTGTGGCGGAGGAAGAAGATGGTAGTAGAGGCAGAAGAAGATGGTGGTGGTGGTGGTTGTGGTGGAGGAATACCTTTGTATTAAAGGTTGGTTATCCCTGTATTAAGGTTTGATTACCTTTGTATTAAGGGTTAGTTACCTTTGTATTAAAATTTTCGTTTAGTAAATTTAGGTAACCAAACAATAGTATATAGGTAACCAAACACTAGTATGGAGGTAACTAATTCCTGAATGTGTAGTAACTAGTTTTGATTACCTTTGTAAGACCCCGAATTTTATGAAATACAAAATTTAATTTTTCTTCATATATATTTTTTTGAAACAGTAAGTGGTTAAATCGATCAAGTTAAAAGTTAAGGATGTTATCTGCAAATTTTATTTTGTCGGACAATATTCGCTTTGTCGGGGAATATTCGTTTGGTCGGGGAATATTCGTGTCGTACGACGGCGCCGAAATAACAAATTATTGGTGGACCCCACAACGGAATATTTGTCGGATATAGAAAACGACAGAAATAACCTTTTTAAATAAAAATAGTCAACGGAACTGTTAAAATACCGGTGATAAAATAATAGTAGCATACGGTAGTTTTTGGTATTTTCTGTAGCACTCGGTACTCTACAGTAACACACGGTATTGCATAGTGTCTCATATTATTGGTCTGATAATTGACACCGTAACTGTTACGCATCATTTCATCGATAATTGTTACTGCATAATATTTTATATTATCAATTCAATAATTGTTGTTACACAGTATTTTGCATTATTGATTTAATAATTGTCATTACACTGTATTTTATATCATTAAGTCAATAATTGTTGTTGCACTGTTTTTAAAATTATTGAACCTAATAATTGTCACAGTAACATATGCACAGTAATTCACATTATTGAATCAATAATTGTCATTACACAGTAACGTATGCTTTATTTTATATTATTGTTATCTCTATTATGATGTTATTTAAACAGTTGTATTTCATTAATTTATTGACTTGATATCTAAGAGCTAACTATACTGTATTTATAACAATTAGTCATAATAATTGAATTGATAAAGTTATTTGTTTATAATATAAAGTTAGGTGATTATTAGGTGATATGAAATGAATGGTGTAGATTAAAGTGTGAATTATTGTTGAATAATTGAATTGATTTGTTTATAATATAAAGTTAAGTGATTATTAGGTGATATGAAATGAATGGTGTAGATTAAAGTGTGAATTATTGTTGAATAATTAAATTGATTTGTTTATAATATAAAGTTAGGTGATATGAAATGAATGGTGTAGATTAAAGATAATATAAAATTTGAAATGGATGGTGTAGATTAAAAGATGATCTTTAAATGAATGGTTTAGATTAAATGAATGATAAGATTTTTGGCTATAAATAGAAGCCTTAACTTAAGGATTTTTCATAAACTTCCTTACTTGTTCTTTCTTTCTCTCTCTAAATACTTCTTGTGAAAGTTCTCTCTAAGTGTGCTTAAGTCATCTTGAGTATTTGTGAAGATCTATAAGTATACGTGTACTGTTCAAGTTAATCAACCTCATTTAAATCAATATTCAGTCACGTGTTGAGGTAAGGGATACCATCTTTTTCATCTTCCATTATTCAAACGTACTATGGTAAGGGATTATCATTATTTGATTCTCGATAATAATATTGTTTCTTCCTTACTCATAAGACGTGCCTTTTATTTCCATGTATTAAATTGTGGGAATAACCTTACGGAGCGGATTGTCGCCTGTTGGTGAATAACCTTTCGTATTCATTCATTATTAATCTCTGAGAATAACCTTACGGAGCGGATTGCCGCCTGTTTGGTGAATAACTCTTTGTACTCAAATTCTATTAAATTGTGGGAATAACCTTACGGAGCGGATTGCCGCCTGTTGGTGAATAACCCTTTGTATTAATTTTCTTCACCTTTTGTTAATCAAACCTGCTACGGTAAGGGATATTATTTTCTTTCATACTCCTAAATCGAAATTTATTATGGAACTATTGCTTCTATAATTCCTGAAAATATTATATGTTCCATAATAGTTGAACTTCATTATTTCAACTGAACCTTCCTATTTACGTGAACCTTTCTATTGAATTGTAACCGTTATTCTGAACTGTGGATCTTGAATATCATTTTTAAATTTCACTCCACATCATGTTGACAATTTGGACATTATTTGAATCTGTACAAAGTAAACTTCCGATACTTATTGTTATCCTATTTCTTCTGTTCATCATTTATATCATTCTAATCATCCAAAAATCAAGCTGTTGTGAATATCTGTGGCCGGGGGCACAGATGTGATATATTTGTTGAACAGATGATAGGTTAAAGGCGATATAATAGGTTAAAGGCGATACATCTGTTCGCTGTCTTTTATGGCACGTGGTGAAAGTTATCTTTGGCCCGTAGTGCATAGATGAACTGTTGTTTGGTATGATTATCACCAAAGGCTGAATCTGGTATAATCATGACCGCTGGTGCTATATTAAATATCTTTGGCCCGTAGTGCAAAGATGAACTGTTGATTTGCATGATTATGATCAGGAACTGTGAATTTTTATTATCATGACTAATGGTATTTCAGATGATAAAAGTTGATGATGTTTTTACGAAAAAGAGAAGCGAGTGGACATTATAATCTGCATTATTCTTCTAATAGATTGCTCATTCCGCTGCTATTATTGATCTGAACATTGTTTAAGAATTTAACTGCAGTTTTTGATATAAACCTTGTATTCTATTGTATTCTATCAAGAACTCAACTGTTGAAGGCTAATGATAATTTATTCGTCATTATCTTAGTCATGATATTTCTTACTGGGCTATTTGAGCTCACCCTTTCTTTTGTTCCATTGTTTTTCAACAGGAGATGAAAACATAACAGGGTCTAGCCGGGGAATGGAGTGAGGGTCCGAGGAATAGTTATCATAGTCTTCACGTTTTGTAAAATAGTGTGACAATAATAGTGAAGACTTAGTTGTGTATTATTATACACTGTATTGTTGTACGTTGTGCTTTGTTGTAGTAATTTTGTTGTAGTCTTTTGACGACTCAAGTTTGGGCTGTGTGGGCCCAGATTTGGGGGCGTCACATGTATTATTATACACTGTATTGTAGTACGTTGTGCTTTGTTGTAATAATTTTGTTGTAGTCTTTTGACGACTCAAGTTTGGGCTGTGTGGGCCCAGATTTGGGGGCGTCACAGTTGGCATCAGAGCTTAGGGATATGGTCTTTAATGGAGATCTGGGGTAGAACTAGGAGGGGAGAGACGAATAGAATCAGTCACTAGTGTGTCCTACCTAAAATAGATTTTATTATCTAATGAGTCGATTTGAATGTAGGAACATGAAGTGATGAGTCAGTTTATTTGAACTAACATTTATTTTGTGACCACAGTTAAGTATGGCATCTGAAAATCAAGAGGTTAACTATGGAATACCCGAAGCAAATGTAGCCGAGAATCAAGAGGCCCCAAACAATCCTCCTGCCAACTCAGGAAATAATGTTCCTGATAACATGATGAACGATGGATTATTTAGGAATTTCATGCAGTTCATACAGAATCAAGGAAGAGGAAATCCAGTCAATAATAACGGTAGAAACGCTGGCAATTTGAGGATGGTCACTGTTAAGCAATTTAAAGAATTAGGACCACCTGAATTCCACGGGAAGCCTGACCCACTCAAAGCGGACGCATGGCTGAAGCAGACGACAAAAATACTTGATGTCTTACAATGCGCTGATGATCAGAAGGTGCCATTTGCCACTTTTATGTTACGAGGTGAGGCGGACCATTGGTGGGAAGCGGTAAAACGTATCCAACCTTCAGCACTCGAAATGTCTTGGACAGAATTCGAAGAACTGTTTAACGAGAAGTACTTCCCAGAAAGCATCCGCCATATGAAAGAAGTGGAATTCATTAAGCTGGAGCAGGGAAACATGACAGTTTCTCAATATGAAGCTAAGTTTGCTGAACAGTCTCGTTTTGCGACTCATCTAGTAGATGACGAAGCACGAATGAGTCGAATGTTCCTGAGAGGTTTGAGACTCAAAATTCGTCAACAACTTAGTTCTCATAAATTCAGTTTGTATTCAGATGTTGTAGATAGGGCTCAAAGGGTGGAGCAAACAGATGAAACATTGCAGCCAAGAGTTAATGATCAGCATAGAGAAAGGAGTGACAACAACCACAGGAACGAGAACCATCGAGGAGGTAACCAACACTTCGGTGGTAATTCCACACCAAATAACAAAAGAGGAGAATCTAGTGGGAACAATTTCAAAACAAAGAGATTCCATAATAATTATGGAAGGGCACCAGCACCAGTACTAACACCAGCACCGACCCCAGTTTCAAGGGGAGAAGATCGACCACCAGTGAGATGCTATAGGTGTGGTCAGGAAGGTCACATCAGCCCAAACTGTACACTGCAGTCCAAAAAGTGCTACAGTTGTGGGAAAGAGGGTCATCTTGCGCGGTTTTGTCCTGCCACAAAATCAAGTCCAGTTGCAATGATGATACCAAAAGCTAGCGCGGATAAAGAAAAATCTGTAGTTCAAGGGAGAGCTTTTGTTGTGACATCCCAAATGGCGCGAAACTCGAACGAGGTGATAACCGGTAAGCTATTCATAAAT
The DNA here is from genome assembly GCA_947179155.2 of Hedera helix. Classification (NCBI taxonomy): domain Eukaryota; kingdom Viridiplantae; phylum Streptophyta; class Magnoliopsida; order Apiales; family Araliaceae; genus Hedera; species Hedera helix. The sequence goes on from OX359273.1 coordinate 36,889,400, forward strand.
TCTCGTGAAGTCTACGCTTTGTTAGATACTGGCTCTACCCATTCTTTTATCTCACCTGCATGTGCTCAGCGTTTAAACTTAACTCCTGAAAATTTGGACTTTGACTTATCAGTTGAAACCCCATTAGGAGAAATGACCATTACATCTACTGTCTATAAATCTTGCCTAGTTCAAATCAACAACCTCACATTACCTGTTGACCTTATTTCTTTGGAGATGCATGAATTTGATGTGATTTTAGGAATTGATTGGTTGACTACCCATCATGCTAAAATTGATTGTTTTCATAAGATTATTAGTTTTCATATTCCTAATCAACCTGTCATGCAAATTCAAGCAACTAAACCATTGAAATCTATAACTGTTATTTCTAGCCATAAAGTCATTCGTTTATTGAAAAACGGATGTCAAGCCTTTTTAGCTCATGTCACTGATTTGAACAAAAATACGTCAAACTTGAATGATATTCCCATTGTTAATGAGTTTCCTGACGTTTTTCCTGAAGAACTTCCTGGCTTACCCCCAAACCGTGAAATTGATTTTTATATTGATCTTGAACCCGGTACCAAGCCCATTTCCAAAGCTCCCTACCGAATGGCTCCCATTGAACTTCAAGAGTTAAAAGTCCAACTACAGGAATTGTTGGATACCGGTTTCATTCGTCCGAGTGCATCACCTTGGGATGCTCCTGTTCTATTTGTGAAGAAGAAAGACGGGAGTATGAGATTGTGCATTGACTACCGAGAATTGAACCATGTCACCATCAAGAACAGGTACCCGTTACCTCGGATTGATGACATGTTTGATCAATTGCAAGGCGCTCAACATTTCTCAAAGATTGATCTCCGTTCTGGATATCATCAGTTAAAGGTTAAAGTTAAGGACATTCCAAAGACTGCTTTCAGAACTCGTTATGGGCATTATGAGTTCTTAGTCATGCCTTTTGGACTAACTAATGCTCCTGCAGCTTTCATGGACATGATGAACCGGATATTCAAGGAACATTTGGATCATTTTGTGGTTGTCTTTATTGATGACATCCTCATATACTCCAAGAGTCGCGAGGATCATGAACAACACCTGAGATTGATACTACAAAAGCTCCGTGAAAATAAATTATATGCCAAGTTGAAGAAATGTGAGTTCTGGCTTGAGGAGGTCGCGTTTCTTGGGCATGTGATTTCTAGTCAAGGAATATCAGTCGATCCTGCGAAGATTGAAACGGTACTAAATTGGGAACAACCCAAAACAGTAACCGAAGTCCGAAGTTTTCTGGGTCTAGCTGGTTATTATCGGAGATTCGTAGAAGGATTTTCTCGAATCGCCACTCCATTAACGCAGCTTACTCGGAAAAGCACAAAATTCATATGGAGCGAGGAATGCGAGAAAAGTTTCCAAGAACTCAAGAAGAGACTGGTTTCAACTCCTGTTCTGACCATACCATCAGGATCAGGAGAATTTGTTATCTACAGCGATGCTTCTGGCAAAGGTCTAGGCTGTGTCCTTATGCAACATGGAAAGGTTATAGCCTACGCCTCTCGACAACTCAAAGATTATGAGAAAAATTATCCTACTCATGATCTAGAGTTGGCAGCAGTCGTTTTCGCGTTGAAGATCTGGAGACACTACTTGTACGGAGAAAAAGTGGATATCTATACGGATCATAAAAGTCTCAAGTATTTCTTCACCCAGAAGGAACTCAACATGCGACAACGACGTTGGCTTGAGCTGTTAAAGGATTATGACCACACAATCCAGTATCACCCGGGAAAGGCGAACGTTGTAGCTGACGCTTTGAGCAGAAAATCTTATGCAAGTACAAGTGCACTGCTGACAACACAAAAGTGTATTTTGTACGACTTGCAAAAGATGGAGATAGAGCTAAAGACACCAGGGACCCACTCGAAGATTGCTCACGTGCGAGTAGAACCAACTTTAATCGATAAAATTAAAGCTGCTCAAGCTACCGATCCGGAACTGATAAACATGATAAAGAAAGTACAAGAAGGTGCCATTCCCGAAGCAAGAATCGACGAGAAAGGAATACTTCGAGTCAACTCTCGACTCTATGTTCCTAACGATCCTGAATTAAAGCATAAAATCATGATGGAGGCACACAACACGCCGTTTGCAATCCACCCAGGAGGTACCAAGATGTATCGAGATCTTCGACATACATTTTGGTGGAACAATATGAAAAGAGAGATTGCGGAGTTTATCTCAAGGTGCCTAACTTGTCAACGTGTCAAGGCAGAACATCAAGTTCCTAAAGGTCCATTACAATCACTTGAAGTTCCCGAATGGAAGTGGGAACACATCAATATGGACTTCGTGACGGGTCTTCCAAAAGTTTCTCAAGGCTTAGATGCAATTTGGGTGATCGTAGATAGATTGACCAAATCTGCTCATTTCTTGCCTATACGAGAAAACTTTTCACTTGAACGTCTTGCCGGTATGTACATAAATGAGATCGTGAGATTGCATGGCATGCCAGTTTCCATAGTTTCTGATCGAGATCCTAGATTCACTTCACGCTTTTGGATCAGTCTACAAAAAGCTATGGGCACTGAACTACGTTTTAGTTCTGCATACCATCCTCAAACGGACGGACAATCGGAAAGGACGATCCAGACCCTCGAAGATCTTTTGAGACTTTGTGTATTAGACTTCAAAGGAAGTTGGGATAAGTACTTGCCGTTGGTGGAATTTTCTTACAACAACAGTTACCAAGCAAGCATAGGCATGGCTCCATTCGAGGCATTGTATGGAAGGAAGTGTCGCTCTCCAATATGTTGGAATGAGGTAGGAGAAGCAAAATTGTTGGGACCCGAGTTGGTACGCTTGACGACCGAAAAGATCCAAATGATCCGACAACGAATACAGACCGCACAAGAACGACAAAAGAGTTATGCTGATCTTCATCGGAGAGACGAAAGTTTCAACGTCGGAGATCATGTATTCTTACGTGTTTCTCCATGGAAAGGGGTTACGAGATTCGGAAAGAGAGGAAAGCTCAACCCTCGATTTATTGGCCCATTTGAAATCCTCGATCGAATAGGAACCGTAGCCTACAGACTAGCCCTACCACCAAGTATGTCTCGCATCCATAACGTTTTTCACATATCTATGTTACGTAAATATGTGAAGGACCCAAACCACGTCATTGAGTTAGAACCAGACGTTATAGCAGAGGATTTAACATACGAGGAAGTACCTGTTAAGATCCTGGATAAGAAGGAGCAGATCCTACGCTCAAAGGTTATACCTCAAGTTAAGGTTTTATGGAGGAACCAAGATACTGAGGAAATGACCTGGGAGCTAGAATCTGAGATGAAATCTAAGTATCCTTACCTCTTCGATATGTCAGGTACGTCAATTTCGAGGACGAAATTTCATAAGGAGGGGAGGTTGTAAGACCCCGAATTTTATGAAATACAAAATTTAATTTTTTTTCATATATATTTTTTTGAAACAGTAAGTAGTTAAATCGATCAAGTTAAAAGTTAAGGATGTTATCTGCAAATTTTATTTTGTCGGACAATATTCGCTTTGTCGGGGAATATTCGTTTGGTCGGGGAATATTCGTGTCGTACGACGGCGCCGAAATAACAAATTATTGGTGGACCCCACAACGGAATATTTGTCGGATATAGAAAACGACATAAATAACTTTTTTAAATAAAAATAGTCAACGGAACTGTTAAAATACCGGTGATAAAAGAATAGTAGCATACGGTAGTTTTTGGTATTTTCTGTAGCACTCGGTACTCTACAGTAACACACGGTATTGCATAGTGTCTCATATTATTGGTCTGATAATTGACACCGTAACTGTTACGCATCATTTCATCGATAATTGTTACTGCATAATATTTTATATTATCAATTCAATAATTGTTGTTACACAGTATTTTGCATTATTGATTTAATAATTGTCATTACACTGTATTTTATATCATTGAGTCAATAATTGTTGTTGCACTGTTTTTAAAATTATTGAACCTAATAATTGTCACAGTAACATATGCACAGTAATTCACATTATTGAATCAATAATTGTCATTACACAGTAACGTATGCTTTATTTTACATTATTGTTATCTCTATTATGATGTTATTTAAACAGTTGTATTTCATTAATTTATTGACTTGATATCTAAGAGCTAACTATACTGTATTTATAACAATTAGTCATAATAATTGGATTGATAAAGTTATTTGTTTATAATATAAAGTTAGGTGATTATTAGGTGATATGAAATGAATGGTGTAGATTAAAGTGTGAATTATTGTTGAATAATTGAATTGATTTGTTTATAATATAAAGTTAAGTGATTATTAGGTGATATGAAATGAATGGTGTAGATTAAAGTGTGAATTATTGTTGAATAATTAAATTGATTTGTTTATAATATAAAGTTAGGTGATATGAAATGAATGATGTAGATTAAAGATAATATAAAATTTGAAATGGATGGTGTAGATTAAAAGGTGATCTTTAAATGAATGGTTTAGATTAAATGAATGATAAGATTTTTGGCTATAAATAGAAGCCTTAACTTAAGGATTTTTCATAAACTTCCTTACTTGTTCTTTCTTTCTCTCTCTAAATACTTCTTGTGAAAGTTCTCTCTAAGTGTGCTTAAGTCATCTTGAGTATTTGTGAAGATCTATAAGTATACGTGTACTGTTCAAGTTAATCAATCTCATTTAAATCAATATCCAGTCACGTGTTGAGGTAAGGGATACCATCTTTTTCATCTTCCATTATTCAAACGTACTATGGTAAGGGATTATCATTATTTGATTCTCGATAATAATATTGTTTCTTCCTTACTCATAAGACGTGCCTTTTATTTCCATGTATTAAATTGTGGGAATAACCTTACGGAGCGGATTGCCGCCTGTTGGTGAATAACCTTTCGTATTCATTCATTACTAATCTCTGAGAATAACCTTACGGAGCGGATTGCCGCATGTTTGGTGAATAACTCTTTGTACTCAAATTCTATTAAATTGTGGGAATAACCTTACGGAGCGGATTGCCGCCTGTTGGTGAATAACCCTTTGTATTAATTTTCTTCACCTTTTGTTAATCAAACCTGCTACGGTAAGGGATATTATTTTCTTTCATACTCCTAAATCGAAATTTATTATGGAACTATTGCTTCTATAATTCCTGAAAATATTATATGTTCCATAATAGTTGAACTTCATTATTTCAACTGAACCTTCCTATTTACGTGAACCTTTATATTGAATTGTAACCGTTATTCTGAACTGTGGATCTTGAATATCATTTTTAAATTTCACTCCACATCATGTTGACAATTTGGACATTATTTGAATCTGTACAAAGTAAACTTCCGATACTTATTGTTATCCTATTTCTTCTGTTCATCATTTATATCATTCTAATCATCCAAAAATCAAGCTGTTGTGAATATCTGTGGCCGGGGGCACAGATGTGATATATTTGTTGAACAGATAATAGGTTAAAGGCGATATAATAGGTTAAAGGCGATACATCTGTTCGCTGTCTTTTATGGCACGTGGTGAAAGTTATCTTTGGCCCGTAGTGCATAGATGAACTGTTGTTTGGTATGATTATCACCAAAGGCTGAATCTGGTATAATCATGACCGCTGGTGCTATATTAAATATCTTTGGCCCATAGTGCAAAGATGAACTGTTGATTTGCATGATTATGATCAGGAACTGTGAATTTTTATTATCATGACTAATGGTATTTCAGATGATAAAAGTTGATGATGTTTTTACGAAAAAGAGAAGCGGGTGGACATTATAATCTGCATTATTCTTCTAATAGATTGCTCATTCCGCTGCTATTATTGATCTGAACATTGTTTAAGAATTTAACTGCAGTTTTTGATATAAACCTTGTATTCTATTGTATTCTATCAAGAACTCAACTGTTGAAGGCTAATGATAATTTATTCGTCATTATCTTAGTCATGATATTTCTTACTGGGCTATTTGAGCTCACCCTTTCTTTTGTTCCATTGTTTTTCAACAGGAGATGAAAACATAACAGGGTCTAGCCGGGGAATGGAGTGAGGGTCCGAGGAATAGTTATCATAGTCTTCACGTTTTGTAAAATAGTGTGACAATAATAGTGAAGACTTAGTTGTGTATTATTATACACTGTATTGTTGTACGTTGTGCTTTGTTGTAGTAATTTTGTTGTAGTCTTTTGACGACTCAAGTTTGGGTTGTGTGGGCCCAGATTTGGGGGCGTCACATGTATTATTATACACTGTATTGTAGTACGTTGTGCTTTGTTGTAATAATTTTGTTGTAGTCTTTTGACGACTCAAGTTTGGGCTGTGTGGGCCCAGATTTGGGGGCGTCACAACCTTTGTATTTAGGTTGGTTACCCCTGTATTAAGGTTTGATTACCTTTGTATTAAGGATTGGTTACCTTTATATTAAAGTTTGGTTACCTTTGTATTAAAAGTTGGTTACTGGTTACCTTTGTATTTAAGGTTAGTTATCTTTATATTAAAGTTTGGTTACTTTTGTATTAAAAGTTGGTTACTAGTTATCTTTTGCAGACTTCGGTAAGAAAGAAGGTGGTGTCAAAGTAAGAGAGAGAGATGGAGAAATTGAATTGAAGTAATTTAATTTACTTCTCCTTGATTTAAAGAATTTGTAGAATTTAATTTAATTTTCCTTGATTTAAGGGATTTGTGTAATTTAATTTATTTCTCCTTAATTTAAGGAATTTGTAAAATTGAATAATTAATGTGATTATTGTATTTGCACTTTTTTTATAATTATTTTATAAATGTATTATTCTTGTAATTATTTTTTAAAAGTTGTATACTTCTGTAAAGGACCCAAAGAATATCATTTGCCAAAAATTTGTTCTACAAAAAAATTAGCTTTTTAATACTCTTTTTATTTTATTTTAATTGACATTTTAGGAAAAAATATAAAAACTAAAAAATATAATTAATACTTAATCTCTAAGTATTTGTCGTTTTAAAACTTTGCACAACTATTAATGAAGTTGATTAGTCTTATAATTACTTGACTAAAAATGCTGTGTATTACCAAAAACACCTTTGCATAGATAAATGAAAAGCTGAATTGTAGGGTGATCTCAATGAATTGTGCAGGTACTTCTCTCTCTAAAAAAATTAAGAACACGAGAGAGAAAGAGAGTTATCCCATCATTTAGGAATTCGTGATAAATTACAAGAGAATAAGGAGAGTATTATTCTTTCTGTCTCATAATAAACGTTATAATTTAATTTTTATAGTTAAATTGATAATTTTTAAAATTAATAAATCTTTAAAAATATTCAAGATATATGTTGAGATATTATGATTTATAATAAACTACGAAGAATGTACTATTAATATAAAGTTTCGTAATTTGAAAATTCTATATAAATATTTTTAATTATTTATTTTTAAAATGATCAGTTTGACAATTGAAGTCAAATTAGGACGTTTATTATGGAACGGAATGAATAATATTTAGGGTAATTTAGGAAACAGGGTAGTCAATATGTTCTAGAAATCTACAAACGTGAATAAAAAAGACAAGTTTACATACATAACATCTAAATATAAAATCAAATATTACATCCATTTTAACTATTAACAAGTAAAGCATATCACGGATTTCAATGTCATGTCCCACTTTTTAATAGTTAAGATGGATGTAGTGTTTTAAAGTTATGCACTTACATTTATTCGAATAAAAATAGCTCTCTAAAACGTCAAATAATTAGGAATGGAGTGAGTAATAAAATTTCAATATTGGTACCTTTCTAAAATTCATTGGAAAAAAATAAAGAGAAATAAATTACTATTTAATGTAAGGATAATATAAAAAAGTTAAGTCATTAATGTTTTCTTATAAAATATATAAATAACAAATAAAAAAGATTAAATTTCACTCTCTAAAAGGACAAATAAAAAAGAATGGAGAAAGTAAAGTAGTATAAAATAACACTTTATTCTTATGTTTATCATTATAATCTTAGTATTATGCCACACAGTTAATCTAACAACTTCTTATTCACTATAATTCATATAATTAATTCCTAAATAATTATTTTCAACCAAAAATAAGAATAAAACAATCATCAAATACACTACCTCGTTATTTAATTATGTACTATTCATTAAATTCGACTTTTTAATACTCCCGCCAAACCTTATTTTGCTCTTATTCAAGAAAACTGAAAAAACATACAAACAACTATTGCCCCCATGAACTTTTTGAATAAGATATATATATATTTTTTGTTAATTTAGATTAAAATTTAAATATATTCACATACTCTTTTTTGGTATGTTAAGACTCGATTCTTTAATCTCATGATTATTATAACTTATATAGTATCACTCAAGCTATAGACTTTCGTTAGAAATCAGGCAAGGTAAAATCTTAAATTTAAAATCTGTAAGTTAAAATCACTTGAGCACCACGGGAACCGACTAAAAACAAGAAGATATTTTTTATAGATATATACCATTAAACATGAAACTAATTAATTCTCATTATGGTCTCTTTTATTACTTTTGCCTCCCACTAGCTAGAGAAGAAGGCCTGATGCCCGTGCCTCACTCCAAATCGAGCATGCCCTATCATCATGATAATGGTTTCTCCCCTACAAGCTAAATTTTATGCTATTTTTGTTAATTATAATAGTCAGCTCTTCTTTTTCTCAAATAAATAAAAATATAATAAATTCTCACAAATGACATCAATCTATAAACTCATACTAACAACTAGTATAATAAATAAATTCTCACAATTGAGTAGATGAGTACACAGTTACAACCCATATTAACAGTGAAAAATTATAGCAATCAACAATATACTACATAAAAGATAAAACAATCTTTACGTAAAAGAAGATTTAAATTTATAAAGAGACGATAATCTTTTTTGAATCATAAAATTTTAAATTTAATATTCAACCGTACGTAAGTCTATTTTTATTTTTCTATTTCTCTTTCTATTATTTTATTGCATCCAATCATTGACTCTGATCTGGACCAGCTTCACATGGTCTCTTCTTTTCACCTACTAATTTCATTTTCTTTATATTAATTATTCTTTGTCACATCTAACATGTTATTACATGAGTAATTATTCGGTGGTTCTGAGATACATGTCATGTGATATTTTATATTATTTATGTATTATTATTTTAATACTTAAAATAAAATTACTCGTTTTAAGTATTAAAATGACAACACATAAATAGTATAAGACACTACGTGATAAATATTTTAAAAATATTTAATAGTTTTTCATTATTACTTTCATATTCTTTAATAATTTGCATTATTATTCTTAGAAGTGGTTTAGTGAATAGTGATGCATGCAACCTGTCCCCACATTATGGAGGCATGTCTTTAATTTCTCCCTATTGATATAATTTGATGGATCTTAGCTGTAGGTTTCAACAAACACTACCAACTTGCCAGTACTCAAATTAATTAACATAATAGATACTTCATTTAGATTATATATATGTCAAGGTTCAACCACCCAAAACAAAGATTTATGGTGGATGTTTATTTTTTAGGTACGACTTTAGGTTCAAATGGGCAAAAAGAAAATGGTCCACAGATGGATTAACATGTCAATATCCATAGGTGAATATCTTTGAGCTGATTACTCAATTCAGTAAATATGCAACGACCATTAAAGAGGTTGAGCCCCTCTCTTCTCAACAGTCCAACATGCTGATTTGGAGAAGCAAGCTGAATCATTTTAATTTTAAAATAATGTGGTTTAGCTTTAAACATTACGCTGGCTTCAAAATTACGTAGTTTTGATGAATTTTTATCTTATTTTTTTTAAGAATTTAATCTTAATTGATAAATAATTTAAATTTTAAATATTTTTAATATTTCAGAAGAGTCGGATCTACTAATTAAAGAGTGCTACTTTTTTGCAGGAATATTTAATACCAAATATATTCATTCAGCCACGAGCATTGCTTTCATAGCCCCACTCTTTCTGTAAAAGAATCTATTGCTTTGACTAAAATTCGTCATTTAATAGGATTAGCACTAGAACATAATCATAGTGCAGCAGACCTTCTAAATTAAAATATGGTGGACAAATAAAATATTCCCTCCTCCCACAGAGCAAATTTTAGTAGACTTGATCCTTTTCAATTTGTGAAATTTAAAATTAAGATTATAATTTTATTTTATTTTAATTTTTAAATTTATAATATTTTAATTTTTATTTTAAAATCAGAGATATAATATGATTTTTCTTACAAAATTCTAAAATAATATAATTTTTATAATTTTAATATAAAAAAATATAGTTTAACTAAAAAGTATTACTCCACTCGTTAGTATATTTGTTGTTTTCAATACATTAACGAATTCCTATCACTTTTTTATTTTAAATTTTTTTAAATTAATATTAAAAAATTAAAATATATCTCTGATTTTAAAATAAGGAGAGTAAAAATATTTCATTAATTTATATATCATCCATTATATTGTATGAATTCGTATGAATTTGTTTTAATTTTAAATTTAGATATTTTAAACTCGAATAAGACTGCTTTGTGGTTCGTTTAGCACCATGGAATAATTTATAAATGGAGTTTTGATTTCGTTTTTATTTTCAAGAAATTGGTATTTTAGTGAATGAGAAAGGAAAGAATATTTAATAAGAAAGAGAAAAAGAAAGAATAATTTAGCAAGAAGTGCCAGCACACCAAACAACCCTGCCTGTGTTCATACGCCATTAACAGTTAACACCAAACACTGACCGATGATTTTCTCCTCTCTTCCTTCTTTTATATCTGAAAAAAAACCATAGAAAAAAGAAAGTAATAGTAAAACACTGTGGACACACAAACGGCGGTTGTCAGGTTAGCGCTTTATACTCTTTTTCTTTCGTAGACAACATTTTCAGAGCCCATAAAATAATAAGAATCAGATCAAATTCTCCCAGATATGGAAGATTCGTATAATAAACCCATAAAAATGATAAAATGGCGTGGAAGCTTCATTTCTTTGCATTCCTTTTGATTCCTTCTTACATTTCTCTTTTTATTGTTTCATAGTGTGTTTTTTTTTTTGGCGGATTTGGGTAATTGGTTATAAATATGATTAAATCATAACTGGGTTTCTAGTTTGATTATGAATTTTGTTAGAAGCTGTGGCTTAATTTTATATTTTTCATTTGGGTGGAAGAAAAATTGATTCTTTTAGCTATTTTGGGTTTCTTATTTGTGATTCTTGTAAGGTGCAGGTGATAAAATTTGGAATTTTAGATCCATTTTATGGGTGTTTGTTTGATTTGATATAGGAGCACGAGCTGGAAGTTCACTTTTCCCTATATTGGCTCTTTTGTGAGATCTAGATGGTTGAAGTTTGAGCTTTGGAGTTCTGTTGATGATTTTTTGGGTGGAATTTGTTTAATAAGTTGGGAGTTTTAAGATTGCAATTTTTGTAATCTATTTTTTGTGAATTTGGAGATAAAGTAGGTGTCTTTCAGAGTTTGATCTGTATATTAATGGTTTTTGAACTGCATTTCTTATCAACCAGATTTTGAAGTACTGGATTTGGTGGTAAATTTTTCATTGGAAATGGAGGAACAAGCTATTTTTGATTCTGCCTTTTTTAAGGAAGTGAAATTTGAAGATGATGAAGAAGAGTTTCGGAGCTGCTGCGAAGATGAGGATGAATTGAAGGAGAGGGAAGAATCAGCAAAGGAAAGTTCAACAGATGATCTGGATGAATTTTCTGTGAAGATGTTCTTCAAGGGTGTATCAATAACTGATCTTGGAGATTCTGGTTCTTCTGGACTTTCTGGAATTGGGGTGTTCATGGAAAGATCAGCTGATTTTCCCATAATTCAGGTGCAGAAAAAGCTTGATTTCTATGTTGAGGAATCAGTGGCTGATTGTTTAGCTTTGATGGATGGCCTGTCAGAGGCACTGCAAAATGATGTTAAGCATGTACAAGCTTTTACGGATTCTGAGGTCTTATTCAATCAGGTGACAGCCTCTCATATTTTTAAAGGAAATAGGTTTTATCTTCTATTTTCAGTTTTGGTGGTTGCTGATAATTTGTCTTTGAAGCAGTTAATATTCTGCATAATTAGCTTATTGAATAAAAATGTGCTATTTATTTTATGTTTCCTTATTTTTACTTGGGCAGTTGATAAAAGAAATTTCCTTTTATCTTTTCTGAGACCTGTTTTGTAAATCAGTGGCATGCCTCCTTTGTTCTTTTATTCTCATTAATTTACGGAAACTATAATGTTTCTGTAATCTGCTGAAGTTTTGAAAATAATGCAATTAATCCTTATGTCAGCTAGTGGTGAAATAAAATTCAGGATCTCTGATTTCTTGTTATGCTTATTAGCCCAGTATAATGAAGGCAAATCTGAGTAGATTTGTTGGTTATCAACCCAAACCTATTTATATCTCCATATGAAGTCACAACTAACTGTATTTGGTTGCTTGTAACCCACACGAGTACAAGTAGATTTTATTTTTTCCTAGTGACATATTATGTGTTATGACCTTTTCAATGTGAACCATAAGTTTACATTCTCAGCATTATATACTCTTGCTTTTTCAATATAATTTACATTCTCAGCATTAATTGGTTCTTGCTGTTTCAATATATTGGAATCTCTGAATAACTAAGTATTAAATGTTCCATAACTCTAAAGTGGGCATGACTTTCTTTCAGATTATGCATGACGATATCGTTGAGAGTCCTCTTCTTGTGGCATTGAGGCAAAGGATCTTAGAACACGCTAATGATCTGGATTACTTTGATCTGAAGTATGTTCCTGATATTGATCTTAAGAGGCCATTGTGGTTAGCCCAAGTTGCAATTGGGATCATCTCTTTTCCTGTCAAAGGAAATGCATCAGTAGAAAATTGTTCCATATGTTGCGAGGAGAAGCTTACACCTATGATGATCACAATGAAATGTTCCCATAAGTTCTGTTCGCCTTGTATGAAAACTTATGTCGATGGAAAAGTACAGTCTTCTCAGGTTCCCATTAGATGCCCTCAGACGAAATGCAGATATTATATTTCCACCATAGAATGTAGATCTTTTCTTCCAGTTATCTCTTATGAACTGTTGGAGAGAGCTCTTAGTGAAGCAAATGTTCTCAACACAGATAAATTGTACTGCCCCTTTCCAAACTGTTCAGTTCTGCTTGATCCTTGTGAATGCTTATCAGCTAGGGCTAGTTCATCAAGTGAGTTGGACAACAGTTGTTTAGAGTGCCCAGTTTGTCAAAGATTTATCTGTGTGGAATGTGGGGTCCCTTGGCATTCTACAATGACCTGTGAAGAGTATCAAAGCCTCCCATTGGAGGAGAGGGATGCTGGCGACATTACTTTGCATCGTCTAGCACAAAATAAAAGGTGGAGGCGATGCCAGCAGTGCCGGAGAATGATTGAGCTCACACATGGTTGCTACCACATGACTTGCTGGTAAGATCATTTTTCATTTTTGATGTCATGCTTTAACATTGAAATTCCATTTTTAAAGGTCTGCAAAGGCTGCCATAACGGTAATGCAGCCCTAAGCCACCTGAAGGCTATATAATTTGACAAGCCCCGTCATAGGCTTATGCATCATGAGCCAAGATATAGTCAAATGCACACTTCTTGCACTTTTTGATGCCTCAATAAAGAGTTTATTATTCTATCTTCTATTTATTCAAATTCTATCTTAGTATGATCTCGGAAATGATCAAAGTGAGATTCCTTGGTTTTCATCAGAGTCCTTTTTTGTTTTATTTCCTTTCTTTATTTTCTTTCTTTTGTTTGTTTCAATTTTTGTTGGGAGGGATTTGGTGGGTGTTTGTGTTGGCAGGGAGATGGGGGTGGGGGAGTGTAACACTAGTATTTTAAAGAGAAAGTATGGTGCACAAAGCTTGTTGAATTCTGTCTTGCTGCCTTCAAGATAACAAAAGGACAGCACTTCCTCCAATAAATTGCACTTTAGATTTCTAAGCAATGTGGCTAGAGAACAATATTTATAGTGATTGGGATTGAATGAACGTGCAAATAAGTCATCATCAAAGATGGGTCATGTGAACTAATAAAACTACTTGATCAGTTTTTTTTCCCAGTAGTGAGGTTTAACTTCTTGCAGGCGGAATTAGATTTTTTTATTGGGGCCAGACCATGTATACAGTATCTGGCTCACTATATGCTCCATAATCCTTCTACTTGAACTTCAACATTTATTAACCTTTAAGTGTTTCTGACAGTTGAATTTTGTGTTACCTGACCATTGTAAAGATCTATGCAGTTCGTTTATTTTGAGTACACCTTAATTAGATTCATTTCTAATTCTAGCACATCCTTTTTAATGAAATGACGAAGCACCTTTAATAACATTTCTTTTTTGCTTGGAACACTGCTTTTGGAGAAAATTTGATGGTACTAAGGTTATAGACCTTGAGTCACCATTCACAATTGGTGGAGATAAATATAATTCATTTAATAAACTCACTTGCCTAGATTATGAAAATTGTATAACCTGCAAAACTTCTTAACACCTCCAAGCTTACCTCTTGTCTGGCATTTGTATTTACTTCTTAACCTCATTTTGGAACTCTTACTCATTGCTTAGCTAGAGACTCTTGGTCAAATACTCAAAGCAAGTTCTCCCAGTTTCACGATCTTGGGCTGATTATCCCATCCTTGGAAGGATTTCAAGAATGATATATACTCCTCTTTTAATCATCATATTAGATACTGATGTACTTCACTAATATGCTGTTTTGGAACTAATAAAAAAATTCAACAAGTCTCTTCCGAATACCAATCTAAAATGAGATTCCAGATTTGATTACTTTGTCCATTTTGAGAACATTGAGCAAATACTAATGTACGTTGCTTCCTTGAGTTGTCTTTGCTAGCTCAATCTCATCTATTCAGTGGCTGCTACTTTTTCTCTTGCAGGGTGTTTTCTTTAGTGTCTTCCCTACTTATCACTAGTCCAGTTTTACAATTTTAATCAATTAAGTTTTTGTTGATAGAACCTTTCAACCGCATTGCGAGTCACGTTGGCTGTCAGTTCTCCCATAATGTCCTTGATAATGTGGCTTAGATGAAGCCAATGCCTGGAAACAACCAAATGCAAATCATATATATGAATGGATGAGAAAATCTTGAAAGAATGTTCTAGTCACATTCATGCTGTTTGATGACTTTATGAGGTCTTTAAGATTTTTTCTTTTTTTGTGTTAATTATCATAACCTGTAAGTTAAAACCAAGCTGTAAGAGGCGTACAAGTCTCCAACATATTAATCATCTCCTGGTATGTTTTTATTTTACTTTATTTTTTTGTTTCTGCAGGTGTGGACATGAGTTCTGCTATTCTTGCGGTGCCGAATATAGGGATGCCCAACAAACGTGTCAATGTGCTTTTTGGGATGATGAAGAGTATTCTGAAGATGTGATCACTCACCCTTCTCAACAATTTGAGCAATGGGCATGGGACTCCTTTGGCTCTCTATCCACAATGATGGATGCCTACACAGAGCAAGAGCGATCACAACTGGCACTTATCCAGAGGTTCCTCGCTGGAGGTTTCAGTCTAAGCGACCATCAACCATACCAATCCCCGCCACGCTGCACAGACTCGTACGTTGATGCCATGAAGGATCTTCGTCAGCTTCCTTGGCTCGAGAGCTTTGTGTCCGTAATAAGTGATAACTATTATGATGAATATATCCAGTGAAGCAATATAGATGTATTGCTGAATTTCGAACATTCTGAAACATAGAGAGAAGCTGTTTGGCTTCCCAAAAGAATGCTCGATAGGAGGTAGTCTCTCACTCTTTAGCTCCATTTTCATTTTATAGCGAGCATGCAAGGCAGGCATTTCTCCTCTTCTGTTCTTTTCTCTTTAAAGACTTGTTGGCCTGAACTTTGTACTCGAGATGAAGGTTTAGGAATACTTTGTTGATGATTGCTTTCTTCTTGAATGAAAAAGGGGGAAGTAAAGAGGAAAAAGAAGCAATAGAAAAACATATATTTGTATCATCAATTTGAACATTAATGAAACAAAATGTTCATCTATGGAGTTCTCTGTGTGTTTCTGTACGTGTGTTTAGTCGTCCGAATGTGATTTCTCAACTCGCTGCAAATTTTAGAGGGCTATTTATCTTTCTTTTTGTTGTGTTCTGTCAAGGAAGTCATTTGTCGAATTCCGTTATGATCTTTTTAGAGATTGGAAAGATGTTCTATTTTGAGTTTTTTCTTCCTCCGTTTTTTAGGCTTCTTATATCTTCACATTGAAATATATATACAGGGAGATGATCTATAATAAATATTTGTTATGGATACTGATTCAGCAAAAAAAATTCTCATCATTAGATTAAATATTTAAAGGTTGGAATTAAAACCAATCCGTTAACTATGGTAGCGACATGTAAATTTTTTTTTATTCCATCTCACCAATTAAGATAACGGGCAAATAAAATATTATTTTTTTATTTTTTTATATCATTCCGTCAACTAAGTTAGCGGATTGGAGGAAAAAAAAGAAGTTAACATTTCATGCATCCATTTGACCAAAAGCCAAAAAAAAAAAAAAAATTTATGTACATGCCGTTAACTTAGTTGGCAGTATGGAAAAAAAATTGGATGAGCCGCTAACTTAGTTGACGGTATGGATAAAAATAAATAAATAAATTTTGTATGAGACGCTAGCATAGTTGGCGGTATGGATAAAAAAAAAAGTTGTAAGAAAGTTTATTTTAATCGAATGTTTTATTATAAAATGTTTGCTATATTAAATTATTTTATGAAATATATTTGAGAAAAATATTCATATTTGCTATTACAAATTATTAAACTAATTAGTACTATATAATATAATGTTAAGTGTATAGTGTTTGTGAATTATATTTTTGAAACTATTATATAGATCTAGCAAAAAGGCTCGCGGGTCGGATCGGCCCAAAAAAATCGGATTTTGGCCTTAAAAAATCTGAGTCCCGCTTTGGCACCACGGGTGGCCCGCCCTGCGGGTTTTTTTTTTTTTAATTGCTTGACAGTGTTGACAAAAAAAAAATTATTGATTATATATGTATATATATTGTTCACATCTAGAATTCTTTCCCCATTGTTAGTGGATTGTCTTCTCCTAGTTAATTGGTTTGGAAACTTTTACCTGAAGAGGAAAGGTAGTGGTGACATAAGAAAAATAAATTTCTAATATATTTTTTCCAATTGCTCATCTCCTAACAAGTTAGTGGTCAACTTAATTCTTTCAAGCTGACACCAGTTGCATAATTTTTATGTGTAATATGCATAAATATATTTTTCTGTGAAGGACAATGAAATCGAGACATAAATTAAGTGGAATATTTTCTTTTGTTCTTGGGTTATGTATAAAAGGTAACTAGTGTGACAAGAGTTTTGGTAGCATCAGACCATCAGTATTGAATATCATGGCTAATATAGAGAGGTGGGAGGTTTTGATTTTTGAAGCAAGCTTGGTTTTAATATAAAATTATTGATTGTTTTATTTTATTTATTAATAATATTATATGATTATATAGAAATTATGTGTCGTAATTGTAAGACCCCGAATTTTATGAAATACAAAATTTAATTTTTCTTCATATATATTTTTTGAAACAGTAAGTGGTTAAATCGATCAAGTTAAAAGTTAAGGATGTTATCTGCAAATTTTATTTTGTCGGACAATATTCGCTTTGTCGGGGAATATTCGTTTGGTCGGGGAATATTCGTGTCGTACGACGGCGCCGAAATAACAAATTATTGGTGGACCCCACAACGGAATATTTGTCGGATATAGAAAACGACAGAAATAACCTTTTTAAATAAAAATAGTCAACGGAACTGTTAAAATACCGGTGATAAAAGAATAGTAGCATACGGTAGTTTTTGATATTTTCTGTAGCACACGGTACTCTACAGTAACACACGGTATTGCATAGTGTCTCATATTATTGGTCTGATAATTGACACCGTAACTGTTACGCATCATTTCATCGATAATTGTCACTGTATAATATTTTATATTATCAATTCAATAATTGTTGTTACACAGTATTTTGCATTATTGATTTAATAATTGTCATTACACTGTATTTTATATCATTGAGTCAATAATTGTTGCTGCACTGTTTTTAAAATTATTGAACCTAATAATTGTCACAGTAACATATGCACAGTAATTCACATTATTGAATCAATAATTGTCATTACATAGTAACGTATGCTTTCTTTTACATTATTGTTATATCTATTATGATGTTATTTAAACAGTTGTATTTCATTAATTTATTGACTAGATATCTAAGAGCTAACTATACTGTATTTATAACAATTAGTCATAATAATTGAATTGATAAAGTTATTTGTTTATAATATAAAGTTAGGTGATTATTAGGTGATATGAAATGAATGGTGTAGATTAAAGTGTGAATTATTGTTGAATAATTGAATTGATTTGTTTATAATATAAAGTTAGGTGATTATTAGGTAATATGAAATGAATGGTGTAGATTAAAGTGTGAATTATTGTTGAATAATTGAATTGATTTGTTTATAATATAAAGTTAAGTGATTATTAGGTAATATGAAATGAATGGTGTAGATTAAAGATAATATAAAATTTGAAATGGATGGTGTAGATTAAAAGATGATCTTTAAATGAATGGTTTAGATTAAAGGAATGATAAGATTTTTGGCTATAAATAGAAGCCTTAACTTAAGGATTTTTCATAAACTTCCTTACTTGTTCTTTCTTTCTCTCTCTAAATACTTCTTGTGAAAGTTTTCTCTCATCTTGAGTATTTGTGAAGATCTATAAGTGTACGTGTATCGTTCAAGTTAATCAACCTCATCCAGTCACGTGTTAAAGTAAGGGATTATCATTATTTGATTCTCGAAAATAATATTGTTTCTTTCTTACTCATAAGATGTGCCATTTATTTCCATGTATTAAATTGTGGGAATAACCTTACGGCGCGGATTATCGCCTGTTGGTGAATAACCTTTCGTATTCATTCATTATTAATCTCTGAGAATAACCTTACGGCGCGGATTATCGCCTGTTTGGTGAATAACTCTTTGTACTCAAATTCTATTAAATTGTGGGAATAACTTACGGCGCGGATTATCGCCTGTTGGTGAATAACCCATTTGTGTTAATTTCCTTCACCTTTTGTTAATCAAACCTGCTACGGTAAGGGATATTATTTTCTTTCATACTCCTAAATCGAAATTTATTATGGAACTATTGCTTCTATAATTCCTGAAAATATTATATGTTCCATAATAGATGAACTTCATTATTTCAACTGAACCTTCCTATTTACGTGAACCTTTCTATTGAACTGTAACCGTTATTCTGAACTGTGGATCTTGAATATCATTTTTAAATTTCACTCCACATCATGTTGACAATTTGGACATTATTTGAATCTGCACAAAGTAAACTTCTGATACTTATTGTTTATCCTGTTTCTTCTGTTCATCATTTGTATCACTGTTATTTGTATTAATCATCAAGAATCAAGTTGTGGTGAATATTTGTGGCCGGGGGCACAGATGTGATATATTTGTTGAACAGATGATAGGTTAAAGGCGATATAATAGGTTAAAGGCGATACATCTGTTCGGTGTCTTTTATGGCACGTGGTGAATGTTCTCTTTGGCCCGTAGTGCAAAGATGAACTGTTGATGTGCATGATTATGATCAGGAACTGTGAATTTATATTATCATGACTAATGGTATTTCAGATGATAAAAGTTGATGATGTTTTTACGAAAAAGAGAAGCGAGTGGACATTATAGTCTACATTATTCTTCTAATAGATTGCTCATTCCGCTGCTATTATTGATCTAAACATTGTTTAAGAATTTAACTGCAGTTTTTGATATAAACCTTGTAGTCTATTGTATTCTATCAAGAACTCAACTGTTGAAGGCTAATGATAATTTATTCGTCATTATCTTAGTCATGATATTTCTTACTGGGCTATTTGAGCTCACCCTTTCTTTTGTTCCATTGTTTTTCAACAGGAGATGAAAACATAACAGGGTCTAGCCGGGGAATGTAGTGAGGGTCCGAGGAATAGTTATCATAGTCTTCACGTTTTGTAAAATAGTGTGGCAATAATAGTGAAGACTTAGTTGTGTATTATTATACACTGTATTGTTGTACGTTGTGCTTTGTTGTAATAATTTTGTTGTAGTCTTTTGACGACTCAAGTTTGGGCTGTGTGGGCCCATATTTGGGGGCGTCATAGTTGGCATCAGAGCTTAGGGATATGGTCTTTAATGGAGATCTGGGGTTAGAACTAGGAGGGGAGAGACGAATAGAATCAATCACTAGTGTGTCCTACCTAAATTAGATTTTTTTTTATCTAATGAATCGATTTGAGTGTAGGAACATGAAGAGATGAGTCAATTTGTTTGAACTAACAATTATTTTGTGACAACAGTTTAGTATGGCATCTGGAAATCAAGAGGTTAACTATGGAATGCCTGAAGCGAATGTAGCCGTGAATCAAGAGGCCCCAAACAATCCTCCTGCCAACTCAGGAAATAATGTTCCTGATAACATGATGAACGATGGATTCTTTAGGAATTTCATGCAGTTCATACAGAATCAAGCAAGAGGAAATCCAGTCAATAATAACGGTAGAAACGCTGGTAATTTGAGGATGGTCACTGTCAAGCAATTTAAAGAATTGGGACCACCTGAATTCCACAGGAAGCCTGACCCACTCAAAGCGGACGCATGGCTGAAGCAGACGACAAAAATACTTGATGTCTTACAATGCGCTGATGATCAGAAGGTGCCATTTGCCACTTTTATGTTACGAGGTGAGGCGGACCATTGGTGGGAAGCGGTAAAACGTATCCAACCTTCAGCACTCGAAATGTCTTGGACAGAATTCGAAGAACTGTTTAACGAGAAGTATTTTTCAGAAAGCATCCGCCATATGAAAGAGGTGGAATTCATTAAGCTGGAGCAGGGAAACATGACAGTCTCCCAATATGAAGCCAAGTTTGCCGAGTTATCTCGCTTTGCCACCCATCTTGTGGATAACGAAGCACGAATGAGTCGGATGTTCCTAAGAGGTTTGAGATTCAAAATTCGTCAACAACTTAGCTCTCATAAATTTAGTTTGTATTCAGATGTTGTGGATAGGGCTCAAAGGGTGGAGCAAACAGATGAAACATTGCAGCCAAGAGTTAATGAGCAACATAGAGAAAGGAATGACAACAACCACAGGAACGAGAACCATCGAGTAGGTAACCAACACTTCGGTGGTAATTCCACATCAAATAACAGAAGAGGATAATCCAGTGGGAACAATTTCAAAAGAAAGAGATTCCATAATAATTATGGAAGGGCACCAGCACCAGTACCAGCACCAGCACTGACCCCAGTTTTAAGGGGAGAAGATCGACCACCAGTGAGATGCTATAGGTGTGGTCAGGAAGGTCACATCAGCCCAAACTGTACACAGCAGTCCAAAAAGTGCTACAGTTGTGGGAAAGAGGGTCATCTTGCGCGGTTTTGTCCTGCCACAAAATCAAGTCCAGCTGCAGTGATGATACCAAAAGCTAGCGCGGATAAGGGAAAATCTGTAGTTCAAGGGAGAGTTTTTGTTGTGACATCCCAAATGGCGCGAAACTCGAACGAGGTGATAACCGGTAAGCTATTCATAAATTCTCGTGAAGTCTACGCTTTGTTAGATACTGGCTCTACCCATTCTTTTATCTCACCTGCATGTGCTCAGCGTTTAAACTTAACTCCTGAAAACTTGGACTTTGACTTATCAGTTGAAACCCCATTAGGAGAAATGACCATTACATCTACTGTCTATAAATATTGCCTAGTTCAAATCAACAACCTCACATTACCTATTGACCTTATTTCTTTGGAGATGCGTGAATTTGATGTGATTTTAGGAATTGATTGGTTAACTACCCATCATGCTAAAATTGATTGTTTTCATAAGATTATTAGTTTTCATATTCCTAATCAACCTGTCATGCAAATTCAAGCAACTAAACCATTGAAATCTATAACTGTTATTTCTAGCCATAAAGTCATTCGTTTATTGAAAAACGGATGTCAAGCCTTTTTAGCTCATGTCACTGATTTGAACAAAAATACATCAAACTTGAATGATATTCCCATTGTTAATGAGTTTCCTGACGTTTTTCCTGAAGAACTTCCTGGCTTACCCCCAAACCGTGAAATTGAATTTTATATTGATCTTGAACCCGGTACCGAGCCCATTTCCAAAGCTCCATACCGAATGGCTCCCATTGAACTTCAAGAGTTAAAAAAAACCAACTACAGGAATTGTTGGATACCGGTTTCATTCGTCCGAGTGCATCACCTTGGGGTGCTCTTGTTCTATTTGTAAAGAAGAAAGACGGGAGTATGAGATTGTGCATTGACTACCGAGAATTGAATCATGTCACCATCAAAAACAGGTACCCGTTACCTCGGATTGATGACATGTTTGATTAATTGCAAGGCGCTCAACATTTCTCAAAGATTGATCTCGGTTCTGGATATCATCAGTTAAAGGTTAAAGCTGAGGACATTCCAAAGACTGCTTTCAGAACTCGTTATGGGCATTATGAGTTCTTAGTCATGCCTTTTGGACTAACTAATGCTCCTGCAGCTTTCATGGACATGATGAACCGGATATTCAAGGAACATTTGGATCATTTTGTGGTTGTCTTTATTGATGACATCCTCATATACTCCAAGAGTCGCGAGGATCATGAACAACACCTGAGATTGATACTCCAAAAGCTCCGTGAAAACAAATTATATGCCAAGTTGAAGAAATGTGAGTTCTGGCTTGAGGAGGTCACGTTTCTTGGGCATGTGATTTCTAGTCAAGAAATATCAGTCGATCCTGCGAAGATTGAAACGGTACTAAATTGGGAACAACCCAAGACAGTAACCGAAGTCCGAAGTTTTCTGGGTCTAGCTGGTTATTATTGGAAATTCGTAGAAGGATTTTCTCGAATCGCCACTCCATTAACGCAGCTTACTCGGAAAAGCACAAAATTCATATGGAGCGAGGAATGCGAGAAAAGTTTCCAAGAACTCAAGAGGAAATTGGTTTCAACTCCTGTTCTGACCATACCATCAGGATCAGGAGAATTTGTTATCTACAGCGATGCTTCTGGCAAAGGTCTAGGCTGTGTCCTTATGCAACATGGAAAGGTTATAGCCTAGGCCTCTCGACAACTCAAAGATTATGAGAAAAATTATCCTACTCATGATCTAGAGTTGGCAGCAGTCGTTTTCGCGTTGAAGATCTGGAGACACTACTTGTACGGAGAAAAAGTGGATATATATACGGATCATAAAAGTCTCAAGTATTTCTTCACCCAGAAGGAACTCAACATGCGACAACGACGTTGGCTTGAGCTGTTGAAGGATTATGACCACACAATCCAGTAATACCCAGGAAAGGCGAACGTTGTAGCTGACGCTTTGAGCAGAAAATCTTATGCGAGTACAAGTGCACTGCTGACAACACAAAAGTGTATTTTGTACGACTTGCAAAAGATGGAGATAGAGCTAAAGACACCAGGGACCCACTCGAAGATTGCTCACGTGCGAGTAGAACCAACTTTAATCGATAAAATTAAAGCTGCTCAAGCTACCGATCCGGAACTGATAAACATGATAAAGAAAGTACAAGAAGGTGCCATTCCCGAAGCAAGAATCGACGAGAAAGGAATACTTCGAGTCAACTCTCGACTCTGTGTTCCTAACGATCCTGAATTAAAGCATAAAATCATGATGGAGGCACACAACACGCCGTTTGCAATCCACCCAGGGGGTACCAAGATGTATCGAGATCTTCGACATACATTTTGGTGGAACAATATGAAAAGGGAGATTGCAGAGTTTATCTCAAGGTGCCTAACTTGTCAACGTGTCAAGGCAGAGCATCAAGTACCTAAGGGTCCA
Organism: Hedera helix; assembly: GCA_947179155.2. Taxonomy (NCBI): domain Eukaryota; kingdom Viridiplantae; phylum Streptophyta; class Magnoliopsida; order Apiales; family Araliaceae; genus Hedera; species Hedera helix. Next base: position 36,913,409 of record OX359273.1, read on the forward strand.
TTACAACCACTTGAGGTTCCCGAATGGAAGTGGGAACACATCAATATGGATTTCGTGACGGGTCTTCCCAAAGTTTCTCAAGGCTTAGATGCAATTTGGGTCATCGTAGATAGATTGACCAAATCCGCTCATTTCTTGCCTATACGAGAAAACTTTTCACTTGAACGTCTTGCCGGTATGTACATAAATGAGATCGTGAGATTGCATGGCATGCCAGTTTCCATAGTTTCTGATCGAGATCCTAGATTCACTTCACGTTTTTGGATCAGTTTACAAAAAGCTATGGGCACTGAACTACGTTTTAGTTCTGCATACCATCCTCAAACGGACGGACAATCGGAAAGGACGATCCAGACCCTCGAAGATCTTTTGAGACTTTGTGTATTAGACTTCAAAGGAAGTTGGGATAAGTACTTGCCATTGGTGAAATTTTCTTACAACAACAGTTACCAAGCAAGCATAGGCATGGCTCCATTCGAGGCTTTGTATGGAAGGAAGTGTCGCTCTCCAATATGTTGGAATGAGGTAGGAGAAGCAAAATTGTTGGGACCCGAGTTGGTACGTTTGACGACCGAAAAGATCCAAATGATCCGACAACGAATACAGACCGCACAAGAACGACAAAAGAGTTATGCTGATCTTCATCGGAGAGACGAAAGCTTCAACGTCGGAGATCATGTATTCTTACGTGTTTCTCCATGGAAAGGGGTTACGAGATTCGGAAAGAGAGGAAAGCTCAACCTTCGATTTATTGGCCCATTTGAAATCCTCGATCGAATAGGAACTGTAGCCTACAGACAAGCCTTACCACCAAGTATGTCTCGCATCCATAACGTTTTTCACATATCTATGTTACGTAAATATGTGAAGGACCCAAACCACATCATTGAGTTAGAACCAGACGTTATAGCAGAGGATTTAACATACGAGGAGGTACCTGTTAAGATCCTGGATAAGAAGGAGCAGATCCTACGCTCAAAGGTTATACCTCAAGTCAAGGTTTTATGGAGGAACCAAGATACTGAGGAAATGACCTGGGAGCTAGAATCTGAGATGAAATCTAAGTATCCTTACCTCTTCGATATGTCAGGTACGTCAATTTCGGGGACGAAATTTCATAAGGAGGGAGGTTGTAAGACCCCGAATTTTATGAAATACAAAATTTAATTTTTCTTCATATATATTTTTTGAAACAGTAACTGGTTAAATCGATCAAGTTAAAAGTTAAGGATGTTATCTGCAAATTTTATTTTGTCGGACAATATTCGCTTTGTCGGGGAATATTCGTTTGGTCGGGGAATATTCGTGTCGTACGACGGCTAGGGGTGTCCATCGGTAAAAAACCGAACCGGTACTGAAAAAACCGAACCGGTACCGAACCGAAATTACCGCTAAAACACGAATCAAAAACCGAACCGAATTATCGGTTTCGGTACCGGTTCGGTACAAATTCGGTTCGATTTTTTCGGTTCGGTTTTCGGTTTTTTTCGATTAGCAATATATATAATAATTATTAATTATATATATTATTATATATATATTTGTTATTAATTATATAATAATTAATATAAATTTATTATTAAATTACGTAATTCGGTTTTTTCGGTATACCGAATAGAACCGAAATGCAAAATTACCCGTACCGCTACCGATACCGAAAAATATAAAAAATCGAAAAAACCGAAACCGAAAAAACCGGTACCGAAAAAACCGATACCGATCGGTTCGGTAAAAAACCGAAAAAACCGAAAATTTTGAACACCCCTAACGACGGCGCCGAAATAACAAATTATTGGTGGACCCCACAACGGAATATTTGTCGGATATAGAAAACGACAGAAATAACCTTTTTAAATAAAAATAGTCAACGGAACTGTTAAAATACCGGTGATAAAAGAATAGTAGCATACGGTAATTTTTGGTATTTTCTGTAGCACACGGTACTCTACAGTAACACACGGTATTGCATAGTGTCTCATATTATTGGTCTGATAATTGACACCGTAACTGTTACGCATCATTTCATCGATAATTGTCACTGCATAATATTTTATATTATCAATTCAATAATTGTTGTTACACAGTATTTTGCATTATTGATTTAATAATTGTCATTACACTGTATTTTATATCATTGAGTCAATAATTGTTGCTGCACTGTTTTTAAAATTATTGAACCTAATAATTGTCACAGTAACATATGCACAGTAATTCACATTATTGAATCAATAATTGTCATTACATAGTAACGTATGCTTTCTTTTACATTATTGTTATCTCTATTATGATGTTATTTAAACAGTTGTATTTCATTAATTTATTGACTAGATATCTAAGAGCTAACTATACTGTATTTATAACAATTAGTCATAATAATTGAATTGATAAAGTTATTTGTTTATAATATAAAGTTAGGTGATTATTAGGTGATATGAAATGAATGGTGTAGATTAAAGTGTGAATTATTGTTGAATAATTGAATTGATTTGTTTATAATATAAAGTTAGGTGATTATTAGGTAATATGAAATGAATGGTGTAGATTAAAGTGTGAATTATTGTTGAATAATTGAATTGATTTGTTTATAATATAAAGATAGGTGATTATTAGGTAATATGAAATGAATGGTGTAGATTAAAGATAATATAAAATTTGAAATTGATGGTGTAGATTAAAAGATGATCTTTAAATGAATGGTTTAGATTAAAAGAATGATAAGATTTTTGGCTATAAATAGAAGCCTTAACTTAAGGATTTTTCATAAACTTCCTTACTTGTTCTTTCTTTCTCTCTCTAAATACTTCTTGTGAAAGTTTTCTCTCATCTTGAGTATTTGTGAAGATCTATAAGTGTACGTGTACCGTTCAAGTTAATCAACCTCATCCAGTCACGTGTTAAAGTAAGGGATTATCATTATTTGATTCTCAAAAATAATATTGTTTCTTTCTTACTCATAAGATGTGCCATTTATTTCCATGTATTAAATTGTGGGAATAACCTTACGGCGCGGATTATCGCCTGTTGGTGAATAACCTTTCGTATTCATTCATTATTAATCTCTGAGAATAACCTTACGGCGCAGATTATCGCCTGTTTGGTGAATAACTCTTTGTACTCAAATTCTATTAAATTGTGGGAATAACTTACGGCGCGGATTATCGCCTGTTGGTGAATAACCCATTTGTATTAATTTTCTTCACCTTTTGTTAATCAAACCTGCTACGGTAAGGGATATTATTTTCTTTCATACTCCTAAATCGAAATTTATTATGGAACTATTGCTTCTATAATTCCTGAAAATATTATATGTTCCATAATAGATGAACTTCATTATTTCAACTGAACCTTCCTATTTACGTGAACCTTTCTATTGAACTGTAACCGTTATTCTGAACTGTGGATCTTGAATATCATTTTTAAATTTCACTCCACATCATGTTGACAATTTGGACATTATTTGAATCTGCACAAAGTAAACTTCTGATACTTATTGTTTATCCTGTTTCTTCTGTTCATCATTTGTATCACTGTTATTTGTACTAATCATCAAGAATCAAGTTGTGGTGAATATTTGTGGCCGGGGGCACAGATGTGATATATTTGTTGAACAGATGATAGGTTAAAGGCGATATAATAGGTTAAAGGCGATACATCTGTTCGGTGTCTTTTATGGAACGTGGTGAATGTTCTCTTTGGCCCGTAGTGCAAAGATGAATTGTTGATGTGCATGATTATGATCAGGAACTGTGAATTTATATTATCATGACTAATGGTATTTCAGATGATAAAAGTTGATGATGTTTTTACGAAAAAGAGAAGCGAGTGGACATTATAGTCTACATTATTCTTCTAATAGATTGCTCATTCCGCTGCTATTATTGATCTAAACATTGTTTAAGAATTTAACTGCAGTTTTTGATATAAACCTTGTAGTCTATTGTATTCTATCAAGAACTCAACTGTTGAAGGCTAATGATAATTTATTCGTCATTATCTTAGTCATGATATTTCTTACTGGGCTATTTGAGCTCACCCTTTCTTTTGTTCCATTGTTTTTCAACAGGAGATGAAAACATAACAGGGTCTAGCCGGGGAATGGAGTGAGGGTCCGAGGAATAGTTATCATAGTCTTCACGTTTTGTAAAATAGTGTGGCAATAATAGTGAAGACTTAGTTGTGTATTATTATACACTGTATTGTTGTACGTTGTGCTTTGTTGTAATAATTTTGTTGTAGTCTTTTGACGACTCAAGTTTGGGCTGTGTGGGCCCAGATTTGGGGGCGTCACAGTAATTATAAATAATTAGTGTTAGTATTTATTTTAAATTATAAGTCATAATAAATATTTTTTTATAAAATAATAAATAAATAAATATTCAAATGGCCCGCGGGCGGGGCCGGCTCCACGGGCCACAGGCCTAACATTTCTCAGCCCGCAAAAAGTCGGGACATTTTTGGCCCAGCCCGTTTGCCAGATCTACTATTATATCAATTTGATACAAAAAATATTAAATTAATTAGTAGTATAGTATAATGAATTGATATGTTTTATTAAAAAATATTCACAATCGACAACACCATATTTTTCTCAAATATATTTCATAAAATAATTTAATATAGCAAATATTTTATAATAAAATATTCAGTTAAAATAAATTTTACTTCCAAATTTTATTTTTTTATTTTTTTTCATACCGCCAACTAAGTTGGCGGCTCATCCAATTTTATTTTTTTTATCCATGCCGCCAACTAAGATGGCGGCTCATCCAATTTTTTTTTGTTTTTTTATCCATACTGTCAACTAAGTTAGCGACATGTACATAATTTTATTTTTTTTTGCTTTGGGTCAAATGGTTGTATAAAATGTTAACTCTTTTTTTCCCCTCTAATCCGCTAACTTAGTTGACGAAATGGTATAAAAAAAATTATAAAACAACATTTTTCTTACCCGTTATCTTAGTTAATGGGATGAAATAAAAAAAAAATAACATACCACGATCTTAGTTAACGGATTGGTTTTAATTCTAACTTTCAGATATTTGATCCAACGGTGAGAAAATGATTTGTTAAAATAATATCCATAACAAATATTTGTTATAGATCATCTCCTATATATATATTATTTGGAATATGCATATGAATGTTATTTCTCTATTATAAGATTTGATGATGTGTTTTAAAAGATAAATGAATCAATATGCAAATATGTCTGCATTAATGAAAGATGTAAAGTCCTTAATAGTTAATAAACATTATGTTCTAAGGACTTAGATTGTCGAGTTCAAATTTGTTAAGTTGATCTCATATGAGTTAATAGCATTGTACAGTCCTTCAAAAGATCACTATGTACAAGGACTATATATATAGAAAGATCAAACTTGTTAGGTTGATCTCAAATTGTAATAGATAGGCCTGATCGACCGAAAAGAACAACAGTCTGACAAGAGAGTTAAAGCAAGAATCGCATACTACACTCACGATCGTAGAGTCTGCAAGCCATCAGCATAACCAGTCATACGCTCACATTTTCAAAGCAGAATCATAGAGTGTCTACTTAAAGATCATCAGTATGAAGAACCTGAATGACCGACAAGAAAACAGAAGATCCAAGCACCAACTCTATCAGCAAAGACTGATTGAGAAGTGAAGTGTCATTCAGATAGAAGTCTTATGAAATCACTCAAAGGAAGATCGTAAAGTCTCCTAGGAAGATCGTAGAGTCTGTCTGGTAAACGCAGAATAAGGCTCGAAAAATTGAAGAGTCCTCTCGCCAGATCGTAGAGTTGTCTCAGCATCGTAGGGCTAACTCTCGGGATCGTAGAGTCCATATAGACAGTCACTCTACGATTCTCCTAATCTTGTCTACGAACCAAGCAGAGTCAAAGAGCAACCTTTACATGAGTATTCAGAATCATGACAGCAATCCTCATAAAGATTATTCAGTAGGCTGTCCTTGAGCTGTTAAACAAACTGAATGAAGATCTCATACATTTATAGCATCTAGTCTGAACTGAGATCGTAGAGCAGTTCAAATCATAACTCTACGATTGCACTACGACTTATACCACAAGTCAGATCGAAATTTTGCAAAGCTAAGTCGTAAAATGATAAAGCAAGTTCAGATGTACAACGTTCAAAGCAATCAAGCTGAAGATATTCAAATGCTACCTGTCATAAACAACCTTTGATTATACAGCAGAGAATGCAACTAAAAGTTCGTAGAGCAATCCTCTACAATAAAGATCTGGCACCTGAAGGTTCATAGAGCAGTCCTCCATGACATATAGAACCAAGCAGTTCGAGCAAGCCTGAAGTTCATAGAGTAATCATCTATGATAAGAAATCATCTGTTAAAGCTTAAACCAGATCATAGACTTATGCTCTATATACATAAAGCACAATGAAGATCACGAAGCATGAGGAGCATATCGTCAGGACCGCAAGGCTCGGATAAAATCGTAGAGTTAGTAAAGTCAATCACTCTCTGATCTACACAGAAGCCTACGACAGACAAGTTCGTAGAGCTACATAGCAGAACCAACAAATGACTCAACGATCAGAAGCAAGAAGCTATAACTGGATTAATCGTCAAGTACTTAAGTGCCAACAAGGATTGAAGACATCTAAGCTGTGACGCCCCCAAATCTGGGCCCACACAGCCCAAACTTGAGTCATCAAAAGACTACAACAAAATTATTACAACAAAGCACAACGTACAACAATACAGTGTATAATAATACACAACTAAGTCTTCACTATTATTGCCACACTATTTTACAAAACGTGAAAACTATGATAACTATTCCTCGAACCCTCACTCCATTCCCCGACTAGACCCTGTTATGTTTTCATCTCCTGTTGAAAAACAATGGAACAAAAGAAAGGGTGAGCTCAAATAGCCCAGTAAAGAATATCATGACTAAGATAATGACGAATAAATTATCATTAGTCTTCAACAGCTGAGTTCTTGATAGAATACAATAGACTACAAGGTTTATATCAAAAACTGCAGTTAAATTCTTAAACAACGTTCAGATCAATAATAGCAGCGGAATGAGTAATCTATTAGAAGAATAATGCAGACTATAATGTCCACTCGGTTCTCTTTTTAGGAAAAACATCATCAACTTTTATCATTTGAAATATCATTAGTCAAGATAATACAAATTCACAGTTCCTGATCATAATCATGCAGATCAACAGTTCATCTTTGCACTACGGGCCAAAGACATTCAATATAACACCAACGGTCATGATTATACCAGATTCAGCCTTTGGTCATAATCATACCAAACAACAGTTCATCTTTGCACTACGGGCCAAAGAGAACATTCACCACGTGCCATAAAAGACACCGAACAGATGTATCGCCTTTAACCTATTATATCGCCTTTAACCTATCATCTGTTCAACAAATATATCACATTTGTGCCCCCGGCCACAGATATTCACAACAGCTTGATTTTTGGATGATTAGAATGATATAAATGATGAACAGAAGAAATAGGATAACAATAAGTATCGGAAGTTTACTTTGTACAGATTCAAATAATGTCCAAATTGTCAACATGATGTGGAGTGAAATTCAAGATCCACAGTTCAGAATAACGGTTACAATTCAATAGAAAGGTTCACGTAAATAGGAAGGTTCAGTTGAAATAATAAAGTTCAACTATTATGGAACATATAATATTTTCAGGAATTATAGAAGCAATAGTTCCATAATAAATTTCGATTTAGGAGTATGAAAGAAAATAATATCCCTTACCGTAGCAGGTTTGATTAACAAAAGGTGAAGGAAATTAATACAAAGGGTTATTCACCAACAGGCGGCAATCCGCTCCGTAAGGTTATTCCCACAATTTAATAGAATTTGAGTACAAAGAGTTATTCACCAAACAGGCGGCAATCCGCTCCGTAAGGTTATTCTCAGAGATTAATAATGAATGAATACGAAAGGTTATTCACCAACAGGCGGCAATCCGCTCCGTAAGGTTATTCCCACAATTTAATAGAATTTGAGTACAAAGAGTTATTCACCAAACAGGCGGCAATCCGCTCCGTAAGGTTATTCTCAGAGATTAATAATGAATGAATACGAAAGGTTATTCACCAACAGGCGGCAATCCGCTCCGTAAGGTTATTCCCACAATTTAATACATGGAAATAAAAGACACGTCTTATGAGTAAGGAAGAAACAATATTATTATCGAGAATCAAATAATGATAATCCCTTACCATAGTACGTTTGAATAATGGAAGATGAAAAAGATGGTATCCCTTACCTCAACACGTGACTGGATATTGATTTAAATGAGGTTGATTAACTTGAACAGTATACGTATACTTATAGATCTTCACAAATACTCAAGATGACTTAAGCACACTTAGAGAGAACTTTCACAAGAATTATTTAGAGAGAGAAAGAAAGAACAAGTAAGGAAGTTTATGAAAAATCCTTAAGTTAAGGCTTCTATTTATAGCCAAAAATCTTATCATTCATTTAATCTAAACCATTCATTTAAAGATCACCTTTTAATCTACACCATCCATTTCAAATATTATATTATCTTTAATCTACACCATTCATTTCATATCACCTAATAATCACCTAACTTTATATTATAAACAAATCAATTTAATTATTCAACAATAATTCACACTTTAATCTACACCATTCATTTCATATCACCTAATAATTACCTAACTTTATATTATAAACAAATCAATTCAATTATTCAACAATAATTCACACTTTAATCTACACCATTCATTTCATATCACCTAATAATCACCTAACTTTATATTATAAACAAATAACTTTATCAATTCAATTATTATGACTAATTGTTATAAATACAGTATAGTTAGCTCTTAGATATCAAGTCAATAAATTAATGAAATACAACTGTTTAAATAACATCATAATAGAGATAACAATAATGTAAAATAAAGCATACGTTACTGTGTAATGACAATTATTGATTCAATAATGTGAATTACTGTGCATATGTTACTGTGACAATTATTAGGTTCAATAATTTTAAAAACAGTGCAACAACAATTATTGACTCAATGATATAAAATACAGTGTAATGACAATTATTAAATCAATAATGCAAAATACTGTGTAACAACAATTATTGAATTGATAATATAAAATATTATGCAGTGACAATTATCGATGAAATGATGCGTAACAGTTACGGTGTCAATTATCAGACCAATAATATGAGACACTATGCAATACCGTGTGTTACTGTAGAGTACCGTGTGCTACAGAAAATACCATAAACTACCGTATGCTACTATTCTTTTATCACCGGTATTTTAACAGTTCCGTTGACTATTTTTATTTAAAAAGGTTACTTCTGTCGTTTTCTATATCCGACAAATATTCCGTTGTGGGGTCCACCAATAATTTATTATTTCGGCGCCGTCGTACGGCACGAATATTCCCCGACCAAACGAATATTCCCCGACAAAGCGAATATTGTCCGACAAAATAAAATTTGCACATAACATCCTTAACTTTTAACTTTATCGATTTAACCACTTACTGTTTCAAAAAAAAATATATATGAAGAAAAATTAAATTTTGTATTTCATAAAATTCGGGGTCTTACATAAGCACTTAAGTCAGTAATCTCAAAATGAGTTGTTAATTACTTCAGAAACATCCACGTCAACACTTCTATGGCATCTACTATAGAAGAAGTCAGAAATGTCAGAATACTGACTTATGCGTGCTGAGTGTCAGAGCAAAGACTTCTAGTATCATGCATCAGGCTCAAGAAATCAGTGGACTGTGTCTCAACGATCATATTCTACCAAAAGACATGTCCACTCTATGAAGACTGGGAATAAACCAAGACTGACATCTCTCTCCAGGGTTAAAGAAGACAAGTCAACAAGTTAGAATCTGCAGAGCACTAACACTCTGACTAAATGAATAAAGTATTCATAAAGGAGTCTGAAACTAAACATGCTTCAACGGAAAGATTTGCTACAGAAAGATCTGCTACAAGAAGATTTGTATCAAGGAGATCTGCAACGGAAAGATAATTCAAAGATCTACAAAAGAGCAAATCTGGAAAAAGAAAAGCAGTGGTGAATAAGCAAGAACAATACATACACGACCGAAAGGTTGAGAAGGTTCACCAAGACAAAAACGAAAAATGCCGAAGTGCTGGCATATGAGCTAAGAATCGAAGGATCAAAGAAGCCAAGAACACTTTGAGAAAAGAAGAGTACAGAATGAAATTCTGTGTGAAATACAAGCTAAGTGTTCAACACAACTGCTGAGCAAAAAACTTATTGTAAGAACTCAGAAGTACATTTCGGGTGATCATGGGTAGTTGCTGAATACAGAAAAAAGAGGAACATCAACGACAAAAATCAGCAGCATTCAAAGGTTGATCACAAGCAGCTGCTAAGTACCTAAAGATGAAAAAGAGCAAATGTTCTACCTAGCAGCACAACCCAACAAACAAACAACTCAAGTCTGCTGAACTTAATGAGGGTCATAGTTTCTCGAAATAGAGAACTAAAGAAATCAAGTCTGCTGGACTTGTTGAGTACCGAAGGGTACAAGAGATTCTAAGTCTGCTTGGCTTAGTCTACAGTCCCAAAGCTGCTGGCTTTGATGAGGGCAAGAGTGTCCTAGTCTTAATGTGACTGAAGAAACCAAGTCTGTTGGATTTGATGAGGGTAAGAGTGTCCTAGTCCGGAGGACTAAACCTTAATGGATTTCCTACTTGTCAAAGTAGAAGAGTGGAGTAGGAGTTGTTCAATCTCCGAACCACTTAAATCTCTTGTGTCATTTACTTTATGTCTTTTACACTTTTGCACTATAACTGCTAAATCTGTTATCACCCATACTGTAGATTAACACACTATTGAACTGACTCATATATCTTTAAGGGATTTTTAAAAGTATAATCCGTTGTGCTTGAATTGATCCCATCATTTATAACTAATATGCTTTCTTTATAAATGGAAAAAGTTTTAATGATCCATTCACCCCCCCTTCTAGATCATTATTGTGTCCACGAGAACTAACACACATATATATATATATATATATATATATATATATATATATATATATATATATATAATGAAAGAAAATATATATAATGATAAAGTTATAAATGCAGTGTAAGTGAACATTAATATGTGCAATAAAAGGTGGAGGACTCTTTTTTGGATTAAGGACCAGTTCGGGAATAACTTATTTTTTTTAATTTACAATTAAAATTTTATTAGATTTATAAGTTAAAATTTTAGTAAATTTATAAGTTAAAGTGTCCGACATTACTTTAATTTATAAGTCAGGAATTATAAGTAATAGTTGTAAATGTGTTCGGCTAATATTGACTTATAAGTTAAAATAAAATATAAAGATTAGTAAAATATCTTTCAATAAAAAGAACATTAAAAAAATAAAAAATGGCATTTATGTCATTTCATAGTCGTTTAACTTAAAAGAATAACTTATAAGTCATTTTTTTTAAACAATAAATAATTATTTATATTTTTTGATTTTTTTTTTGAACTTATAAGGACAAAATAAAGTTGCTCCCGAATAATTTTTTTGATTTACCTATTTATAAGTTGAGAGCACTAAGGATGTTCCTCACCAAAAAGTTGGAGGAGTAAACACGAGAATGCTTGTAAGCTGAATTATATGGTTATTTTCTTAATTTAAAAGGCAAATTTTAAATGGTTTTTCCAAAAAAAGAAAGAGACAAATGTTTAAGCAAAATAAAGATTAAACCAAACAAAAAGTCGGGAACTTTTGTACTCGAATTATTAAGTGGGCCCTTAAAAATGAAATAAATAAACGGATGAGCTCAAAGTTTGAACTTAAAACAGGACTCGTTGGAGGTTGCTCGTACGTTTTTCAAAAGGCAATGACAACTTTATTTTATAAATCGTGATGGCGACCTTTACAGTTGGCTGTACAATTAATTATGAGGGGTGGTTGGTAATTGCATCATTTTAGTTCCATGTATGATTATATTTGTGTTAGTTTCGAGTGAATAAGATACTTTAAAAGGAGAAGTGAGTCAGACGAACGTTCGAAATACCGAGATTGTTTAAATGGTCGTTCAACCGATTATACGTCTAATCGAAAATACTCTATTAAGAAATTAAAAAAAAAATTATATATATATATATATATATATATATATATATGACGGATCTAAATATACCTCTTTTAAATAGCATATTTTTATCAAAACGACGTCTATTTGAATTATTTTTTTAAAAAAAAAAATATTAAAAAAAATGTGAAATTCTTCGACCCCATTTGTTTTTCTTTTATTTATGAAAAAATTATTAAAAAAATTTCAAAACAACGTCATTTTAATAAAATTATGCTACTTAAGAAAGTATACTACGTACGAAATATACTTTTAAACCGTCCTCTATATATATATATATATATATATATATATATATATATATATATATATATTGTTTATGTTAGTTATTACATATTTATTTTATCGAATCATATATAAACTCTGTAACTTAAATAAATAAATATAAGATCTTTGTTGACTAATGTAAGAATTAATTACTACTATGTGTTCTTAAATTGAACACTTTTATTAATTTCATAACAACCTTTTTAGAGTTTACATGTCACAGTAATACGATGAAACTTCGAATAAGTAGCTAAATACATATCAAATGGCTTCCTAATGTAAATTTAAGCAAATTTTAAGCTTCAAATTGCAATTAGTAAGCCAAACAATGTTTTGTTGAAAAATTTAAAGATGTTTTGCAAATTGTTTAGGACACGAATTGTGGCATAACAATGGAGTTTGTTTGGGTGTGCATGATTACTCATCAACCTCCTGCACGTCCCAAATACTTGTATGTTGTATTTCACCTTCAGTATTATATGCAGAAGCAGCTATAAATCCCAGAAGCTAAATGTCCATTCACAAAATCAAAGAGAAAAGGAAGGTTCATAAAATCAAAGACTTTGAATGTACACTAAAAAAACTTCATGATTTGAGTGCAAAAACTCATGAAGAATGCATATCAAATTCAACTCAAAATTCTAACCTACCTAATTTCTATACTCAAAATGCTATCTCTGTATCTCGCAACTCCAAATTGTTTACAGAAAGAATCTTTCAACTATACCAACCAATTTCTTCCAAAGGACCAGCACCATTCGTAGAAAAAGATCCCAACTCCATTCTCCAAACGAAAGAGTTTCATCCGGAATCAAATGTAAAACATCAGCAAGAGATGTCAGTAGAACCATAACTTATTGCTCGAAGGCTTGAATCGGACATATTTGTCATCCATTGCCGAGGACCATTAAAATCCCCCAATATATTGTAGGCATAGGAAGCCCATCTTACATTGATGCTGCACGGTCTTGAAACACCTGTTCTGATCATTTTCTGAGTCCTCTCAAGAACTACAAGGCTCGAAAATGTGGAGAAACTATTTCCCACAAACACATTGGCCCGTAGGCAAACTTCAAAGTCGATTGCTGACTGAATGAGATACGGATGCTTCTTGAAAATTCCCTCAACACCCATTTTTTTCTTCTCGAAAGGAAGTAATCCCTCCTTCCAGCCATCCAAAATAGAGTTATCTTCAAGAAGACTATCGGCCACAGCAAGGTAAACAATTATAGGCATTTTCAAGCCCATAATGTTTCCAACTCTTTCCATAATCTCCTCTTTACTACTACAAATTTCACTTACATGTGATCTCTGCTCTTGCTTCCTGCAGTGAATCATCCAGTCTTTCTCAATTCTCATGTGAACAGCTACATAAGGAACTGACTCTAACAACAAGCTCTCTTTGTTGACGTCATTCTGTACTGATCCGGTTTTACTTCTGAATTTTCTTCCTAATTCCCTAATTTTCGATACAACTTTGTCTGCTTCATTTGATATTTCATCCACTAAAACTAAGCACTCAAATACCCTTGCATAGTCTTTAACTGGCCAATGATCATGCCACAAAAATGGGTTCTTTCCAACTATTTTAATTGTTTCATACCCCTCAAATGGATCCTTGCTAAACTGTCTCAACTGATCCAAATCTCTTTCAATCGTCCACTTCCTTCCACTTCCCTTTTGAAGCTCAGTAATGTCACTTTGATTTGAAAGCTCCGAATACTGCCCCAATTGAACAAAGCCATTACAAAGCGAATTAAACCTTTCAAATTTGAAAACCTTGTCAAATGATATTGGTTTCAAGAGATCAATTTCTTTATAAAACAGTGAAGAACTTAAGCTAGGCATCAAACGAGTTCGATTCATCATCCTTGCAGTTAGGCAAGCTCTTGCAAAAGCAATTTTCTGATTGTTTAAACCCCATACAATCTGAGGAACCTCTAGGAACTTCCTTTCCCTAATTCCAGAATCCGAATTCCATGATAAAGAACGATTGCGGACTATTACAAATTTGTTCTGCTCAATCCCAGCAAAGCCAGAAAATGAAGGGAACATAACAGTAGTAAAAACCAAACCAATAACTACCAAAGCCAGACACTTAAATGCCACAGAATTCAAAGGTAACGCAAAGAATCTCAAATGCTTATAGTATGACAAGTCCATTTGAGATTCAATTTTCCAAACCCAACAATCAAATCATTCCAATTACACTCCAAACAGGTCTGTCAAATGAACAACAAAAAACCCATTTCAATCTATTTGTATAAATGCTTACATAGGATATATATGAGCTCAACTTTTGCTTAAAAAAAATGGGCTAGATGCTTCCAATTTAATACTAACAAAAAGGGGAAATCACAACAAGAATATAAAAAACTTAGTTCACACCTGAAATCAATTGTGATTGAAGAAAAGAAATATGATATGTTGTACCAATTTCAATCTGGAAAAAGATTCAAAGAAGCCCATGAGAGAGAATATCAAGCTGCACATATTAATAAAATTACAACAAAAAAAATCATTAAGTCCAAACTCTGAATCATACAGAACTAGATTGAAATACAGAAAAATCCCAATAAATACACACATCTAGATGTTTGTGATCAGATTTACGAAATTTTCTTCAATCTCACCTTTGAATTTCTGAACAAATTGATTCCAAGACAAATCACATGAATCCAAAATGCCTCAAATATTGAAGGAATCTGGGTTCTAGAAAAAACCCAGATGCGGAAAGAGAAATGATTTTCATGCATGTACAACGAGATTCAGGGAGAAAAAACCGAACCCATCACGATCAGAACAATTAAGAACGAGAATATTTTGAAATAAGCAAATTCAGGAGCCCATACAGTAATTCCAATTGAAATATAAATAAAACAAATGGAGAACAGAGCAAATTTAAGAGATTATATATAACAAATGAAAATTGGAAAATCTGTATTTTGATTATAGTAAAGATGAAGGGAAATTTGAAGATTCAAGAAAAATGAAAAGAAAAGGGATAAACATGAATCACTCTTAGAAGAGGAAAAGCAAAATCCAGGTAGGCCTGCAATCTCTTAGTGGAAAGCAAAGGAAATGAAACGAGACAAAAGGGAAGCGAAAAAACAATGTCAGAAAAGAGGAAGTACAGAGAAAATGAGTTCATAAGCTTCAAATGTCTAAATCTGTGGCAGACTTTGACCATTACAATAACAGTCTTGTACATACATTCAAATTACAATTAAACAATGGAATTTATAAAAAAAAAATTATTAAAATAAATATAATAAATATTTTAAGAGTATAAAAAAATAATAATAATTTGGATCTGTCACGAGGACCAGTCTCTCTAGAAAGACTCTAACCATTATTCTAATAATTATATGCATAAAAAAAATATAATAATGTTACGTTTAAATCAAAGAAATAGAACTAATGAAAAAATAAATTTAATGACTATTTTAGATGATAAATTATTTTAATATAATAATATTTTATTTTATCTTTTTTATTTTTATTTTATATGAAATATGGTTGAATAAAATTTATTTTAACAGAATGAATATATGTGATAATTTTATTATCATATTATACTAGTTAGGCAATCATCATTAACAACAATTAAATATATATTTTAAATACTTTAAAATTATTTTATTATTTTATTTATTTAAATTTAAACACAGCATAAATTACGTAAATTTCATTTGTCATACTTAACTGTAATTTCTCTCTATATATTTCTTTATAATTCTATCATATGTATTCAATGACAAATTCATGTTGGGATATGATTCATAGTCACAATTAATTATGAGTCATATCACAGTTAACTCGTTTTAAACCATTTATTATAATATAATGACTTAGATTTAAAATATCTCATAATCATATGTAAGAAGTTATTATAATGAGTAATTAGTAGAGGTGTTTATCGATAAATTACCAAATTGATATTCAAAAAATCATATCGGTATCGAACCCAAAGTATTATTAAAACAAGAATCGATACTGGTATCAAATTATCGATTCGGTACAAATTCGATACGGATTTTTTGATACGATTTTTCGGTTATACCGATTGGTAATATATATAATTATAATTTATAAATAATAATTCTATATTAATTTATTTTAAATTATAATAATATATATAATTATTTTTAATTATATATATAATTATTCTATAAATTATAATAATTAATATAAATTTATTATTATATTATTTAATTCAATTTTTTAAGTATACCGATTTCAAAAATTCCCGTACCGTTACCGATAATTGTAAAAAAACCAAAAGAACCGACAACGCCGATACCGATTTAGACCGATTTGGTAAAAAATCGATTGTTTTGCACACCCCTAGTAATTAATATTCGCACAAATTTCTTACGAATAGTGATAAAACTTGATTCTTTGTCTCTCAATTTGAATAAATGTATATAATTTTTATATTCTAGTTACAAGAACTTTTTGCAAACAATATACAGATAAGTTTCTATAAAATTCAGCAAATCGAATTTGGGCAAGAACATTTCCCATAAACTCTATCCATATCCCACAAATTTAGCAACTGAAAGTAAATATTGCAATCAGTTTGAGTCATTTATCAGCATTTCTTCTCTCTCTACTTATAAACTTTTCTTGGTAAGATTTATACCATGGTTGAGAATATGTTTTATTTGATTT
Source organism: Hedera helix (assembly GCA_947179155.2). Lineage (NCBI taxonomy): Eukaryota > Viridiplantae > Streptophyta > Magnoliopsida > Apiales > Araliaceae > Hedera > Hedera helix. The sequence continues at coordinate 36,930,520 of OX359273.1, forward strand.
ATGATACGACTTCTTCATCATCTAGTATGCAAATTCAAGGTGAAAGTGCTCATGTTCAATATTCATTCATGTGACGCCCCCAAATCTAGGCCCACACAGCCCAAACTTGAGTCGTCAAAATACTACAACAAAATTATTACAACAAAGCACAACGTACAACAATACAGTGTATAATAATACACAACTAAGTCTTCACTATTCTTGCCACACTATTTTACAACACGTGAAGACTACGACAGCTATTCCTCAGACTCTCACTCCATTCCCCGGTTAAACCCCGTTACGTTTTCATCTCCTGTTGAAAAACAATGGAAAGAAATGGTGAGCTCAAATAGCCCAGTAAGAAATATCATGACTAAGATAATGACGAATAAATTATCATTAGCCTTCAACAGGTGAGTTCTTGATAGAATACAACATAATACAAGGTGTATATCAAAAACTGCAGTTAAATTCTTGAACAATGTTCAGATCAATAATAGCGGCGGAATGAGCAATCTATTAGAAGAATAATGTAGACTATAATGTCCACGCGCTTCTCTTTTTAGTAAAAACAACATCAACTTTTATCATCTGAAATACCATTAGTCAAGATAATACAAATTCACAATTCCTGGTCATAATCATGCAAATCAACAGTTCATCTATGCATTACGGGCCAAAGAGAACATTCAATATAGCACCAGCGGTCATGATTATACCAGATTCAGCCTTTGGTCATAATCATACCAAACAACAGTTCATCTATGCACTACGGGCCAAAGAGAACTTTCAATATAACAACAACGGTCATGATTATACCAGATTCAGCCTTTGGTCATAATCATACCAAACAACAGTTCATCTATGCACTACGGGCCAAAGAGAACTTTCACCACGTGCCATAAAAGACACCGAACAGATGTATCGCCTTTAACCTAATATATCGCCTTTAACCTATCATCTGTTCAACAAATATATCACATCTGTGCCCCCGGCCACAGATATTCACAACAGCTTGATTCTTGATGATTAGTACAAATAATAGTGATACAATTGATGAACAGAAGAAACAGGATAAACAATAAGTATCGGAAGTTTACTTTGTGCAGATTCAAATAATGTCCAAATTGTCAACATGATGTGGAGTGAAATTTAAAAATGTTATTCAAGATTCTCAGTTCAGAATAACGGTTACAGTTCAATAGAAAGATTCAGAAAATAGGAAGGTTCAGTTGAAATAATGAAGTTCAACTATTATGGAACATATAATATTTTCAGGAATTATAGAAGCAATAGTTCCATAATAAGTTTCGATTCAGGAGTATGAAAGAAAATAATATCCCTTACCGTAGCAAGTTCAAGAGTGTAAAAAAAAATGACATTTCTTACCTTAACACGTGACTGGATATTGATTTAAATGAGATTGATCAACCTATATATTTATAATAAAATTAGTAATTACAACATGTAAACTTCAAAGTGTATGATAACTCATATATTATGAACTATCAAAATTATATATATTTAACATAATTTTTGTAGTATAAAATACCAACTTTAATATAGTTTTAAAAATAATATTCCAAAATAAATCTTCCAAAGAAAGCTTTTAAAAATGAATCTTCTCAAAGAAGAGTCTTCTAAAGGAAGATTTGTGAATACCGTGAAAAATAGGAATTTATAAAATTACTACTCTTTAATAAAAGACTTACTTGAAAAATTCCTGCACTCCTTTTGGCTTTCAAACACTCAAAATAGTCTTACTATTATCAGAGAAAACTCATAAAATTCTTATAGAAAAATTTTATGTTTTAGGTGTGATTTTTCTATTCAGCTGAGCAAGCTATTTATAGGAGAAAAGAAGTTACTATGCGTGGTAGGTGGCTGTACGCCAATACTGAATTCAGCAGCAACACGAGGGCTGCGCGAAAATTTTTCTTCAGCACGTTTCTGAGAAAATTTTCTTCCAGTGGGCCCCACCCTACCCCACATGTTTTCTTACTATTCACGTTACTATTCACGTTACTATTCACGTCACTATTCACGTTACTATTCACGTCACTATTCACGTTACTATTTCAAATAGTAAAATTAATTATTTTATTTATTTATTTATTTATTTATTCTTCCTGTGAGTCCAACATATAAAATAATGTTACCACAATAATGTAAGAAACACGTTACATATTTTTATTAATTTAATAATATAAATTATAGTGTATTTGCTACTGTGACAATTATTAGATTCAATAATTTTAAAAACAGTGCAGCAACAATTATTGACTCAATGATATAAAATACAGTGTAATGACAATTATTAATCAATAATGCAAAATACTGTGTAACAACAATTATTGAATTGATAACATAAAATATTATGCAGTGACAATTATTGATGAAATGATGCGTAACAGTTACGGTGTCAATTATCAGAACAATAGTATGAGACACTGTGCAATACCGCATGCTACTGTAGAGTACCGTGTGCTACAGAAAATACCATAAATTACCGTATGCTACTATTCTTTTATCACCGGTATTTTAACAGTTAACACCGTTGACTATTTTTATTTAAAAAGGTTACTTCTGTCGTTTTCTATATCCGACAAATATTCCGTTGTGGGGTCCACCAATAATTAGTTATTTCGGCGCCGTCGTACGGCCCGAATATTCCCCGACAAAACGAATATTGTCCGACAAAATAAAATTTACACATAACATCCTTAACTTTCAATTTCGTTAATTTAACCACTTACTGTTTCAGGAAAAATATATATGAAGAAAAATTAATTTTTATATTTCATAAAATTCGGGGTCTTACAACCTCCCCTCCTTATGAAATTTCGTCCCCGAAATTGACGTACCGGGCATTTCAAAGTTATCCTCCTGATTTCCAGATGTCATACTAAACTGTGGTCACAAAATAATTGTTAGTTCAAACAAATTGACTCATCACTTCATGTCCCTATATTCAAATCAACTCATTAGATAATAAAATCTAATTTAGGTGGGACACACTAGTGACTGATTATATTCGTCTCTCCCCTCCTAGTTCTAACCCCAGATCTCCATTAAAGACCATATCCCTAAGCTCTGATGCCAACTGTGACGCCCCCAAATCTAGGCCCACACAGCCCAAACTTGAGTCGTCAAAATACTACAACAAAATTATTACAACAAAGCACAACGTACAACAATACAGTGTATAATAATACACAACTAAGTCTTCACTATTCTTGCCACACTATTTTACAACACGTGAAGACTACGATAGCTATTCCTCAGACTCTCACTCCATTCCCCGGTTAAACCCCGTTACGTTTTCATCTCCTGTTGAAAAACAATGGAAAGAAATGGTGAGCTCAAATAGCCCAGTAAGAAATATCATGACTAAGATAATGACGAATAAATTATCATTAGCCTTCAACAGGTGAGTTCTTGATAGAATACAACATAATACAAGGTGTATATCAAAAACTGCAGTTAAATTCTTGAACAATGTTCAGATCAATAATAGCGGCGGAATGAACAATCTATTAGAAGAATAATGTAGACTATAATGTCCACGCGCTTCTCTTTTTAGTAAAAACAACATCAACTTTTATCATCTGAAATACCATTAGTCAAGATAATACAAATTCACAGTTCCTGGTCATAATCATGCAAATCAACAGTTCATCTATGCATTACGGGCCAAAGAGAACATTCAATATAGCACCAGCGGTCATGATTATACCAGATTCAGCCTTTGGTCATAATCATACCAAACAACAGTTCATCTATGCACTACGGGCCAAAGAGAACTTTCAATATAACAACAACGGTCATGATTATACCAGATTCAGCCTTTGGTCATAATCATACCAAACAACAGTTCATCTATGCACTACGGGCCAAAGAGAACTTTCACCACGTGCCATAAAAGACACCGAACAGATGTATCGCCTTTAACCTAATATATCGCCTTTAACCTATCATCTGTTCAACAAATATATCACATCTGTGCCCCCGGCCACAGATATTCACAACAGCTTGATTCTTGATGATTAGTACAAATAATAGTGATACAATTGATGAACAGAAGAAACAGGATAAACAATAAGTATCGGAAGTTTACTTTGTGCAGATTCAAATAATGTCCAAATTGTCAACATGATGTGGAGTGAAATTTAAAAATGTTATTCAAGATTCTCAGTTCAGAATAACGGTTACAGTTCAATAGAAAGATTCAGAAAATAGGAAGGTTCAGTTGAAATAATGAAGTTCAACTATTATGGAACATATAATATTTTCAGGAATTATAGAAGCAATAGTTCCATAATAAGTTTCGATTCAGGAGTATGAAAGAAAATAATATCCCTTACCGTAGCAAGTTCAAGAGTGTAAAAAAAATGACATTTCTTACCTTAACACGTGACTGGATATTGATTTAAATGAGATTGATCAACCTATATATTTATAATAAAATTAGTAATTACAACATGTAAACTTCAAAGTGTATGATAACTCATATATTATGAACTATCAAAATTATATATATTTAACATAATTTTTGTAGTATAAAATACCAACTTTAAAATAGTTTTAAAAATAATATTCCAAAATAAATCTTCCAAAGAAAGCTTTTAAAAATGAATCTTCTCAAAGAAGAGTCTTCTAAAGGAAGATTTGTGAATACCGTGAAAAATAGGAATTTATAAAATTACTACTCTTTAATAAAAGACTTACTTGAAAAATTCCTGCACTCCTTTTGGCTTTCAAACACTCAAAATAGCCTTACTATTATCAGAGAAAACTCATAAAATTCTTATAGAAAAATTTTATGTTTTAGGTGTGATTTTTCTATTCAGCTGAGCAAGCTATTTATAGGAGAAAAGAAGTTACTATGCGTGGTAGGTGGCTGTACGCCAATACTGAATTCAGCAGCAACACGAGGGCTGCGCGAAAATTTTTCTTCAGCACGTTTCTGAGAAAATTTTCTTCCAGTGGGCCCCACCCTACCCCACATGTGTTTCTTACTATTCATGTTACTATTCACGTCACTATTCACGTCACTATTCACGTTACTATTCACGTCACTATTCACGTTACTATTTCAAATAGTAAAATTAATTATTTTATTTTTTTATTTATTTATTTATTCTTCCTGTGAGTCCAACATATAAAATAATGTTACCACAATAATGTAAGAAACACGTTACATATTTTTATTAATTTAATAATATAAATTATAGTGTATTTGCTACTGTGACAATTATTAGATTCAATAATTTTAAAAACAGTGCAGCAACAATTATTGACTCAATGATATAAAATACAGTGTAATGACAATTATTAATCAATAATGCAAAATACTGTGTAACAACAATTATTGAATTGATAACATAAAATATTATGCAGTGACAATTATTGATGAAATGATGCGTAACAGTTACGGTGTCAATTATCAGAACAATAGTATGAGACACTGTGCAATACCGCGTGCTACTGTAGAGTACTGTGTGCTACAGAAAATACCATAAATTACCGTATGCTACTATTCTTTTATCACCGGTATTTTAACAGTTAACACCGTTGACTATTTTTATTTAAAAAGGTTACTTCTGTCGTTTTCTATATCCGACAAATATTCCGTTGTGGGGTCCACCAATAATTAGTTATTTCGGCGCCGTCGTACGGCCCGAATATTCCCCGACAAAACGAATATTGTCCGACAAAATAAAATTTACACATAACATCCTTAACTTTCAATTTCGTTAATTTAACCACTTACTGTTTCAGGAAAAATATATATGAAGAAAAATTAATTTTTATATTTCATAAAATTCGGGGTCTTACAATTCAATAGTAATGAGATAATTTCTTATGTTGGTCAAAGTTTTGCCACACTTGAAGATGTTGAAGATTTTTATAGAGCTTATGCATTTTAAGCTTATAACAAACAAAATAGTTTTGAAATTAAAATTAAGACAACTAGAAAATATGTGAATTCAAATGATATCGGTTCATGGTTAAATCAATGTTGTAAAGTCGAAAAATTAGAAATTAAAATTCGTCAAATTAATGATGGTGAATGTGAAGTAAGGGAAAAAGACAAAGAAGTCATATAGGTCGTACTTTATCCCAACATGAAATGTTTGTTGTCCATAAATAAAATAATTAGATTATTTCAACCATGAAGTTGAATTATAATCATGAATTAGTTAGTCCGGATAAAGTAAATCTCATCCAGACACAAAAAATCTATATAACCCCTATTACAAGACAATTAATTGAAATAGTGAATAAATCTGGGGTTGGTGTAAATATGATGATGAATGTACGTAGTGAAATTAATGGAAGGGGAGGCAATGTAGGTTTTACTTCTACGGATATCCGGAATGTTATTCAACATATAAGACGTGACGCAATGGAAAAACATGATGCACAGACTGCAATAGATTATTTGACGTTGATACAACGTCGAAATCGTAGCAATTTTTTTTTACGTGTTAAGCTTGATCATAAGGATGATAATATTGTACTGGGGAGTATTATGTGAGTTGATTGTATATCAAAATTTCTACGATATAATTACATTTGACAATACGTATCACACAAATAAATATTCGATGTTGTTTGCCCTTTTCACGGTGTGAATCACCATTATCATTTTATATTATTTTGGTTTGCCTTGTTGAACGATGAGAGAAAAAACACTTTTGAATAGGTCTTCCAAACTTGGCTAGAAGAAATGGAAAATAAGTTACCTATAACATATCAACATAAAACAATGTCCAATGCAACTACTACGGTTCCACCAGATACACATAATGTTTTTTGCTCTTAGCATATCAATAACAAGTATCCTAAAAAATTACATACTCTATATATTGAATATCCTAAGTTCAAATATGATTTTAAAATGTGTGTTTATAAATCATTGATAATTGATAAATTTGAGGAGCTTCGGGAGTATTTAATGACAGAATATAAGTTGCATAGACATGATTGCTATGTTTGCTTTACGAAATCAAAAAAAAGTGGATCAGGGCCTAAAAAATGCAACCTCAAAAATGCCCAAAGATGGGTTTACAAGATTAAATTGAAGATCCTCAGCCGGCAAGAACTAATGGGCTCTGTCAGAAAGAGTCGCTGGGTTTTTCAATTATGGTAAGAATATAAGGGAGCATAGTGACTGAACTTTTGAGCCCGTAAAGATGGGCTTAGATGAATTATCCAAAAGTGTTGCATGGATATCATATTTATCAAGGTTTTTGCCCATATAATGCTCATGTCACGTTGTTACTCCCTTCGTTTTTAAATGTAGGGGCTGTTTGATAAAGAAACGTTTGAATAATTGATGAATGAGCTGAATAATTTAAATTTTCTGTTTGAGGATGTAACACCGAATGATTCTGTATAAAACATATGAATTAATTTATTTTCCATTCTACCCTTATGAGCTGTTTAAACAAGTTTGAATTATAATCATACATATACAACTTTATTAAAATGCTAAAACTTTTGAGCACTTAATAATATAATTATTTCAAATATATAAGATTCAAAAATAATAATAATAATAATAATAGTAGAGCATGAATCTTGAATACATACTCCCTTGTTCCAAATCATAAGGATCGTTAATTAAATTTTTTTTGAAAGTCAAATTGAGATATATTCAAACTTAAAATTGATATTATTTACTAAAAATTGTGAAAAAAATATTATTATTAATAAAAAAAAATCAAATAATTATAACATTTATTATTGTATGGATTAATATTAAATTAATCTATTAAAAAAATTAATTTTAGAAATATTTTAAGTTGATTTTAAATTATCAATAATAATATTATACTATATTTTAAAACAGAGAGAAGAGTAAATAATAGTCTAAGGTACAATTATGGCAAAACATAATAATATTATAAAGGTATTAAAATTGATTACATTCATTTTGAATACATAAAATAATTGCCAAATATGAATTTTAAGTATAATTTTTTTTATCAAAAGCCTACAACTATAGCCTATACTTTATGGACTACAAAAAACTAAGAAGAAATAGGAGCCCCGTTAATAAAAGTTGCTCACTGGACTCAAAAAGGGAGGATATTTTTATAATTTATGTCATTAAGTAAACCACCGACTCAAAAAGCCAGATGGTGGTAACTTGCGCCATGTTTATTTATAAATATTATAAATTTTAAATTATAATTTTATGGCATAAATTATAATTATAATATTATATTTATTTGTAAAAATTATATTTGAAATAAGGCTATTAATTCTATCTTGGTCTTGTTTATTTTTAAATTTAGACTTGAGACTATTAATTCAGATATTATAAAATAATTTAATATAGGGGACTATAAGTTCAGAGATTATATAATGACTTAATATTAAACATGGTATTAAATAATTTCTCATTTTAAATTATTTTATAATTCATGAATTAATAGTCTCAACTTTAAATTTAAAAACAAATAAGACAAATATGGGATTAATAGTTTTATTCTAAGTGTAATCCTTACAAATAAATATAACCTTGGAATTATAATTCATATATTGGGATTATAATCCCGATATTATAATTCTTGCAAATAAACACGGCCTCAGTGAATAATTACTATTTGCTTTTATTCTTGTTGTCTGATAATCGTTTGTTACGTACTTGCATTACATATAATTGACCGAATAAGAAATATAGTTATTAAGTAAGGATGTAAAAGAATTGAGTCCAGTCAAATTTTAAGTTGTTCAAATTTGGTTTATAAATTTTTTTGAATATGAAATAAAATTTGATTGAGGTTTATTTAGCTATTGAGTCGATCAAGTACGATCTCGAATCGAGCTCGAATAGTTTGAACTTTTCAAACGAATATGATCCGAGTATCAATAAAAAATTATAATTTGAATAGATTCGAATAATTTATCAAATTTTAAACTTTATTAATATTTGAATCGTTTATATTTCGAGTTAAATTCAAGTCAAACCTTTAATCGAACGAGTACGAATCGAGACCGAACCATTTGACTCATTTTCCAGCCTTACTATTAAGTAAATGGTTAGAAAGTGTTATCAAACACCTCTCGGTAGTTATATTTTGACTTTTTAAAAGTTAATTAGTGGAATTAGAATATTTAAAATTAATATAAAATTATCTAATTTTAATGCAAATAATTATGACAATTGCAAATTAGATAAAAAAATTTTATTAATCATCATATTTGTTGTTTTTAAAATTTTAACACGAAAAATTAACCAACAAAGCAGGTTACGTCATATATACTTGGGATAAAGGATTAAAATATCATGCTTTATGTCTTGGATTTATCTTCCATTGGATTGGACCGCTTAAAATACATGTTAAAATGATGATGCTTTTAGCGTAACGATACTAAAGTTTCAAAAGCAAGCGACACGCTATTACCTCCTCCCATATATCTTCTTTCTTTCTTTTTTTAATTTTTTTTTATTAACATGTCATTTTCATGAAAAAATTATTTAACATATCGGGAGTAAATGAACAGTTTGTTCTTCTATTTTATATAGCAATATAGTTCATAAGAGCCCCACCATTATATAAGAGAGAGGAGCACACTATTCAACTACTCTCGGTACATCAAATAATTTCTCCATTTTCATGTATTATTATTCATTTTGTTTCACAAAGTTATTCGTAAATTTTATGAATATATTTTTATTCCGTTTACATTTTAGAATAATAAATAATGTTTGTTAAGTTATTTCTAGCAGTATAATTTTAGACTAAATATAATTTAAGATTCATCTTTCTTCTCTGGTAGTTAGACTAAATACAGTCTGAGACTTTATTTAAAACACCAAAAGGACAAAATCAAAGAACTTGATAGTGCATGAACTATAATTTTAATTATATTTAAACAGGAGAGTTGAATAATGATTGGAGTTTTTTTAAATTCATTGATTATTTTAATCTTTTTATATTATAGTCCACGAGATAATCCATCTGCTGAAAAGATTGAAAATTAAAGAATATTTACTGATGTTATATGAACTAAATATAATTCATATGATAACCTAACTGCTAGAAATGCTCTTAGTGTGTCATAATGATGAAAGTATGATGATGAAAGTATGATAATAAATTTGAGAAGACCGAGTTTTTATTTATTTATTATCACTACAAAGTGATTTGTTTTTGCAAATTAAACAAGAGAATTGATATTTTCTTAAATTTCTTTTGACATTAGTAATAAGTGGGGCTTAATAAAATCTTTTGAAAACATATATATATTTTTTTACAAATAATAATTCCTTTAAAAATAATAATAAATAAGATTACTTTTGCGAAACCGAAAAAGTATGTGACAAGTGAGGACCGATAAAAAAATGATTAAAGTAGATGATTGGCAATCAGAGGTAAAAAAAAGGCGTAAAGCACTAATGTAAAGATCATCTCTCCGTACAAATCGATAGCGATCCATTTTTATATTGTTATTATATATTATTTTAAGGCCTCCTTCATTAATTTGTTTAATCTAAAATGAACAACAAACAGAATGTTTTTAATAACGCCACAACGGCTTAAATCTTCCCTCGGAAATATGACTAAAGTTAAAACGATATATATATATATATATGCACATTATTATTATTAATTATATTTCACAATATGCTAATTTTTGGACTAATCCCTAAGTTAAGGTACTACTCTAGTCAACCACGTTACACACACAATGCGTTATTATTATTATTATTATTATTAATTAATATCTTATCATTATAACAATTGCATTAAGATTGTTCAGTTTTTGGCATCATTATATTTATAACACCCCCAGGTGGTGACTGGTTCAACTACGTAGAGTAAAACAAGTTTGGTGACTAATTGTCCATTATGAAGAGTAACTTATTATTATTTGTGCGACTAATGTAGTAATTCCAGTTCTCCTGTGATAGGAGTAAGTTGCTTTCTCAAAATATTATGGAACTCAATTCTCACGTGTAGATACTGTAATATTTAATACTAATTATACTTTTCACACCTTTAACAGAAAAACACTCATAAATATCTCAAAAATCCAAATTTAGTTGTAACCCAAATTAAATCACACTATATTATATTATATTAATGTATTAATTATAGGAATAATAGATTAAAATAGTGCAAGATAATTTTTATAATATATATATATATATATATATATCCTTCAAAAATATATTATTCAACTCATAATGTATAATTAATTATTGATGAAAAACTAAATAAATTTAGAAACCTACGATAATACTTCATCTATTTATATAAAATAAACGATACTAGTCATCTTTAAATTAATGATTTATTTGCTTATATATTCATACATCCGTTTATTTATGTATACATAGGTAAATTTTATTTAAAATCAAATAGTTATACTTATATAATTTAATAATAATAATAAATATTGTATAATTAAATAATATTGTTATCAAGAATATAAATTTTAAATAACATTAACTAAATTATATATATATATATATATATATATATATATATACATATATATATATATGATATAGTGATACAAAGTAGTATGTAGATAAAAAGATTTTGAAACCAAATATAGATGAAAAATAATATTTTTTTTACTAAATTTTAGACTTCTATTCATAAATTTTAGGGTTAGAAGACTATTCTCCTAAATTTTGGGGTTGAGAAACGATTTTAAATTATTAATTATATATCGAGATTTTTTGCTAAGGTTAATAAAATTTTATTTATAGTTAGAATTCATGCTAAATTTTAAGGGACCATTCCTAAAAAATTAAGGTTCAATGATGATTTTTGTACTATTTACTATATATATATATTTGTGTCCCTTGTATACGTATCAAATTATCTCACAAGTTTTTATTTCTTAGTCATCTTAGCTTTCCACTATTTTACTCAAAAAAAGCAACTAATTTATTGCTAATAGTAATTTTTTCTTATATACGTGTTCAAAATATTCAACATGTTTTCAATGCAGGAATAAAATTTTACAAATTCCTCCATTTAAATACTTGATATTCTCCGGACACATAACAACACATCTAAAAATCGTCTCTTTCAAGGCATTGTGGGATATATGTATAACTTTTGTGTCTCCATTTTCGATAATCCTATCGGATAACCTAATCTGAACTTTTAAAATTTAACTTTGATACTATATGTAATAACATGGGTTTAATTTTAAGTCCAAATCAAGTGGGATAATACCAACCGCCTTTGTATCCCTACCTCCAACAATCTAATCGATGATCTGATCCGAACTTTCGAGAGTCGACTTTGTGATCATATATGACGACATGAGTCTAATTTTAAATCCTAATCAAATCACCTAATTCACTGTCTCAATACTATTTTATAAGATTATATTAGTCTATCACAAGTTCATCCGAAAAGTCATGATTAAAACTATTACTACTAATAATTTGAATTTTTGTATAATATTAATTATCACATACATTCTAATGCAAGATTGGAGTGTTACTTTAGTGCCAAAGCATTATTCTTTTGTATTATTCGAAAAGAAGATGCAAAAATGCTGTATTATTAAAAAAGAAAAGCAAAAATGGCACATTACTTTTGTTGAAAGTGAAAAAAAAAAGACAGAATAACACATCTTACTGCAAAAATTGAAGTTAATACGAAAAATACTGATAAATATCTAAGAATTCCAAACATATGGGCCCAAAATGGAAAAAGAAAAAAAAGAAATTTCTGACCGGTCACTCGGTCACCTCCCTGCCATTACCAAATTGTTCCCCCAAAAAGAGCCAAACAAGCAAAATCCGTATAACAAACCACACCCAACTTGCCCTTTCACTCTCAAGTTCTCAACCTATACCCAATAATAACTTTAGCCCATCTTTTCCTTCCCCCCCTCAATTCCTCCGTTACTTCATCTCACTTTTCCCTCCCCACTCTTTACAATAATCCCATTCGCTGTTTTCATCGTCGATCCTTCTGGAATTCTCAAGATTCTTACCATCAATTTCTTCCCCGCTCTATATTTTCTCTCTCCTTCTCTCTCACTCTTATTTTATCTTTAGACTACAAACATCTTCGCGTTTATATAACGCCATTTTATAAATACCCAACACCCATTACCTCAAACCCTTCCCAAACACATTTAATCAATACCCTTTGCGAGAAAGAGAGGAAAACATTTAAGAGGAAATGGAGCGGAGTGGCTATAATCGTCGTGGTGGTGGCGCCGGCCGTGGTCGCAGCGGCGGAAGAGGCAGAGGCGGTGGCAGTGGCAGAGGTGGTAATGACTATCAGCAACATCATCAGGGTCAGTATCAAACTGGTGGGAGTAATGATTACCAACAACATCATCAGAGTCAGTATCAATCTGGTAGTGGGTATGGTGGAAGAGGAGGCGGTAGAGGTGGAACCTACATGAGGAGTAACCAGCCACCGGCTCAGCCGAGGGGATATCGGCCGGTTCAGGGTGGGCCCCAGATGCCACAGTCTGGTATGGGTCAGGGTGTGGGAGCCGGTGGTGAAAGAGGAGCCTGGAGTAGTGGTGGACCTCCTGTGACTGAGAGGGGCTGGTGGGCCACAGCCGTAGGTGGCGGTGCTCCTGCTGCTGCTGTTACTGGTGCTGTTAAAATGGATCCTGAACCCCTTCCTGGTATAGATCTATTAATGCACTCCTCCTTAGATCATTTCTGTATTTGCTATTTGTATGTATGTATGTATTGATTAACCATATTAATTTAATATGTTCACTGTTTGATTTTCTGGGGCATGTGTTTCTGTATATTTATGCTTATGTTTTTTTGATTTAATTTAATTTAATATGCATATTGATTGACTGGTATTATCTTTATGACGAGACTGTATTTTTTGTTGATACGGTTTATACATTGTGGAGCTATACTACCTATAACTAGATTTTGGGGATGATCATGTTAATTGATTTTTGAGGATATAAGATGGTAAAAACTACCCAGTCATCTATCCATGTTTTTCCGTTTTTTCTTTTTATGATTAGCTCTTGTACCGTTATAGACATGGTGTGTGTGGATTCATGTATTATGTTTCATGCAAGATAGATTTGGTTTACGTATGCGAATTTCCTTGGTGTACAACACCTTGTGAAATTAACTGAAAAGGAAGATGAAGCCATTTGGCTTTTAATTTTATTGTCTAAAGTGGATTATTAAGCTCATAAGTTAACTTGTTACTTCAGATATGCAGTTGCTACAAATATCAGATAGTCCACCTCAAGCTCTTGCAACAAGTATGGAAAACAGACTTCTTCCTATGAAACGGCCTGATAGAGGGGGCATGCTTGCTGTTAGGCCAACCCAGCTTCTTGTCAATCATTTCTCTGTGGCATTCAATCCAGAAAGCACAATAATGCACTATGACGTGGATGTTAAGCAAGTGATCACTCCTCGGAGTCGGTCTGCAAAGAAATCAATACCAAAGTCGGATCTGAATTTAATCAGAGAGAAGCTTTTCTCTGACAAAGCCCGTGGATTTCCGATGGAGATGACTGCCTATGATGGTGAGAAGAACATTTTTAGTGCAGTTGAGCTGCCTACTGGGTCATTCAAGGTGGAGTTGTCTGATGGGGAGGACACAAAAAGCCGCACTTATACATTTACTATTAAGCTTGTAAATGAGCTTAAACTTTCCAAGCTGAAGGATTACTTGACTGGAAAAGTCATGAATATGCCTCGTGATATACTTCAGGGGATGGATTTGGTAATGAAGGAGAATCCATCTAGGCACAGGATTCCTGTTGGTCGAAGCACATACCCTAGAGAATTCAGAAGAGAAGATGACCTACGGTGCGGGATTGCAGCATTTAAAGGCTTTCAACAAAGTTTAAAGCCCACTTCCCAGGGACTGGCCTTGTGTTTAGACTACTCAGTTTTGGCATTTCGTAAGCGAATGCTGGTTATAGACTTTCTTAAAGAGCATCTTCGGGGATTTGGAGGAGTAAATGATATCAGAAGGTTGAAACGAGATGTGATATACGCATTGAAGGGATTGAAAGTTACTGTAAGTCACCGATTTACCAATCAGAAGTATACTATAGCAGGACTAACGGAGCAGAATACTCAGGACCTATCATTTACCCTTGAAGATCCAGAGGGCAAGGATCCTCCACAGAAAGTTAGCCTAGTCGATTATTTCAGGGAGAAATATGGAAAGGATATTCTGTACAAGGATATTCCCTGCTTAGACGTGGGGAAAAATAACAGGAAAAACTATATACCCATGGAGTTCTGCATTTTGGTTGACGGACAGAGGTATCCAAAAGAGAATTTGGGTAAAGATGCCGCTTTATTGCTGAAGAAGATATCACTGGCTCCTGCATTGGAGAGAAAGAACACAATCTGCCAAATGGTGCGGGCTGAAGATGCACCTTGTGGGTATGTCTATTTTATTTTAGTTGCTTTTGTTTTCTGTTTTATACGTTTGTGTGCTTGCTTAAATTTTCTGGTTCTTATAGTTTTACTGTTGCAGATTGTTATATGTGTACTTTAATACTGTTATAGATTGTTATATTTGTACTTTAATTTTGTTTTCTCATGTTGTATTTGTTATTTCACTTGATTGCAGCGGGGATATTGTAAAAAATTTTGGACTTGGAGTCGACAAGAACATGACATCTGTCGCTGGTCGTGTAATCGGACCTCCTGATTTGAAGCTTGCTACTCCAGCTGGTAAGGTGAAAGTGATTAGAGTTGACAAGGAGAAATGTCAGTGGAACCTTGTTGGGAATTCTGTGGTTGATGGTAAACCAGTAGAGCGTTGGGCTTTAATAGATTTCAGCTCATCAGATCGCTACAATAGGCTGAATCCAGAAAATTTTGTTTTTAATCTGAGAAGTCGATGTAAAAATTTAGGAATTCCAATGGAGGAGCCTCTTGCTTTCCGGTCCACTGACATGCATGCGTTTACTGATATCAACAGGCTTAGAGTACTTCTCCAGAAAGTTGTTGACGAGGCTAGCACAAAGGGTAAGGGCAGATTACAAATTGTTGTTTGTGTGATGGGTGGAAAGCATTCTGGCTATAAGTATCTTAAATGGGTCTCTGAGACCCAAATTGGGGTAGTGACTCAATGTTGCTTGTCAAGTCATGCTAACAAAGGAAATGACCAGTATCTAGCAAATCTTGCTCTGAAGATTAATGCCAAGCTTGGAGGCAGCAACGTAGAGCTCATTGAGAGGCTCCCTTGTTTTGAGGGTGGAGAACCGGTTATGTTTGTGGGGGCTGATGTGAATCATCCAGGAGCGTGGAATGTGACATGTCCATCAATTGCGGCAGTTGTTGCCTCTGTTAATTGGCCTACTCCTACTCGCTATGCTGCAAGGGTTTCCCCTCAAAATCACCGTAAGGAGAAGATTGTGAATTTTGGTGCCATGTGCTTGGATCTGGTTAATACTTTTGCTAGACTCAATAAAGTCAAGCCAAAGAAAATTGTGGTGTTCCGTGATGGAGTCAGCGAAGGCCAGTTTGATACAGTTCTAAATGAGGAGCTACAGGATCTCAGGATGGCAATTTATGAGGAATACTATCGCCCAACAATCACTCTCGTTGTGGCGCAAAAGCGACACCAGACTCGTCTCTTTCTCGAGGATCAAGGGGGTGATGGGCGTCGAAATATCTCCCCAGGGACAGTTGTGGACACAATTGTTGTTCACCCATTTGAGTTTGATTTCTATCTTTGCAGCCATTATGGAAGTCTTGGAACAAGCAAGCCAACTCACTACTATGTTCTATTGGATGAGCACAATTTCACATCCGATCAGTTGCAGAAACTCATATACCAGTTGTGCTTCACCTTTGCTCGATGCACTAAACCTGTCTCCCTTGTCCCACCAGTGTATTACGCTGACCTTGTTGCTTATAGGGGCCGAATCTTCCAAGAGGTTTTGATGGAAATGCAGTCTCCTCCTTCAGCTTCATCATCGACTTCTTTCACATCATCCACTTCTTCATCTGCTGCTTCATACGATGAGACATTCTACAAGCTTCACTCGGAGCTCCAGAACGTCATGTTCTTTGTCTGAGATGTCCACTGCATGGGTCCGATTTTCTTTGCTATATGCAGTAGTCAAGGACATCACTGTTCACCGTCGAAAGTGCCCAAACGCAGGTCAAATCTCCTTCCCTATCCTTACTAGAAAAGGAGTTTATTTGTGTGAATCTAATGGGTGTCCATTTCTAGTTTGCCGGTCAAACCTCCTCAGCTGTGGTGCTAGTAAGGGAGTTTGTGTGTGAATCTAAAAGTCTCATGATTACCAGTGTCTATCTGGTAGCTTTTGCCCTGCATAACATTTGCAGGGTCACTTAAGTAGAACAAACTGTTTTATGTTAGGTGTTGGATGAACGTCTTTTGGGTTTGGAAGTCCCATCTTTTCGTGTTTGTTTGTTTAAAACTATGGAAGCTTTGGTATTAATCTATGTAATAAATTACTTGTGTGGTTTGCTTTCGACTCATTGCAAGTATGTAAGCTGTGATGCTGCTAAGTCTTTTGATTTTATGTTGAAGCCTCTATATATGCGTTACGCATGTCTTGCTTATATTTCATAAGGGTGTTTTATTTCGGGAAAAGGAAAGGAATAGAAGAGAAAGCTGGATACTTCTTTTTAAGATTGAAAAAAATCGTACGACTTTTCCTTTCCGGTCCTTCCCTTTCCCCTAAAATAAAACTTACAAACACTAAAGTGCTGGTGTTTTGTTTTTGTAGATTGGTAATAATATGCATCTCCTGCATGTGAAGTGCTACTGGCAGATTTTCATGTATTATGCAGCTAGCTAGGTACTCATCATCCGTTTCAAAATGATTTACACATGTTAAGGACCTAAGGCCACACCATTATAAGTTGTAACATGCAGTAGATTTCATTCTGACAATTACCCAAGCAGATCATTAATCTCTCTTCTTCTTCCATTTTAAAATTAAAGATACAATTAACTTTTAAGGTCAACGATGGTAAATTAAATTTCAAATTAATATGAATTTATTTAAATAAATTGATATTTTTACAGTACTTTTTGATATTTTCATATGAAAATTGTCATAATAGACTTATAGTGACGGTTAAAACTGTCGTTATAGACATATAATAATGATTTTTTTATGAAAATATTAAAATATGCTGTGAAAATATCAGTTTCTTTTTTTTTAATATTAACTGATACTAATTCTACAATCATTATAATTGTATAGTATATAACAAAAAGCATCAATCACAAAAAAAATAAAATAAAACTTTTATAAGTCATACTAATTTTGAAATTTAATATATTGTCGTTTAACTTCAAAAATCAAATTGTATCTATAATTTTAAAACAGAGATGGAGTAATATGCATTTTAGTTGTGTTGAATTTTATCAAAGCTATGTAGCATGTAATGTAATTTTTCTCTGCGACTTTATTATATGCAAAATATATACATGACATTTTAAGATGTTTAATAGTGCATTATTTTACTTTTTTATTTGTTATTATTCTTTGGTCAGTTGTAACATACATAATGCAGATGCACCATTCGCATGATTTCTTTCTCTCTTCCTATTATCAGACCCTTTCGGAAAATGTACGCAAATTTTGGCTACTGGTCTTGTTAATTGAGACTCTATTCGTATGACAGAGGAAGTATAATATTTATTTCTTTGTCTAAAAAAGAATCATATATATGAGGGAAAAAAGTTGTTCCATAAAAAATAATTATCCTTTTATTGATACTAAAATAAATTTATACAATGCTCTCAAATTTATAATTATAATTTTATAATCAAAAATCATAATACTCGTCAAACCTTCGTCTTCCCGATTTCTTCGTCATAAAGGTTAGAATTTTTCAAAAACCCTCGATTAAATATATAAATGTAATTTCGTTACCAATTTCCCTTTATTTTTTTATTTTTTTCTTCATTTCTTATGCTAAGTCATACCATGATGTTTTAATCTTCCGTTATTATTTTAATTTTCCTGTAATTGAAGAGGGCTCATTATGTTAATTTGCACTTGGATTATAACAACTCTAGTAATGCAAAAGCATTTGGTTTGAGCTGAACACTTCTCATTCAGATGATAAAAATTCATGCTTGATATTAATGGAGTAATGTTGAAACAATATATATATTTTTTAATGAGATTTTACTGTAGTTTATTCACAAGGTTGGAAAAACATTTCATCTGATCCAAAGTCCCGGGTTGAGCTAGTTACTAGTACGTATTGCTTGGTCAGTTATACATGAATCAAGTGCCATAGTTGGAACCATCTACATTTGAGCACTCTGCTTACTCAGGATACCTCTGAAATCATTCCCATTTTCGTTTACTTCTATTTCTTATTAATTAGAATCTTTGTCCGAAGATCATATGCTCAAGGTTATAAGTTCAAGGCTTCAAGCATAAGAATTTCAAACTGTGCTATCTTTTTGCAGCACCCATCGCATAAAAGAATCTGAGTTTTAACATGTTATCATTCTCTAATATTAGTTGAAATTCTGCAACTCTGTGAGGAGTACTAAATGTTTTTGTTCAACCTGTGATTGCAGTTGTGGCTGAACTTACTAAGTAATTCAAAATTTGAACTTCAGTTGCTAGCGCTTGTGCCGTTGTATACTGTAGGCATATATCTACGTACAGTTATATTTGTAGTTTCATATGAACTTTAAATGGATCTGAAAATAGTCACTTCTCCTTTCTAGATTGTCCCTTCGTTGGTGCTTGCTGCTTACTCACTGTTTTCACACACTCGGACAGTCTGCATCTCTTCGCTTGTAAAGATGCTTTTGTAGTTACATGGATTGGGTGCCTATCTATTCTTTGTACAGTTTTTATTCGGTTATTTTATGTATCATTTCTGTTTCTTTGCCGGAACCTTGGGCCTCTGGCTTGGTTGCCGCACACAACTTTGCACCCTGAATATAGATTGTATCCCTATTCATTCAAATTTTGTACTCAAGCTCTACTTGATAAGTTCATATAGCACATGTGGAAGATGCATGCTATTCCGTTTATGTGTTCATTTGACAGTTGACACTAGGTTTGTATCAGTAAGTAGATGATTCTGCTGTATGCAAACTAATAGTCTTAATTTGTAGACTGGAGTTTGAAGATGGTGAAGTTGACAATGATAGCTCGTGTAACCGATGGCCTTCCATTAGCAGAAGGACTGGATAATGGTCGTGATCCACAAGATGAATTCTACAAGCAGCAGGCCAAATCCATATTCAAGAATCTCTCAAAAGGCCATAACGAGGCTTCAAGAATGTCACTAGAAACTGCTCCTCTTGTTTTTCAGTATCCTGTCATTTGCTTGTAAAGTCCCTATTTACATACTTGGCAATTCGCTACCCTTCCATAAGTATAAACCTAAAGTGAAATTAAGCCCCAAATTGCAAAATTTTAGAGCAAAAGACTACTCTAATAGTACTATTTATTTATGTCTCCATATGAGAATGAGACACAAAAATAAGTAGAGACAAAGTTCTTTGAAAATATAAGAAATCCTAGAAAGTATTTTAAGACTTGTTATTGAATAGATCAAGTGAACACATATTTGCCGGAGAAAAAGCTGGTAATATATTATTTACTTTTATTAGGTTTGTTTCTAACTTACGCATGTATCAACCGTATCGTAAATTGTATCATATCGTAGGATACGTGATTTGTGTCATAAGATAAAGTTCTTATACTTTACAAATACTATATCAAATTTTTTCTGTATCGTAACGTAAGATATGTATTGTGTATTACGATAACAACTACTTTGATTAAACTACATATAACACAAAACAAATAGGCCAAAAACACACAAAAAATCCTCTGCCTTAGTAGGACAGACATCAGCTCCTAACTTAATTTCCACTATTGCACAGCTGTGAGGCAAGTGTGCCATGAACAGGCATTCTCCACTCGTTCATAATATATTATAGTAAATGTTGAGGCTAACTGCTCCTCTTCCTAAAACTTGTGTTTATTCATTTCAAGTCACAGATAATACTGATGTTGTGGTACTATGCTTTCTTATAGTAGATGTGATTGTGAAAGTCTTTCTCCTCTATTAAATGGACATATGGTGCCTTAAGTCCATCACCGTCAATGACAATGAAGTTAAATGCACTTGCCGTGTAATCATGTTCCTTGAAATGCTGTACCTTAACAAAAGTTTTTAGCTACATTATCGAAGGCCGCGTTTGTTGTTTAACATTATGTGATCGATCTTATCCGAAGAAACTAGCTTTCCAATACCTGGAAGATCTCAAGAATGAGTTTGAGAGAGTCAATGGAAGTCAAATTGAAACTGCAGCTAGGCCCTATGCATTCATCAAATTTGGTATGCTTATAAACCCTTCCCTTAAATAACTATTTACCTGTGTCCAATTTTTTCACTATTTCCCCTTACTTTTGTTTGGTAGATACATTCGTACAGAAGACCAAGAAATCGTATTCAGACACCCACGCACTCAAAGGAACATTGAAAAATTGAATGATGAACTCTATGAAGTCCAACAGATAATGATAAGGAATGTGCAGGAAGTTCTTGGAGTTGGAGAAAAATTGGATCGTAAGTTCTCTAACATCTTCAAAATTGTTTTCCCCCTTTCCAATTTGATTTAATGTTAGTAATTTTTTCTTCCTAAAGTGTTTATGCTTCTTATAGAGGCAAAACTTCTTTACTTTGTGGGCATGCATATTGCCGAGGAGCATGGACGTGGATTGAGCCACAATTTTTTACATGAAACGAACATACCAACATGAAAGATTTTAAGTAATAGGAAATGACTTTGGCGAGGAAACATAATTCTTTATATGAAAGTAAATATAAAAAACAAAAGTATCTGCTATGAAAAGTAACAGTAATGACATTTAGTTTGTGATGGGTGCATTTTAGGGATTTTTTTGTACCTGAATCTTTTTAGAGATTGGAGAGCCGCCCTCATCTGAGTGTTTTCTTTTTCCTTTCCACTTCTTTATAGGGTGTGTGGAGTCCTTGTCCCCCTATGCTTGTATTCTCTCTTTTCATCTAATAAAATTTCCTTTTTAAATTTCTTTTAAGAGTATTTTTCTTCACAACTCCATAATTGTCAAGCATCACTCATGAAAATATACTCCCTCGGTTCTAGAATATTTAAAAATCAACTTAAGACATTTTAAAATTTAAAAGTATACGAATCTATTAGTAGATATTTGTCAATAATTACGAATATCGTAAACTATCTATGAAGTACTAGTATTTATGAGACTTATTTCTTTTAAAATTATATGAATCATATCAATTTTAAATTTTGAAAATGTAGCGATTGACTTTTTGAAAGTCGATATTGATATTATATTTTGGAACAAATGGAGTACCTAAAAATAGCAAGAAGTGGCTATTTGTACAGTCACATATATAGGTTAAATTTATACACTGTTTACTTTTGGTAACTTTCTCCTTTCCGGTGTCAAATCATTCTGTAAAATTGATCATGAACTTGGTTTCTCCTAACAATAAATTTTTTTTGAATGCTATAGCAGTATATAGTTTGACATTTAAGGTTTGTCCACCTAGGTGTTAATTAAGAAGTGTTTAAGAAGTGGCTATCACAAGTCATAGATCAAGAGTCTTATTTTGAGCTTGGGAGACATCAAGGAAGTTTTAGACATGTATTTGAGCACATTCTTGAATTGTTATCACCCGTGTCCATACAAATATGGCTTCGTATAAGTCTCCATGCTTGTTTGATGCAATGGTGGTTAAAGACTTTAGATTAGTAGTTCGGTTCCTTTTATTGATTAGTTAGGCATGTTGCATTTTGCATATGGTACGTAATGCTTGAAAATTCCAGGGAGTTTGGTCGGGCATTCTCCAGTGAACTAAGCTGCATTTACTGCTCCAAAAGCATTATGCAGTTAGAATGACAGGAAGTAAGAAATCCAAGTATTCAAAGTAGACGGCGGCAGGGGCATTGAATGGTTAATTCTATGCACTGGTGTAAAGCAGAGAAATCGTAAACTTCACTCCAAATAACACAAGCCACCTTACAACAGCAACTGAGATTACATAGTGTCACACAAGACTTATTAGCATGTTGTAGATTAATATTGTGCATGGATCTTGAGTTATACCATCCTTGCATTTGTGGGATGCTTTAAACTGCTACAGTTCTCATTCATTTTTATTTCAAGATTGAAAAAGCATTTCCTATCAACCACTCCTATCCATGGTTGTTTTCTATATTGTAATATTTAACTGTATGTTTGGATGTTTCAAATTCACTATAGTGACAATATTGCCTGTGTTTCCAATCCTGCAGAGGTCAGTGAATTGTCAAACCGTTTGACATCCAGAATCTCGTACCTATGCTGATAAGGCAAGAGATCTGAATAGCAGGTTAGCTTCTATAACTAATATCTTAAATATCAGTTTATTTCAATATTATCTGCTGAAGCAATTTTAGCCCTTAAATGCTAATTTCTGATACACGTGGCCTTCTTTGGGTACATATCTGTTTTTTCTGTCTTCAAATGATATGTATGTTATTCTTTACATGTTTTTAGAGGGAAAAGAAATGGTATGTGTATGTTTTTTTGCCTTTTAGTACTGACAGCTTAAGTTTTCAACACATTGTTTCTTTTTTTGCTCTGTTAATCTAGGAAGTAGTTTCTAGGGACCAGAAGATCAACCAGTTCAAAACATAGGCATGAATGAATACTTTTTATTATATATATATATATATATATATATATATATATATATATATATATATATATATATATATATATAATATAAAATAGAGCGGCTCAAATCCCAAAATTTTAATATTTAACGGCCTCGAATCAATTTAGATTTCAACATCCAACAGTCTAAAATCATTTGGAGCTTCAACATCCAACGGTCACTAATCTATCTCTCATTTTTTCTCCATTCAACATCTTTTTTTCAAAAATCTATCCACTTATATTTCTCACCCAAATTAAATTCACTACTACACTATAATAATAACAATAATAATAATAATTATAATAATAGTAATAATAATAATAATAATAATAATAACAATAAAAAAAATTGCATGTAAACAACATGGGTTATCTTTTTAGCATCGATGTCATTTTCTTGTTTTTCGGGTATTGCGGTCGTTATGTTTTCACATGCAAATTGATTTGGGCAGAAAATCACAGAGACGGCTTAGATTCATTCTAATTGATTTGTAAGTTATTTTAGGTTGCAAAGAGTCTTTAGGTAACAGAGTATTTTTTGAAATTTTAATTTATGTCGTATCTTCAGGCATGGGCAATTACGTGTCATCTCTTTGGTGTTTTTGCAAGTTATATCGAGAACAACTATTGTAGTTGGCTTTGACTTATGGTATGAGAATCTTTTGTCCAATTTCAAGAAAAAAATATTGAGAAAAAAATGTTATGCCAGTTATGGTAATGCAATTTAGTTGGTGTTATGACAATATTTTTTTGTTTGGTCTTAAATGACTCATTTTATACTTTTGGGTATATATGCAAAACCTTTTCTTTTGAATTTTTACATCTTTTTTTTCCTCATTGGATCCCACCAAATGGCTTGCGTACCTTTTTTCCAAATGAAATACTGTTCATGGATCATATTGATCGTTGGTTAAAGACATTTGAGGCAAATAAATGTTGCCAAACTTCTCATTCTGTTTTGTTAATAAAAGAAAAGTGTGTGGGATATCCGAAAATATTATATTACATAAATTTGAGTCTGCTATCGTCAATCAATTAATTGCTCAAACATGCCAATAACTAATTTTAAGTTAGGAATGAATAGCACACTAATGTTTGCCTCAAAAAGAAATTATGACTGGATTGAATATCAATTTTATTTATATTAATGATTTCACTCTCAGTTCTATTATGGAATTAAGAGTCCACAATAGTTCTAAATTTTTCAATCTAGAAATATCAGATACAGTAATCAATTGTTATATTAGTTGTATCATGTCTTTAGACCCGGGTTATCCCTAGTTATAGATATACGAGTATTATATATTATAATTATTTTTTAAACATTTTGATATTTTGGTTGTACATTTCATAAATATTATCAATCGATGAATGGTTTATAATCCTCTAATTTATATTTATGATTATAGGCTTTGATTCGAAAATGGGCTCCCGTCGGCATTGTGATTGGAATTGTTTACCTTCTCTTTTGGGTCAAAGGGAAAATTTGGTGATTTCTTTTGGGTTCTTGATATGTGGAAGAATGACCAGAGTCCAAACAGTTAGCTCGCAGTAAAAAGCTGTTGGAAGTTTAAACTTGACCAATTTGGTGATTCTCAGTAGAAGAGTGCCGACTTCAAATAAGACAATAATCCTGGAGTCATTTTAATTTTTAAAAAGTTAGTCACTACTCCCTCCTCGGCTATATATATATATATATATATATATATATATATATATATATAATTAATATAGTGGATTTTATCATTTCCTTATGAGTGGTGCACAGAAACGGAGTCGGTAGAAAAAGTGTTAGGTTGGGTGACAAAGTGGATATCAAAATCAGGAAGCTCTTGATTAGAAGAAGAAGATCCACTTTAGGCTCGTGGGAATCAGTGTCTCTCACAATTATTTGACTTAATTAGTGACATCAAGTCATGGTTCAGAATGTGAATGGCATCCATTTTTTCAAATAAAAACAGTAAAAAAAAAAGAAGAAAAAGTTATGGGAAACAAATCTATTCTTTAGATCGAGACATGCATATTGGACTTTAGATCTCAATCTTCATTCACTTTATTCGTTTCTTCATGTGGGAGTATAAGAGTTCCTATTTTCAAATCAATATATTGCCATTATTACATATTCTCTTGTGTTATAGTTGTTAGGGGTGATTCACATTTAGTGTTAGAGGTCATCTGACGACTACAATATTTTGAAAAGGGCTTTGCATTATACTTTCAGGAATGGTTATGGGTTTTTTTTTGGCCATCATCATATTTATACCATCTATTTATAAATTCTACCCCTCATTCAAGTAAAAAATAACTTACTGTAATATAATATTGCGATAGACAATTCTTCTACTACAACATTGTGTGGCTGTAGGAGATTTGTGTTTTTAAATTATGGTCCCTAATTTTTATAGTAAACGATGAAAAATATGATAGTTATATAAGATTTTATGGTCATCACCATTTATTATGATTCAACTCTTATATATATTTATATTTAAGTAGGATTATCAGTTGAGCTAAATGAGTTGGGCTTAAAGTTGTTCAAACTTGGGTCATTTAAATATTAACGAGCTTAGGCTCTCGAGTTTAGGTTCAACCCATTCGGACTTATAATATGTTGTTCAAATTTAACTCATATGTGATCTCGGGTTTTGGGCCTATTTTCTATTTTTTGTAAAGTCCAAACAAAAAAAATATAAAATTAATATGTTAAAAATGAATAACAAAAAACTAATACAACTCATTATTAAAACGATATTAGTTTGTATTAATAATCAATTGATAAAAATATTAAAATATTTGCAAGTCATCAGATTTGAATATCACCAAAATTTAGAAATTTGAACTTTAGACATACAAATAATCATGATAATAATACATCTTTAAATTATTTACATAAGATTAATTAAGATGACAAAGTATTTAAATACTATAAATAACTTTAAAGAAAATATGGTATTTAAATTTTAGTTAAAGACATTATATTAACATAAATTGTGAGTGTAAATATAAAATAGTCTATATATTTATATGTTTTTAACATTATAATTCGGATGGGCCAAATAATCTTTCACCACTAATCCATGCGCCAACAATTTATTTAATTAATTAGGAATATTGATCTGTCCTCTTCTTTTTCTCACGACATGAGATTTTCGTTTTTTATTTTGATAAATTGTATCCAAAATTTATTAGATTTCACCAAAAAACAAAATAAAGAACGGGAGAGAGACAGACAGACTGACTGACTAGAACGTGTTCCCTGTCAGGTTCTCTTGATCTTAGCCAAACACTGCTCATAGGATCCTCTCTCCTCCATTAATGAAACAGTTCAAAAAGATTACTGTACATTATAGATGGGATTAAACAGTAAACAAAGACTTGAACACTTCATAGATTAGAACGTGTTCCCTGTCAGGTTCTCTTGATCTTGATTACTGTTTTTTTTCTTCTGGGTATATAACACTAAAACCCACTGTATAAAAGTTGATTAGTAGAATAATAGTACAAAATTTTCACTTGTTTATATACCAAGGTTAATTTATTTGAAATATTATGTTACGTTTGGATCAAAGAAATAAAATAAAATAAAATAAATATAATAATTTTAAATATATATTTTAAATTATTTCAAGTATATGTTTGATTGTTGGTGAAAATGAGTGGTTTAATGTAATGGTAAAATTATGATACATATTCATTCTATTGGAATAAATTTTATCTCACTCTTTACACATAGAATAAAAATCAAAGGAATAGAATGAATTTTCATTCCATTAAAATGATTTATTCTCCAAAATAATTATTTAATATATTATTTTTCATTTCATTTATTTTATTCTCTCAACCAAACATAGCATTAGAGTGTGAAATTTGATTATTAGTCTTATATAAAAAATAGTATTGTGTTTGATTTATTATCTAGGAACTAAACTTCAGGTTAAAGAATAATACGAGGGACTAATTAGAGGGAGAGGAGAGGGTCGGTTTCATAGTTGGGATTAAGTTTTTTTTAGACATAGTTGTCTTTATTAACTTTTAATTTTTATAATTATTTTTATTAGATTTTTTTATATATAACAGATTCATTACTCAATAATATTTCATAAACTAGATACATACTCGCACGTTGCTGCGAGATTATTCATTTTGTTGATACATTTAATAAATTAAACTATAATAAGGAGATGGAATATTTATAAATTAAAATTTTATTAAATAAATATATAACAAAAATAACTCATATAATTTTGCTCCAATGTATACAATTACATAATTATTTAGTTTTGTCAAAAAACACTTGATAGTCAGCAATACATTAAATTTTCCGACTCCATCTAAGCAGTACATTTTAAATGACAACCGTGAAAATTTTAGATCTATGAAAGAAAATTAATCTTACTGTATAACAGAAAATTATAAGAATGAGATAATTATTTGTGATGTGATTTGTAATGAAAGTGTTAGTCTCTATTTATATGGTGAATAAAAAACGTGTTTACATCAATCACCTATTAATTTGGGATAATATCAATTTAAAAAAAAATAGCTATAATTATCTTTTAAAAAAAATTGAAAACCCAAATATGAGAAATAATTTTCTACATGAGAATGGAATAATAATTTTGTGTGAAAATCATTTGTAAATAAAGTTCAAAAGCCTAAGTATTAGATAATAATATGGGATTCAAATTTTATAATTGACATATTTATTGGATAAATACCAAATTGGGATTGCTACAAATTTTATTTTTAAAGACCAAATAATCAGGTTTCTATGTAGTTGTTGGTTTATATTATTTAGGATGCCAAAATCAAGTTGAATATTAAATCATAAAATTAGATTTCATAATATCCAATAATCAATATTAAAATCAAAAAAATTCATCCAAATAATCCAAATTAACAACCCAAACATGATTATGCTAAAAAATATCAGAAATTAATAAATTTTAAAACCAAAAAGTCATCAGTAAAATGATTGAATGGTTAAAATTAATTTGAACCAGTAAAGTTGTCATCTTTCTCGACTTTGATTTTCTTTTGCAACTTGTTAGTTGACATTTCAACATTAGTTGACTGAGATCCTTGTACATCATTGTCGCTGATTGAATGTATAGGCATTTTGTTTATAGGTGTAACATAATTGACAGCATCAGGTAATGACTCCCCTGTATAGACTATAATACCAAAAATACAACAAACATATAAGAAAATGTTGAAAATGTAGGTAATATTTTTTATACCAATTATACATATAAAATTGAGAATACGTAAAAATATATGTGATAATAGGTACATGTAATGATAATACATGAGTTCCATCACATAAGAAAATTATATGTAAATGATGAGATAATATGAGAAAAATATTGTAACAATTATTGTTAGTATTTGTTTAATATGAAAAAAATACTGTATTATTAGTATTTGTTTAATTAAAAAATATCAATTTATGATTTTGATGTTGTAATATTGAGAAATTAAATTAGTTGATAAATATCATATCAATTTAGATTTGTAGTGATTTTATAGATTATAAAATCAACATATTAAAGTGAGATTGATTAAAATATCACTTTAGATTTTGATCATGAGAATGAAATTTAAAATATTAGAAAAAAAATCAATAGTTAAAGTATGAGATAATATTATAAATATAATTTTGTAGTAATTTTAGGATATAAAAATCAATGTTTGAAAATTAAAAAAGATATGTTTAATTTAGGAGTGATTCATCAGTTTAATTTGTAAAAAATAATAACAATAATTTTAGATTTGTAAAAAATAATAAGAATTTTGATTTTTGTAGTGGTTGTTTAATTAAAAAAAAATATCAATTTATGATTTTGATGTTGTAATATTGATAAATTAAATTAGTTGATAAAATCATATTAGTTTAGATTTATTGTGATTTTGGGGATTATTAAATTAACATATTAACATGGGATTGATTAAAATATCAGTTTAGATTTGGATAATGAGAATAAAATTAAAAATATTAGAAAAAATTCAATAGTTTAACTATGAGATAATATTAAAAAAAATATTGTAATAGTTATTATTACTATTTGTTTAGTATGAGAAAAATAATGTATTATTAGTATTTATTTAGTTAAAAAATATCAATTTATTATTTTGATTTTGTAATATTGAGAAATTAAATTAATTGATAAATATCATATCAATTTAGATTTATAGTAATTTTGGGAATTATAAAATCAACATATTGACATAAGATTGATTAAAATATCAGTTTAGATTTGGATAATAAGAATGGAATTAAAAATATTAAAAAAAAAATCAATAGTTGAAGTATGAGATAACATTATAAATATAATTTTGTAGTGATTTTAGGATATAAAAATCAGTGTTTGAAAATTAAAAAAAATACGTTTAATTTGGGAGTGATTAATCAGTTTATATTTGTAAAAAATAATAACAATTATTTTAGATTTGTAAAAAATAATAACAATCCCGATTTTGGCAGTACTTATTTAATTAAAAAATATCAATTTATGATTTTGATGTTGTAATATTGAGAAATTAAATTAGTTGATAATATCATATTAGGTTAGATTTGTAGTGATTTTGGGGATTATCAAATTAACATATTAATGTAGGATTGATTAAAATATCAGTTTAGATTTGGATAATGAGAATGAAATTAAAAATATTAGAAAAAAAATCAATAATTCAACTATGAGATAATATTAAAAAAAATTCTATAGTAGTTGTTAGTATTTGTTTAATACTATAGTATTTTTTTTAATATGAGAAAGATACCGTATTATTAGTATTTGCTTAATTAAAAAATATCAATTTATAATTTTAATGTTGTAATATTGAGAAATTAAATTAGTTGGTAAATATCATATTAGTTTAGATTTGTAGTGATTTTAGGAATTATAAAAATTGGATGCGTTTTCGTTAGTTTTTATGTAAGGAATTTTTTTTAATTTGGCATAAGAGATGTGGCGGATTGTGTGAATGACATTTGTCAATTGATAGTGTCTATGTACTGCATTTTAATATATATAATAGATTTATTCTGTATCTAAGGTTTCACTATCTTTATCTTTTTCAAGTAAGATTTTAATCTCTATCTCTCTTTTAAGTAAATTAAAAAACAAAATTTTATATATACTTATTCATAGACTTCGGGGTTACTACTTATAGTTCTAAATGTAATAATATTTTATGTAGAATAATTTTTATTATAATTTAGTATAAAATTATTCTTATCGTGCAAATTTATAATTTTTTAATTATGTGTAATAAAAAATTATATTGAAAAGTACAATTAAGAAGAGTTTCTTTTTTCGGATTCTAATAAAATTAAAGAGATTCCAACAACAGATACAAACAGTTTGGGGTAAAAAAAAGGTTTGACACTAAAAAATACATTTAAATATCTATTCTTTTTTTTATTTTTTATAGAACAAGTTATTATTATTATTTAAAAATATTTTTTGTATGGGTATACCTGAAATTATTTGATCAGGATATTTAAATTGTTTTTAACAAATAGTCTGATTTTAAATAAAATTATTTGATTAAAACAAATATTGAATTGGACAATATTTAGTCTAGTCCGAAATAATAATTCGGAGTAAAACAAATAATTAGTAAAATAGTCCCATTTAATCTAATATAAAAAAAATAGTTCAGGGACTAATAATAATCCTTTGTATTATTTAGCAAAATAATAATAATAATAATACTTTGTATTAGTCTTACCAAAATGACCCGCTTAACCCCAAACATTACTGTTTTCACTTGCCCCATGCGTGGCTCTTGTGAACGTGTACTCGTAAAATTAATATAATGGTCAAAGCAATTAAACACGGAAAAGGCTAGCGGTAACAACCGATTATTATTATTTTCTTATAAATGATTCTTAAAAAATAAGTTTAATTTTTTGTAATTAATTTTTTTATAAAATATAGTGATTTAAATGTATATAAACAAATAGTGTTTATAAACTGTACAATACTGTTTGTTTATATACATCAAATCACATCTAAATCACTGTATTCTGTAAAAAATTTAATTTCTAAAAAATCAAATTTATTTTTTAAGAGTTATTTTAAAAAAGAAAAAAAATCAACCGGTCGTTAGACCGGTTCTCATCTCCCGGTCCCGCACCCATTAAACACAACTCTTTTTATTTTATAATAATAATTTTATTTATTATTTTTTATCATTCAAAAGATTCTACATAAAAATATTATTAAATTTATCATCACATTTTCATGATTATGAGATTATTATTAAATTAAATTCTTCATAAACATAAGGGAAAATACAAAACAAAAATTATCCTTAGAATTTATAAATTTTAAAATAAAATCTTTTCTATAAAATGCAGGGATTATTTTAAAATATGAAAAATAAAAAGAGAAAACTCTATGAGTATATCTTGAGTGTTTGATTCATAAAAAAAAAAGTTAAAAATCAAGCACTCAAGAAATTTAAAGGTAAATATAAAATAAAATTTAATTTTTTTAATATTATGAATGAGATTTTTTTTGTGAAATCAATGGAATATTAACATACTCGAGGCATCCTTGGTCAGGAGTAAGTTTTGAGAACAAATTATACACAAAGTTTGTTTTTTAAACCTATATTATTAATATATAATAAATTTAGAGATATATTTTAAAATAATTATTAAAATATCATTAAATATTTATTTATCTGATAACATTAATTTTGTTGTAAGAATATGCATAAAATGTAAATTTTACCTACATCTTGCCCTTCAACCTCATGAGACTTTGTAGCCTTTTTACCCTCTTTCCTCGAAGATAGTGATGAGCGTGATTGTAATCACTGAGTTTCAACCGTTCCAAAGAAAATTATTCAAAGATAAGACTGCCATTTTAAGTTTTCTCTCTCCTGCGAAGACTTTTGTTTGATTATTCATGGATGCAAATTAAGCCGGTGACGCCATTGTAGCGGAAGCAAACCCCAGCCAGCAATCGTGACAACATAGCAAGCGTCACCCAAACGACTTCAGCTGCCCAACAATAAACAACAGGTAAAACCAACACCCATGGCCCAACCCCAGCACTTTCTCTCTCCCTTTGTCTAGAATAAAACAAGGAAATTTCCCACTTCTTGCCATACAAAGAAGGAAACTTCCCATGAAATTAGAAAGTTTAACTTTTGTTCCCTTTTGCTTCTTCAACTCTACTGTTTATTGATTGAATTTTAGCTTTCACCTATTGGGTTTCTTGGATCTGGCCGTAAGATTGAAGCTTTCTATGAAATTGTTCAGTTTTGACTGGTAATTTGTTTGGGTTTTGATGCGATTTGTGTGAGCAGCTCAATTCCTTATGCTGTGGAAATTTAACTGAGATCTGGTTGTGTTTTTGGAATTCTGTTATCTGTTTGCAGTATTATTAGTTCTTGTTTTAGTATGTGTTTTTTCCTTTATTTTATGCTGATTATAATGGGTTATGGTAACGTTACCAAAAGGGTTCATGGCTTGATTCATTTTCTCTAGTACATATATAGTTTTGGTATTGGAAGAAAGGATTAGTTTGGAACACAGAGGTGAGAAGTTGTCCATATTACACACTGTTTGCAATTTTCTTCTGATTTTGATCATATATTATACTCTTGCTCCTGAGAAATGGATTGAACAATTGCTTTTCAATAGTTTGATAAGCCCTAGAAATTAGTACTCATCTATTGGTTGAACTTTTTACCCATCTCGAATTGTATTATAACTCAAAAATAGGAATAATTTCGAAGTTTTAAGCAATGGAGAATTCTACCGAACCATCATCATCGGTTAGCTTTACTTCATCTTCCCTTGTATCTAATGGCTCCACAGGATACAATTTATCTGCCTCCTCTGTCTCTGAGACAGGGTCTACTCTTGAAATCATCAGTTTAACTAAGCTCAGTGCTAGCTTGGAGCAACTTATGGTTAGTTCTAGTAGTGGTGATTATACCGATGCAGATATTGTAGTTGAGAACATACCTGTAGGCATTCACCGTTGTATATTGGCTGCTAGGAGTAAATTTTTCCAAGAGCTTTTCAATAAAGACAAGGGCTCTATGGAGGAGAAGGAAAGTAAACCAAAATATTGCATGAGTGATTTGTTGCCATATGGTAGTGTTGGATATGAGGCTTTCCTTATTTTCTTAAGCTATTTGTATACTGGAAAGCTGAAGCCATGTCCACCCGAGGTGTCAACCTGTGTTGATGATGGATGTCCGCATCATGCATGTAGACCTGCTATTAACTTTTCTGTGGAATTGATGTATGCATCTGCCATATTTCAGGTTCAGGAGCTGGTTTCACTTTATCAGGTTAGATGTGTTCTTTATGCTGATTAATGTTTATTCATTCAAAGTATAGTTTTTGTTGATAGTTTAATACTAAAAGTGCCAAAATGGGGGTGTACCCAAGTACACGTGCAGTAAGCAAGCATATGGAAAATAAAAGGCATACCCTTGCCCTGAGAAAATCCAAATCCCAACCCCATGCAGGAACCTAAAACAAACTCCAAATGTAGTCAAACCTGGATAAACTATGAAGCCGGGAAAAAAAGAAGGCTAAGAAAGAGAAATCTAATATGAACCAAAAGTCTTGCTCTAGCTTTTCATTAACGGGTGTCTCTCCTCCAAATTGTTCCACAAATGCTAGGAGGCACCAAGCGCCAACCAAAAATAAAGTTTTGAGCCATCCCCAACCACTGTCTTATAAACTCCTCATGACCGGAGCTGATATCTTTCAACAACCCTCATCCAAAAGGGAAAGAGCTAACCGAGGCAGGAAAAAAACCCCTCCCCCCCCAAAAAAAAGACCAAAACGGCTAATAACCACCTTCCTTCAAGGCTGCTATCCTCAACCAAAAACCTCCAAAGCCTTTTTTCCAAACAAAGCTTAGTAAAAAATACTCAAGTAACGTATACCCAATCCCCCTCAGACTTTTTGAGAACTGATATCATTCACTCATTCAGGCCAAGTTTCCTTATCTAATTTGACGTGCCTTATATCTTTTGAAGCAAATTTTCGTAACTAGATGTTTTTAAATAATGTTCATCCTAAGTGGTTGTTGTATAATATCTTGGTTGTGCACCATTTTCGAATTTCATGGCAAGCAGAGGACCGTTGAGAATATGAATGTCACACATTGGAGATTGGACAAATTTAGCCTCATGCGAGGAGAATTCCTAAACCATAATTTTATGTTTGCACCATTCTCTAACAATATTAAGCTTCTACACTAATCGGTAACTTAACAAGGACATCACTGTCAAGTATCATGTACAATGAGAATTATTCAGATGCACTCTGGCTGAAATGTGTAAGTTGGCAGCCTTTTTAAACCTACCAAGTTTTCCATCTTATATTTTGCTGAAAAAACCTTTTAACTGAAAATTGTTTGGATTAAAGATATCAATAAGAAAAATGAAAAAAATAGTTGGTCATAAGGCTTAATGGATTACCAATATAGTTATGCAGTGGCTGTTTATGAGCCATTTTTATATTATCTTTATGGCGCTTGACTGTGCATAGGAGCGGACAGTACAAGAAAACATCTAACACATCTGAAATTGTTGATTTGCTAACACATTTTGATTTTTGATGAGATAATTTGCTAAAATTAATATAAGTTGAGTTTGTTTTGTTTCTTCTGAGGTTTATCTGCTCTTATATAATAAGAGGATTTCTGAATAGTATTATTTTATCAATCAAATATATATCAAGTATCTGGGATGAGGAAACATAAAGATTTTATGGAAATTTCTGTCATTTCGGATCCCAACTACTGATGAAAACTGAATACGTGCAACTCTTGAAAAATGATATAAACGTTACTGTTTTCTTTAACCACTATTTAGAAATTTTATCGCTTTTTGTTCCAAGAATGAATATTTTATTTACTACTATATTTAAAATTGCAGCGTCGTCTTTTCAACTTTGTCGAGAAGGCTCTTGTTGAAGATGTTATCCCAATTCTTGTGGTTGCCTTTCGTTGTCAGTCAAGTCAGCTTCTCACTCAATGTATTCATAGAGTGGCACGATCAGATCTTGATAGCATCATCCTTGAAAAGGAACTCCCATATGAAGTAGCAAAGGATATTAAGAGTCTTCGCCTTAACACTCAGGCAGACAGTGACAATGATGTGTTAACTGATGATCCCTTGCATGAAATGAGAATTAGGAGAATACACAAGGCATTGGACTCAGATGATGTCGAGCTTGTGAAACTTCTCTTGACTGAGTCTGATATAACTTTAGATGAAGCTACTGCCCTGCATTATGCTGTTGCGTACTGTGATCCAAAAGTTGTATCTGAGGTGCTTAGTCTGGGTATGGCTGATGTCAACCTCCGCAATGCTCGGGGTTACACAGTTCTCCATGTTGCTGCATTACGTAAGGATCCATCAATAATTGTACCACTTTTGAGCAAAGGAGCTTGTGCATCAGAAACAACACTGGATGGGCAGAACGCTCTTAGTATATGCAAGAGATCAACAAAGCCAAAGGATTATAATGCGAAAACAGAACAGGGTCAAAAATCAAATAAAGACCGGTTGTGCATTGATGTGTTGGAGCGCGAGGTGCGTAGGAACCCAATGTATACAGATGCATCAAGCTCCTCTCCAACAATGACTGATGATCTGCACATGAAGCTGCTGTACCTGGAGGACAGAGGTAAGTTTGTTGAGATGGTACTTTACTTTTTGCTGTATTATTCAAGAATATTATGGCCAATTGGCCATTTTTTTTCAGATGATATATTATGGAGGATGCTATTTCTCTCTCGTGAGATTTGGTTTCATTCAAATTGAAGAAACTAGAAATTTATTTAAAAGAAACTGGGAAAACATGTCCAA
This sequence comes from Hedera helix, assembly GCA_947179155.2. Taxonomy (NCBI): domain Eukaryota; kingdom Viridiplantae; phylum Streptophyta; class Magnoliopsida; order Apiales; family Araliaceae; genus Hedera; species Hedera helix. The sequence goes on from OX359273.1 coordinate 36,967,051, forward strand.
AAATTTAAATAATCTTTCACTCAACCGTAGTACTTTCTTCAAGTTCACAATTCAGAAGTGCTTGTGTTTATAAATTTTGGCATGTGAAAAAGTTCATTTGCTTTTCTAGTTAAGCCACCCATTTTCTTCTTTGCACTTTCTTATGCTTACCTTGATGGTAAGATATGACAGTTTTTTTGATTAATTCTTAATGTGTGCTACAAAAAATTCGCCCTTTATTAAAAAATTATTAGACACTTTACTTCGAGTTGACCTCTAACTAATAATTAGTGACAGGGCTATTTGATACTTATTTTTGCTTAAGCAGTCATCGGCAAATAAACTTAGCTGGTGCTTTCCAGTAGAAGTAATATTTCATTTGGATGAAAACATACTACAGATGATCCTTTAATTCAACTAGATATATTTGGTGTTGTAATTATTTAAAATCTATTTTCTAGTTAAACTATTTTGTTTTTTCTAATAACTGGGAAAGCAAGAATTTTGATTATGTGAAAGCAAATTTGAAGCAATTTTTCTTTCTTATCTGTGGCTAGTGACCAATGGAAGTACGTTGACAGTGCTAACTTGGAAACTATATAAGTTATGCATACCCATGAATTCAGCCAAGAGTTGCATATGCTAATATGCATTAAATCCCAAGTTACAGAAGTTATATCTACTGATTAAGAACTTGAGCTCTTGCATTTTTTTTCGTTTTGGATTTTAAGTACCTATTGAGGCTTAATAGCAAAATGGGTTTAATGTTAATTATATTGTATATTCCTGGTGTAAAAATATCAGATCTATCAGTTTTCTTCTTTTTCTATTTTTAACTTTTTTCTTGATTGAAGCAAATGTGTCTGTGTCCTGAAGTCCTATGGTTACACAGATCAGTTCTTAGTAGTTTTCTACCGTCTTTGTGTCACAGTGGCATTTGCACGATTACTCTTCCCATCAGAAGCCAAGCTAGCAATGGAGATTGCGAATGCTGAGACAACATCCCAGTATGCCGGTCTTTTGGCATCAAAAGGTTCAAGTGGCAATTTGAGGGAGGTTGATTTGAATGAGACACCCATAGCACAGAATGAAAGAATCCTTTCAAGGATTGCTGCCCTTTCAAAAACAGGTATGTGCAAGTTCAAAAATCTAGAACCCCTTTCAGAGGATTTATTTTGTTTTGGGTTGATTGAATTGGAGAATGTTGTCCATCACCACCTGTTCCTTATGCTTAATGAAGGCAGAGACTGTCAAAAATTCTGTCCCAGGATAGAGTTATAGGTGGCGTCTCATTATTTTTCACCAGTTTAATAAGAGCTTAGGTGGTTGAAATATGGGTACCCTCTTCCGTTGTACGTGCTTTTCTTTAGCTATGAATTTTGACATTCTACATACCATTCTGTAACTCTGCATTTTTTGTCTGAGTTGAACAATTGCTTGGCGGTTATTACCGCTAGTAGTTTATATTAAGCAGTTTCTCCATTCACCCTGTGTCACACTTTATGTTCTGGCAGGTACCCATGCTTTCTTATTATTGTGTTTGGTACTTCTGGGAATATGTGAAACTATTATGCTCTATATGGTTTGGTTTTTAGATTTTAGGATTTACTCTGGAGTGGCTAAATGATTTTATTCAATTTACTATATTATTCTTAGTGGGTATACTTGGTAGTAGAAATAGTTTTTTTATGGTGCAAAGGTTTGAATGTGTGAGCACATCCAATTTGTGCAAGAATATGCATAAGCCATAAGGTTAGGTTTGTATCTAGTCTTTTCCTCCAATCTTACTGAGTTTGTTACTTTATTTAGAATTTCGAATCATTATGTTGGGTTTATGTCTTCTCTAGAGTTCTGAGAATTCGGGACAAAATCGCAAAACTACTTCATGAATTGTAGATGAAATATTCATCAAGTGAGCATCAGCCATTGAATCATTGCGCTAAAGTTTATATGACAATATATTCCTATAGTTTATGAGAATGGTAACTTGAAGTACACAATTTCGTTATATTCTTAAAAGGTGGCTTATTTTTTAGTCTAACGCAGGACTAGGTTCATAATTATCATTCTTATGTTCTGTGATTTTACTTTACTGGAAAAACTACTTTAAAAAGAGTTGTGATTGTACTGGTGGCAGTGGCGACGGGACGACGTTATTTCCCAAATTGCTCTCAAGTCCTGGATAAGTTTATGGAGGACGACCTACCTGATGATTCTTTCTACCTGGAGAAGGGATCTCCAGAGGAACAGAAAATCAAGAGGATGCGCTTCATGGAGCTCAAGGAGGATGTTCATAAGGCTTTTACCAAGGACAAAGCTGAGTTACACCGCATTGGCTTGTCTTCTTCGTCATCCACATCTTCTCTCAAAAGACGTCGTAGATTGCAAAGTTAGAAATTTATGTTAAACAGATCTGTGTTAAGTTTTTAGACAAGATATAAATGGTTTCAGTGTAGTAGCAAGAGTTTTAAGTATTGGCTCTGCTTTTGTAACATATTTCAATGGTGCAAACAGCTTGTTTGACAGACATGGATCAGTATGAGTTTTGCTTTACACTGTTATTCTTTTCAACAGCTTTTAAACAATGTGAACCGAGAAATTGTGTGACTAGTTACAAATTTGGCAATGGCTTCTGTATTCATTCCTATCTTAAACAGAAATCATACTTTTAGAATGTCTAAAGCATCTAACTTCCAGTGAATACTGGGTTATGGGGATGACAAATCATTTTAGAGAGATTAAAAGATGCCTTTTGCTGATTACCAGAATTAGCAGGGCAAATTGTGAAGCTAGATAAAACCCTGTGATCCTTTTCTTCTTCATTATTACTGTTTTTTGGGTACTTTCTTTTGGTTATGACAAAATAAAATAATGAAAAAGTGTTCATTCCCTTCTTTCTTCAATTTCTCTCTCTTGTTGTCTTTTTCTTTATATTTTGCATAGTATTGGGCTTTATCGTTTCTAATAACAAAGGAAAAAAGTAAAGACATAATATTATAAGAAGGCGAACCAGTTGAGAAAATTAAGAAGGCAATGACCCGCCCCCACACCATTAGGTGTGAATATGATGTCCAAACCTCAACCCCCAATGTAATAGGAGTAGAAATTAACGGTACTCAAGAAAACAAATTTAAGATATGAATAGTAGGGATACTTTTGGAACCCAATATAAGTGGTCAAATATAAATATGAAGATCAAAATATTGTTATTAAAAACACTACTCAATAAAAATTATTCCGCGTTCTTATTACAGGGTTTTATCAAAAAACAAAATCAAACTAGACCCGTAAAAGCAAAAAAAAAAAACTAGACTCTATAAACTAAGTAAACCAAGTATTTATCATGAGTTTTATTATCATATTGTTGAGCTCGAGCTAGTACCCCTCTTCCCTGTGGTAAAACGTGGGTTTGATTTCATTTTCACCCTTGAGTATATAATAATGTCTGATGTTCATGGTATATCAAGGAAAAAAACTACTTCACCCTAGTTAGCAACAAATTTAGCCACCCAATCTTGAAGAACGGATAAAATAAATGGCATCCACGTGAAGAATACGACTAGTGCTACTAAAATACAATACCCAAGCCAAGCACAAGTCCACACGTAAGCCTCTACTACTTCCATTAACTTATAAACATAGGACAAATCTACACACATAACGTGTTATCAAACAGTATATCTATTTATAGATAATTTTCTATTCCTGTTTCGTCCCCGTCTCTCTCAAACTTAATTATTCTTTCCATTCATTAGTTCGGTTGGGTATGCGAGTACGCAGAAACAGAGCACATTGATTAAACCTCACGATTCATGCGTTTGTTGCTTAGATATCATTAATTGATACATTCGGTAGTCTAAAATATAAACTTCTCAAATACCCATTTGCTCTTTTAACTTGAAATCTATTGGGGATCAGCTGTTGGGTCATTGTCTTTCTTCTTCCTCACATGTCCGTGCATTTCTGCATCAGGTAAGATTTTAGTTTCTTTTGCTTATTCTCTGGCTATGGCTTTCTGGGTATTGCTTATTTTGTAGCTTTATGGGAGTTGAGTCTGATCTCATCTGCGTGGGGGCAGTTTGATTTGGTTTGTAATTGATTATGATTTTGGTTTAATAAAATATTGGATATAATTTGGATCTATATGGAGACATGTTATCTAAAATTTCACTTTTTTTTAAAAAAAAAACTGATTTGATTGCGTACACATTTCCACATATAATGGGCCTTATCAGGAATGATTTTTTTTTTTTTTTTTTGACTTAAAGTTAAAATTTGAGTAGATTTATAAGTTAAAATTTGAGTAGATTTATAAGTTAAATTTAATAAAAGTGTTCGGCATCATTTTTACTTATAAGTCGGAAATTATAAATAATAATTATGGATGTGTTCGGGTAATAATGACTTATAAGTTAAGTAAATTGTAAAAATTATTAAAATGTCCTTTAGTAGGAAGAATGTTAAAAAAACAAGGAGGGACAGTTTTGTCATTTCACTGCAGTTGACCAACTTAAAAAAAATGACTTAAAACTTGCTTAAGTAACTAAAACTTGCTTATTTTTTTTAACTTTTTTTTCGACTTATAAGCCATTTTTTAAGTCATTCCCGAACGGTACTTTTAGCAAACCAACTTATAAGTTGGGTTGACCAACTTATAAGTTGGTCCCGAACAGGCTCAATATCACATACTGTACATGTTATCATAGCCACCGAAAATTAGCTTCTATATCTTTTTGGTGGGGGTGAGTGTGGGGTGGGGGAGGGTTGATATGAAGGAGCAGGTGCAGTTTTTTGTGCTTTTGCGATTTGATTTTTTTTTTTTTGTTTTGTTTTGCTTTTGCTTTTGCTTTTGCTTTTGCTTTTTATTTTTTATTTTAAAGTTGTGGAGTTCATTTCACTCTAGTGGTAGTGACGGTGGTAGTAGGCTTGTACCTTGTTGGCTAATTTTATTTGAAATTGATCTTGGTAAAGGAAGCAGGCAGCACTTCTGTGCTTGCCAATAATTTTATACCTTGGGACTCGTGCAATTCATCTATAGAGATATTTGTTGCATATCTGCATCTATAAGTAATTTTGAATCTGAAATGAGGAGATGATCTAAGTAGCATTAGGAGAAGTAAATGTCATGTATATCTACCGAGGTGATAATAATGGACTTGATTTATGAACCTTTTTCTTTATTTTCATAAGTCATAACTCTTGACAAATGCTATATGAAAAGAAGATTTTGATATGCTAACCTACTAAAAGATCACCCGTCTCTACCCAAGAGCCCGGTGACCAGTTTCTTTTTTCATTTCTACATTTCCTTTATCCCTTGTTTAATTGGCATTGGTCAGCGGTGAGGGAATTAATTAGTAAAAATTAAATATGCAAACTTGAAGTTGCATCATTCAACTAGAGACTTGGACTGGGATCTTTCAACCATCATAATTGGAAACTTGGGCTTTCACATGATGCAATATTCTTTCACTTATTTATCCACCATTTTAGCAGACAAAAAGAGAAATTAAGCTTTCCTAATTCCTATAGAGGACAGTTTAAGAGAACCTTGTATAATATTAGGACCAATATTTTCTTTTTTGGATAAGCATTGAACCAATTAGTTCTGTAGTGGATCTTTGACTAAAGCTCGTAGGGTGAAAGTTTTAGAAACTAAAGAATGATTATAAGATTTCTTGTTTCAATAGGGTTGGAGTTGGATGAGTTAGAAGTTTTAGAAGTCTAGGTCACAGAAATAACTTTAAAAGGCACAAGTTGCAGGAATTTAGGGAATTGAAGAATGGATTTTCTGGACATGAGTCAACTGTTTCTGTTCTTTTTATTTATTTTTTGTTTTTTTTACTGATAAGTGCTATTTGGATTTTGTTAGAGTTAATTTAGAATTGGTTCATTAGAATTTGGGGATGGGATTCGGTTAAATCTGGTACTGGGCATAAATAATCTAGTATATTACTATAGAAAAGTAAAAAAAGGGTAAGGGTTATAAGACTTCATTCTTGCAAGGGTTAGGCAAATCATTCAAAACTGAAATTCTTATACTTCATAGACTCTATGGGATTAAATAATACAACAAGAGTAGTTGGTAAAATATAATATAAAAACAGTCACATTAGAAAATTTGAATGCTTTGCCACTAGTAAATTTATAGTCCACAGATGACTCCATATCCTTGATGTATATATCCTATTTATCTCACGAATCCACACCACACCGCCTCAAACTGTACAGATGCACATACCTTATTTCATGATCCTATTAACCTATAGGCTTGATGTACTTCATTGTTAACCCCTTTTATTTTTCATATTCACTCGCAAAACCCCTAAAAAAATAATGAAATTACTAAAGGAAAATATAATTATATCAGAGTAAAATATAGCTTTGAACTGCACATACTGTGTTGCAGTACTTGTTCTGGAGTATCAATATCAACTCTGAGGCAATACTACTTGCCAAAATAAAGGTATCAGTTATGTCTATGGCAGCAAATAACCTGTGTCTTGTTCCATTTTTCATAAAAAGCTCGGTGTTTGGCTCAGTTAGATCATAGAGGTTGCTCCAACTCATTTATTATGTGAGCAAATCGATCGAATTCAATTTTAGGACTTTTGTAGCAAACAAGATGAGCTTAAACATCATAAAGCTCAGCTAGTTAAGCTCATGAACTGTTCGTTTAAAATATTTACATTTGTGAAAAAAAAATCTTAAAATTCTAATAGTAGGATGACTATTTATATGATCTTGTATAGATTACTATCAAATTTAAAAGTCATAAGTTTGGCTTGAGTATGTTGTTAGTACATTTAAGTCTAATTATATATAATAAAAAATTAAATAATTTTCATGTATTTTTATTGATTTTAAATTATCAGATTTAATTTGATCGCAAATTTATTGCATTTTATGTGATGCTATCTAAACTAGACATAGACCAGCATATTACATGTTTGTGTCAAAAATGTTAACTATCTAAGGCGGGAAGCCTCTGGTCAAGCAAACGAAGCTTGAACACAACTTCTAGACTCGTTTAATAAACGAGTTGAATTTGAACAAGACGAAGCTCAACTTAAGCTTGATCATTTGCAGCCCTTGTTATGTGCCTCTCTATCTCCCTACTGGTGCCAAAATTAAATTTATATTATTTAATTTTGGTTACGTAATAAGTATCCAACAGGTTCTGAAGATTTCACATCCATATCTGCCACATAAGCTTGCCCCTTTTGATTACCCATGCTTCACGGGGAGTTGTTTTTTTTTAAATAATTTATGTATCATTTAATTTTCTTAAATGTTTAATAGAGGGAAAATATCAGGCTTAGGAATCCGATGTTTAATAGAGGGAAAATATCAGGCTTAGGAATCCGATGTTTAATAGAGGGAAAATATCAGGCTTAGGAATCCGATGTTTAATAGAGGGAAAATATCAGGCTTAGGAATCCGGAGATACTGTGTCTGCCTGCACTTTTCCAAAGTTGCCGTTTCCACTTCACTAATGAAGATGGTGATTTAAGACCACTAAGATTGGTCAACACCATCCTACTAACACTTTTTTGGGTCATTACTGATGTCAACCATTCTGAAAAAATATGAGAAAAAGAAAAGTGAAAGAAAGATTCTGATATGAGATGCACAGTGCAGTGTTATTGACCATTCAACAGTAATAGTTTAATTATGTATGGATGTACAGTGGGTCAGAATGTGGAGGTTCTGATGTGATGTATCAAGTTGTATGCATTGTTCTTATTGAGATAAAAATTTCAGAGTAGAGCTTTATTTGTTCAAAACATTTTCCAGGATGCTGGGTGGATAATAGAAATCACTGAAAATATTATCGTCTCGCGGGGAAGCCAATTCACTAAACATATTGTCCGAGAAATACGTCCATATGACAGTTTAGAAGAAGACAGCTATGACGTTTAAATCTTACCAAAATCAGGCTGAAGTGCTGGTTAAGAACTTTTTACTTTCAGATCCTTTTATTCCGTACACTTCTGTCCTTAGTGGCATATTTGCTAGCAAAATGGTAATGTTCTTATCTCCCATTTTTAAATATATTTAATTGGTTTTCCTTGTCCCCAAAGCAAAACGTTATGCAAATTTGATACATCAGTACTTGAATAGGCTGTGTATTTCTGATTTTTACTTTATATTGCCAATGAAGTAGAAGAATGTATGCATGTACCATTTTGGTTAAGTGTTGTTTGTATCGTTCATTATAGTTCTTCTTGAAATTTCTTTTTCTGTTGTTCTTAAACCCAATTTTAACAGTTTTTCTGTCTCACAGATCTATGATCTGTCCCACTTGATCAGCACTTCTTACTTCAGGACCTATGCTGGCCTTACGAAAATTCAGCGGATTGAGTGGAATAACCGGTGAACAGAATACATCTATCCAGTTTCCTTTATTTATTGTTGTTTTTGTGATTCTTATTCTTATATTCATATAAATTATTTCTGCAGTGCTATCTCTACCGTCCATGCCATTTTTATTGCAACGATGTCTTTGTACTTTGTGTTCTGGTCAGATCTTTATTCTGACCACCATCTGGCTGGCCTCATCACTTTCCGAAGTTCGCCACTCTCATCTTTTGCATTGGGAGTAAGTGTTGATTTGTTCTCTTGTTTAATTGCACATAATCTTCTTACAGTATCCTTTTGTTTCTTTTGTACATCCAGAAAGAAGTTAGACAATAAGTTGTTTGGCAATCTCAAGCACATCAATTATTTTGAGCAGAGAACATTGTAGTTATGGAAAAGAATAAAAAATATTCCAATACATAAAGAACTAAAACGAGTAATTTTAATACCCTCTGAAATAGACTTCAAGCACTCCACTTTCCTTACTATAATAAATCAAAAAGAATAATTTGCATGCTCTCCACTTTCCTCGTACGACAAATTACTTGCGGGACCTTGCTCCTTCATTATTCCCCCCATGTGTGTGTTGTTAAAATTCACTTGCAATTTGTGAAACATCATCTCTATTCACTTAGCAAGAGCTGTTCAGATATTTTCACAACAAAACTTGCACGGTTTCTTTTGTAACCTTTTCTTATAAACATTATTTTGTTTCAGTAACATCTATATAATTGAGTATTTATTGCACCTTGTGTTATCAACTACTTATGCAATAAAGTCGGTGCCTCTATTTCTCTCCCTCTCAAAGCTGAAGCGGAATTGAGTCTTCAACTGTGGTATAGTTCTCGTGCTGCTGTTATATGTACCCCTTCTCTTCCTTTTGGCCCTTTCAGTTTTGGGAGAACTACTGATGCTCACATGCACCTATTCTCTGTGAACTTGTCAGTATCCCCAAGGCGTCCTTGCCTGGATAGTAGTATCCAGGTCTCTACTCAGCTCAAATAGCAGTTAAAGTCCACATTCGTTGATTACATCCTAAGGCTTCCATAGCACATGGCTTTGATTTTTGAACCTCTCTATTGATTTTAAAGTTTATCGTAAAAGAAGTCTAAAGTTTGCTTTATCTAGTCTTTTCAAAAAGAAAAGGGTTTTCTACATTTAGACTGACTCATGTAATTTCCTGTATGAAGTCCTCATATTAAACTTTGAATATAATTTTGGCAGGTTTCTGTTGGGTACTTTCTTGCAGATCTTTCAATGATATGCTGGCTATATCCTTCTTTGGGTGGAGTTGAGTATGTAAGTATATCGTTGAGGATGGAATATAATCAAATTTAGTCTCTCTTTTTCTTCAGTGAATAGTGACTTAGATGGCAGATGTCTTTGCATCACTTGAAGTGTAACTTTAGAGCCACAAATCTGCCACTGTTTTTTTTTTTTCTTTTGTGTTTTGCTGTGGCTGCACAAGAAATTTTATGTTTAGTTTTTTCTTCCAGATAGCTCGTCGCCGTCAGATCAGTTTGACTTTTAAGTGAAGAATGCTGCTAACTTCTGCTTATGAACATGGAAGGACTTTAAATTCTGGATTAAGAGGAAGATTTTACACTACTTAATCTTGCCCATTAGCATCTAGGTCAAAGCATCATTTTACCGATGTTAATGACGAATATTATGATGATGAGGCAAGAGGTCACAGCACAGTTTACACCAAAACTAAATACTGTACGGGACCAAAAGAAAAAGGAACATAAAAGATTGTGTTACTAAACTAGGCGTGTATTTGTAAGAGATCTAGTTTATTTCCAGGAGGAACAGTGAATTAGTTTGTATTTATACGATTGAACTCATAACATAGCCATTTATGGATATGTCGGTATGACTCGTGATTGTGGTGCTGCATTCAGGTTGTTCATCACTCTCTTTCTGGGATTGCTGTAGCATATGCCTTGTTTACTGGGGAGGGCCAGCTCTATACATTCATGGTCCTCATCTCTGAGGTGACAACTCCAGAGATAAATATGAGATGGTACCTATTTAGAAAGTGGATCTCTTTTCATGATTCGAATATAGGTGTAGTTTAAATTTAATATATTCTCTGACCCCATGCAGGTTCCTAGATACTGCTGGTTTGAAGAGGTCTGATGCATATTTGATCAACGGTATCGTGATTTTTTTTGCTTGGCTGGTGAGTCAATTTATTTTGTATTTAATTTTAGGACCTAAAGGGCATTTATCATCCCACCTGGCTCGTGAATTTTTTTTGCTTGGCTGGTTACTCTTGTGACTCTGCCATGTGTTTGAATATTAATTACAACCACATCACAACTTTTCTCAGTTTAATGGAGCCTGAATTACATTAGCTTCATGGCATGCCTCGCCAGATGGGATATTATCTCATCAATATCCTTCAACAAAAGTTGCTTCTGTTTTTCACTTTAATTTCTCCCTATTATATATATTAACTTATAAGTTAAGATGGACTTGATTAATTAAATTTTGGGATGCAGGTTGCGAGAATTTTGCTGTTTGTTTACATGTTTTATCATGTGTACTTGCACTATGATCAGGTACTATGCTTCTTAAACCAGTATCTCCTGTAGTACAGTGGGAAAATTTCCACCGAAAAATTAGGGTTCTTAACTATTGAATTCATGGCATAAATAAAAATTTATATGAAATGCTAACCTAAAATTCACTGATGTGACGTGTATAATCATCTTTAAAATAAAATATATTAGAAATGAAAAAAAAAAACCCAAAGGATGTGACCATCCTTGTTGTCATCATCATTCATGACCTCAGTTTGCTTACTGGAAGTTGATAAGAAAAGTTTGAAGTTTAGCATTTTATCATCATTTGTCTGATCACCTTAGTATTTCTATGTATATTTCTAAAATATTCTTTGTTTTTTCACATTCACAAAGGCATTCTGAAAGTCCCTTCTTTTCTTGTCTCTTTCCCTTTGCCTTTTCACCTTGTAGAAAAAAGATTTCACCTACATTTAAGGCTGTAAAATGAACCTTCGAGCTCGATTCATACCCGCTTGACTAAAAGTTCGATTCGAAATATAAACGATTTAAATATGAGTAAAGTTTAAAGTTCGATAAATTACTCGAACCTCTTCAAATTACAATTTTCTATTGATACTCGGATCATATTCGCTCGAAAAGTTTGAACAGTTCGGGCTCGATTCGTAATCGTGTCCTATTAGGTAGTTAAACGAGTCTCAATCAAACCTTATTTCATACTCAATAAATTTTATGAAATAAATATGAGTAACTCAATATTCTACTCGACGCGATTCGTTTACACCCTTACCTGCATTGAAAGAAATTTCCACCACTTTCATATCATATGAGCTATATCCTAAGCACTAAATTCTTATGTTCTGAAAAGTTCCATATGTGAATGGCAGATCATGCAGATGCACATCGTTGGTTATCTTTTGATATTTGTGGTTCCATCAGCACTTGGTGCAATGAACTTGATGTGGTTTGGGAAGATTATCAAGGGATTGAGATCGACATTAGCAAAGAGACAATAGACTTTATCGTGATTGAAACAAATTTCTTCATCTCCTAATGATGGTTTCATTTTCAGAGAGAATTCATCCACTAGTCTACTTGTATAAATTAGTAGGGGTAAAATGAAGGCAACTTGTTTCAACAAGATGGAGATCCAAATGTTGTAAATGATTATATACATATATATGGCTCACTTGTGTATTTTTGTTGCTCAATGTTGAGATCTTCCTTGTCCATTAGACCTGAATTTGGAGAACCAAATTTTGCATGCACCTCAAAAGGAGGAAAATAAATTTTCTGAGGAACAAAAGGATCTAGCTGTGAAGGGAAGAAAGGGATCAAATATGTTTGTTCTAAGTTGGGTGTTGTTTTACTACGTCTCCATTTAGCTTAACTGCCCCTGTTTGCACTAAGTTGATTGATCTGCGGACATTTCCAACCGATCCCAAAGGACTTTTTCAATCTGAAGATCCTTGAAGTTGTTCTAGTTTTTCTCTTGTTCTCTACAATATATTATTGGGCTTAAATTTTTCCATAAAGAGTTAAAATAATTGTACAAAAAAAGTCATAATAATTCAATTCATTCAACAAAGAGTAAAATAGGCTATGGCCATTTAATATAATTTCAATACAGGAAAATATATGTCAATCACCACAGTTTGGAAAGGAAAAAGAATTAATATAAACAACAAATCTGTACATTTCTGTATGAACGACTAACACAAGGAGATATAGTTATGCAGTCACGAGAGGCATCAGAGAAGTTTTAAGTGCAACAAGAAGCTGAAGCTGCTCTCTCAGCAGGTCTATCCATAAGAACCATTCCTGAAGGGTTTGGCACTGGCTGCCGACGGGGCAGTCTCTTTGCTGTAAAATATAATTTTAACAGATAAGATAATCTTTCCACACAGAGAAACAGTATTAGCACTATTATGAAGAATAAAAAAAAGTATTCGCTGGTGCAGATAAAGGGAATCCAAAATAAAAGGCGTATTTATATATAGATTCAAACCCAAATTTAATTGCGTTATGAGAGCAAAACGTAAGCTACTCAAATGAAGGTAAGTTGAAAGCAATAACTCATGGATGAGGCAAGCTGAATAACATTTAAGCTCACAACTGAAAAAGAAACTTCAAGATCAATACAAGGGGAGGGGCAAGTATTCATACATGAGGAGCAGATACAGTATGTAGTGAAATGAATGCAAGGTAAAAGTCACACTTTTGTGGATAGTGTAACAAAGAATGACATGCATAGTTTGGCCCCCATTTTCCCCAACAATATGTACAAAAACAACTTGCAGGATGACTGGGGTCAAAACAATCCAAGGAAGTATATTTTGCATCAGAATCGTTTCTGCGCCTTTCTTATATGCTGTTGTTTAGCAATATATGGTATTATTTTCTTATGGCCTCTGAAAATAACCGAAACTTTTCAGACTACTTCAATGTGAACACAACAACTACACACACATTAACACATACATATAAGTGAGACAACTACCCTGAAAAGGTGACCAGGAAATTCTAATTTCCCACAAGGCAATATATGTTTAATTTTTCAACTGGAGGAATACCTATTTCATAGAAAATGTCATTGACGTTGGTAGCAGTTTTTGCAGAGGTTTCCATAAAGAAAAGGCCATTCTCCTGTGCATATGTTTGTGCTTCCTGCAAAGAAGTCACAGGAATCATGAGTAATAGACACATTTTTTTACCATGACACCAAGAGCCTGATATAAAAAAGTCCATTCCCATTCCCATTTATTTATTCTTTTTTGAGAGGGTTGAGGAAGAGGGGTGGGTGGGTTAGCAACTGGTTGTAATCAAAATTTCACATAAAGGTTTCGAAAACATTTACAGGTTCATGCCCAATAAAATTCTAAATCTCGAGATATTTAGGGCATTTGAGAGCAAGTTGAGTTGCAAACATGTATTAATCATTAGGATCAATTTGCAAACAAAGGGCATAACCAAGACCTCCCCCTATATGATGAGATTAACGACCAGATTAATCTGAGAATATTTGCGTCCCAAAAATAAAAACAGAATCACAAGGAACACATTTTCTTCAATAGAGGAGGAGAGTATAACTCTATGTAGATATATACATAAGATGCAAAAGTTAAAGCAGATAGCAAGATTTGTGCTACACAAACTCAGAAAACTCAATTGTTCTGGAGATGAGAGATATAGAAGCAATTTTTTTAGATTAAATAAGTGAGGTGAGGCTCATTAAATCTTACTTTAAGTTGCCACATCTGTGAGTGAAATTTTTAAGGTAGATCTGTTAGTTTATATAGCATTTTTCATACAGTAAGCATTCAGCTTCAGCATGATTAAGATTTAGAGTTCATATGTTCATTGATCTAAAATTAACCATGACATGTGTAAGCAAAAGACAATTTGCTTCAGAGCGTTACAATTTCACATTCTGTTTAACTGATGATCACAAATCGTCCAGCAAAGATATGAATACAAGATGTGTACCAGATTGTGCTCAAATATAAGCAGTTTCACTTCTTCAAACACTTGCTTTATTCAACTATCAATATTTATCAGAAAACAGATAATATAATCTCAGGCAAATTAAAGTCCAAACATATAAACAACCATATTATAATATAACAGTAAGAATGAGTATACTTGCCTCTGCTGTGACCTTCTTTGCATCTAGCAAATCTGCTTTATTCCCAGCAAGTGCCATAACCATGTTCGTATTGCCTTAAGAAAAATGAAAGAACAAAGAGAAGTAATAAGTAATTTGGAAAATCCAAAGGTCCCTAAGTACCAGAACCATGTTTGAATTAACTTAAGAAAAATGAAAGAAACGAAGATAAGGAATAAATAATTTGGAAAATCCTACGGTCGCTAAGTACAATAATACTAACACTATATTCAAATAAGTAGCATACGTAATTCAAGAAATTTTCTTCTAATTATAAAAATTAAAAAAAAAACTAAACTTACTACATCAGTCTGAATGTTTTCTTAAAATAGGTGAAAGTCGAAAAGGGACAGCTAAAGCTGGACCAAGAGAGTAGTAATGACCTCATACACAAGATCATCTTCCATCCTACCTAATCTCTACTTCCTTAAAATTAGGAAAGAAAAATTAAACCTCAGGACCAAGGACTTTTCCCCTCAATTTTAATTGCATCCATAGTCCTAAAACGTAGTTAGATACTTTTCATGTACATAGTCATACATATTGGTAAGTAAAGGTTTAATGACGCCAAGGATACGCTATTTAAAAGACAACACAAGAACATTGTGAAGAAAAGGGGAGAAAATGAAAGTTAGGAACCTCAAACCATCTTATTATTAAAGATTACCTTGTGCTTGAAGCTCTTGCACCCATTTTTTAGCCCTGTCATATGAGGCCTGCCAAATAAAATTTCTATGATTACAACTCCGTGTCACATGAAAAGTCTTTGATGGGTATTGCATATCAAATTCTTCTCTCAACGACCAGAAAAGAAGGCAATGCATTAATGAAGGGTTATGGGCTAATGTAAAATGGGAAGGAAATACATCAATACTCTGAAACCACAGAAGTAAAATATAACTTCAAGTAAATGACAGAACTGTGGCAGAAATGCAGAGAGTATCTTCTAAAACAGAGCTCTGATCATCTTATTTTTATTTATTCTTTTATTTTGCTTAAAGTACACTGATCATCATCTATATCCTGAACATTTCAGATCCATTCCAAATAGTTCTACATGACCAATAGAATTCATCTGAAAATGATTGTTTAGCATTAAAACTTTCACAACACTCCATGGAAGGAACTTTAAAACTTCACACATAATAAGGCGGAAGATCACCATTCTTGAGGGAAAAAGCTTTTCTATAAATCCCCTTAGGCATTTGACGCTCATTTTGAATAATTATCTGTTACAAAATGTTAATAAAATAATGAATGTACAGAGTCAAAATATAATTATCTAAGTTCTTCGGATAAAATAATCTTCATAATTTCATTTCATCATCCATATAGATGGGTTACATGTCTCCATTATAAAAATGTCTCTCAAAGATAGCTAGAACGTTAGATCGAAGATAAAAACATCCCCTGATCAATCTATTTTCAATAAAGAAGAATTGACAAAACTAATCCTAGAGAAGATGAAGCGAGTAGGGCAGTGCCTCTCACTCGCGTTTGTTTTATCATTGCCCAATTGCTTGTAGCATTTGGAGCTATGTGTTTAGCATTTTTTGGAGGCTTGGGTTGGCCTTTCTTCTCTTGAGGAATGTTCCTTGTTGGGTTTTGTGGTTTTGGTGGTGGAAAGGATGCAAAGTTTCTTTGGAGGTGTAGCTTCTTTCAGATCCTTTGGGGCATTTAGACAGAAAGGAAACCAGAAACTTTTAGTGATCAGGCCCTTCCTCTTAAGCTTATGCGGAATAGAGTAGTTTTCTTTGCTTCACTTTGGCCCTCAACTACAGAAGCTTAGATACTTATTTGTTTCTCTAAAGGAGGAGAGTAAAAATTGCACCTATAAAAGGCATATAATTCGTGCTTCTAATATAATGGCTTGTCTTACATAATATGATGACTACGATGATAATTATAACGATAAATATCAGGAAATATAGAATAAGAAGCAATAACATAAAAAGTTGTAAGAACTTACTTGGTTTGTTATATCATACACAATTATTGCAGCTGCAGCACCTCTATAGTACATTGGAGCTAAGCTATGATACCTCTCCTGACCAGCAGTATCCCATATTTCAAACTTTACAGTTGCATCATTTACAGCCACTGTTTGTGAGAAAAAAGCAGCGCCTATAGTTGATTCCTAAAAGATGATAGAAAACAGTCAAAACAATAAGTTTAAAAGGAAAGATATAAAGTTACTTCACTTATCATAAAAAAAAGGTGAGATTACATAAACAACCTAACTATATAATAGGATACTAGAATTAACCTGAAATTCAACAAATTGCCCTTTAACAAAACGCAAAACAAGACTAGACTTTCCAGCTCCAACATCTCCAAGAAGCACCTGAAATACAAATCACATATCTAATAGACAGAAAGACAAACAATACAAATGGGACTTATTTTGAGCGGAAAAAATGGCTAAATGGGATGCTTATTGTGGAATGGAGGGAATAACAAAAAAGATTATAACATACAAGTTAAGAGAAAACACATTAAAGGAAGAAACAGATATGTTCAATTCACTACATAAGTTAGGGGGTGATTGATAAAAACTGAATGAAATAATTCTGAATATTTACGTAATCTGAATAAAACAGAATTCTAAATATTGAATGAAAAAAGTTGTTTGATAATTGACATGTCTGAAATATTTAAATAACAGATTTTTATTATTTTACCCCTCTGAAAAGATTCAAAATTGTTGTAAATTTATTTAATATTACTTAATATAATAATTAAATTTTTTTTGTAATTTTTTTTTACTTCATTTAACTAGGACTTATTTATTCATTCAGCTGGACTTATTTATTCCGCCAAAAAAATTAGAGTTAGCCATTCAGTCCAAAAATTCGACCGATTCAGTCTTTCAGCTCAAAACAAACGCAATGAATGGCCAGTTAAGCCATTCAGCCATTTAGAGTTATTAAGTGCCTAAATAAACAGGGCCTTAGACTCTTTATTTGATCCTTGTAATTGTAAAGCTAAAATTCAGCCGTATACTAAATGCAAGCAAAGAAATGTAAAGAAAGTCAGTAAATTAAGCAAAACCCAACTTATCAAATTATCAAGGGCAAATACAAACAGATAATAAGTCAAACGAGACAAGTAATCTACAAACCCGCATCAAAATTCTGGTCAACTAGAGGTAAACCCACATCAAAACTGGAATGAACAAGATGAAAAAACAATAAATAACAATATAAACAGAAATGAAAATTAGAGAAAGGAAAATAAAAAGCACCAACCAATTTGGCGTTGATGTTCTTGTTTTCGGCAGTAGCCATGGCTGTAATTGATTCAATCAACGACCAAATAATAATAGGAAGGGGAAGAAAAAAAAAGGGTGGGTTTTGATCAGGATTTCTTTGACAAAAAACAAGATGAAGAAAAGGGTTGTCGCAAGGTAGAGGGAAAGGTATACCCAACCAACCCCTCTTACCTTTCTATGAATTTAACTTCTTCTTTTTTATTTATTTATTTGGAGGCTTATGCTCAATATGTCCATTTTTTGTCCTTCGACGTTTTTCTTGTGTTTTGAAGAAAATGAATTCTTTTCCAAATTTTATAAGAGACTTTATTAAGCTACCCTCTCTATTCCAAAACCAAAAACAGAGGGGGAAAAAAGGCATTTGCTAAGTTATAATATGAAATACTTTTCTAAAATAACTCATTTAATCTTTCAGGTGTGTTCAAGCATGGATTATAAATGAGGCAGTTGGATCTTTTTTCTTTCTTTTATGAATTGACTTATGGGCAGAGATAAGGATGCTCAAGACTGACGTTCCTGCTCTAAACAAAAGTTGAGAAAAATACCAAGTTTTTCGTAATTTCTGCAAAATAATTTATGTTTTCAAGCTAAAATTAATGTTTACATTTAAAAAATTACTTTTGAAGGGCCAAAAATGGGATATTCTTATTTATTTATTTATTATTATTGTAGATGCAAGTATATAAATGCATGCAGACATGTATTTATACTTTGTCTTAACCTACATATGTTTTTCTTACATTATTTGTACGTAGGTTTATATGATCATTTTTATTTAATTTCATCTTGTAATTATTAGTATCCTTTATATAATAAGCTCGTGAATATCACTTGTATATGATTGAGTATTGATTTACGAATTATAAATAGAATTTGTGTAATAACAATAATTATGTGTAGAAAGACAAATGAAAGGATTGTGCGGCATAATCCTTGATAATAATAAAGAAACACAAGAGAGGAAGAGGCAACAAACAACATAACATATATATTAAAATAATTAAAATTTAAAAGAGAGAAGTAATCATGACACCAACGGCTATGAAAAGAGTGAAAAAGATTTAAGGGATGTGGAATGTAAAGATGAAATTTGGCGAACATAAGATTTGAGGTTATTTTTTATGATTAAATATAATTTTATTTTTAATTGAATTTTAAAATTAAAGAATTATTTTTAAAATATAAGGTACCAGATCTCCGCCTGAAAACATGAGCTTTGTTATTAATAGATTAGGAAAAGAAAAAAGAATAATTAACATAAAGGAAATCTATATTTGTCTATTTGAAGAGAGGATTTATCAAAATAATAAATCACCGTTGATATCGACACATTTGAGATCGACAAATGTTTGAAAGTTATTTTATTCAATTATTTTAATTAGGGTTCATTGCTAAATTTTTGAATTAGAGGACCACTCTATATATTGTGTATATAAATATATAATATAACTAGGTTTGATTGCTTATAAATAACCTCAAACATCTCATAAAATTTTGAAACTCCTAATATTATTCTTTCAAAAAAATAGAAGAATATATGTAGTTTTTCAATAGAAGTAGTTGCCCATACGGGCTTGAGAACTAGACGCTAGACAAACTGACCCTAATCCCATTCCAACCTTGGGCCACAGAGTTAAGTTGGACCAGTTTTATTGGCTTATTTGCTCCGTGCCTCCATGTCGTTGCTGATTTAGTTCAGTTATCTGTTGTGCCTCTGGCTCTATGTAACTGTATCAATATTCCAGGATAATAGACCAAACTTAGTATTAAAGTTTTATATAGAAATAAAACTTTTATGATAAAGACTAGATACAAAAAGTGTATATCAAATAATGAGTATGATTATAGATGATTACGATTATTGGATGTTAACACTAAAATTTATAAACTCGTTGAAAATCACCAAAAGCACGAACACCTGCACCTAAAAAAAATCGTTAGACACTCCAGAATAAGAGACGACTTGGAGCCGTCTAGAAATGCTCCGGTGTGAGAATAAGTATAAGCCAAAAGCGTTATCAATGGAGAACCAAGTTATACTGAAATAACAAGATTATGCGAATAAGAATGTGTGTATCGTGATTATAAGCTACTTTGCTTTTTAAATAGATGTCAATATCCCCGGAATCCAATTAGGAATAGGATATCCACTTCAAAGTCAACTTATGACTCACTTTAATGCATCGTGGAATCTTTTTCATAACAAAAATTTGGGTTTTTTACATAAGTATACAACAATTAATAAAAAATTACATGAATAGTGCACTAACAAAATAATTACAAAAATAGTGCAACAATAATAAATCCATTAAATCATTCTCCCTTAAATTAAGGAGAATTATAACTACCATATTTACTCATCTCTATTTACCCCACCTCATCCCTTCCGCCCGCCTCCCCCCGTACCCACCCTTCCTCTCCTTCATCTCCCCACGCCCGCACCTCCTCCCCCCGCCTTCTCCCTTCTCCCTTCTCCCCCCGCCTCCTCCCCTAGACCACCACCCCCACCCTAACCCCTCCGACCGCCCCCCTGCCCCCGTCCCTCCTCCCCTTCCTCTCCCCACCCCCGCACCTCATCCCCTCATCCCCCTGACTCCGCACCTCCTCCCCCCGTCCCCCATCCCCTTCTTCTCCCCACCCCCGCCCCTCATCCCCCCATCCCCGCCCCTTATACCCCTGACTCTGCCCCTCCTCCTCCCCTCGTGGTGGCTCCAGATCTGATCGTGGTGGCGTTAGTTCTAGTGGTGGTGGTGTCAGATCTGCTGGATGTTATGTGTTCTTGGTGTTTAGTGTGTGTGTTTGACCACAAAAGCTAAAGTGGTTACCTCCGTATTAAGGTTTGGTTACCACCGGCAACAATGACACAAGTAAATATAGGTAACCAAACAATAGTACGAAGGTAACCAATTCATGAATGTGCAGTAACTACGGCTCAGTACCTAAATTCATCCTAGTGACCAATTAAAGATTGCACAAGTAAACCTAGGTAACCAAATACTATTATTGAGATAACAAATTTCTGATAATTTATTTTTTCGTGTAGTAATTCTAGGTGACCAAACACTAGTATGGAGGTAACCAATTCCTGAATGTGTAGTAACTAGTTTTGGTTACCTTTGTATTAAAGGTTGGTTACCTCTGTATTAATGTTTGGTTACCTTTATACTAAGGGTTAGTTACCTTGTATTAAAGTTTGGTTACCTTTGTATTAAAGGTTTGTTACCTTTTGTATTAAGGTTACCTTTGTATTACAGAGTTGGTTACCTTTGTATGGACGAGGCGGGAGGAGGGAGGCGGGGAGGGGTTAAGGAGAAGGCAGGCGGGGAGGGAGTACAGATGAGGGAGGCGGGGACGGGGGACGGGGGACGGAGGCGGGAGGAAGCAGGCGGGGAGGAGGGAGGGACGAGGAGACAGGCGGGAGCGAGAAGGGGAGGGGGGACGAAGGTTGGAGACGCGGAGGGGGAAGGAGGAGGCAGACTGGAGGGGGAAGGGGAGGGAGGCGAAAGGAGGGGAGAACTGGAGGCGGGGGAGGGGAAGCGGGCAGGGGAGGGAGGAAAGAAAGCTGGAGGAGGGAGGAGAGAGAAAGCTGGAGGTGGGGGAGGGGGTAGGCGAGGGAGGAGGGAGGGGAGAGGGGGAGTGGAAACGGGGGGAGGTGGGCGGAGGGGATGAGGTGGGGTAAATAGAGAGGAATACATATGGTAGTTATAGTTCTCCTAATTTAAGGGAGAATGATTTAATGGGTTTATTATTGTTGCACTCTTTTTGAAATTATTTTGTTAGTGCACTATTCTTGTAATTTTTTATTAATTGTTGTATACTTATGTAAAGAACCCGATGTAGTGTTTTTTTTTTCTGGTACACAGAGAGATGAGATGTATTGATTTGTGCAATTGATTTTTTAAAATTTGAATTTTAAAATCATCCAACTAAATTAAAGGGATAAGAATACACTAATTTTATAAATATATTTTAAAAAAGTACTCTTTTTGTAAATACTTTTAAGATATATTTTTTCTGTAATTATTTTTTAAAATGTACTATAATCTGTAATTTACCCCAAAAATTTTACCTCAACCAAATAAGATAATAAAATCCAAGAAATATAAGGACATTGTCAACCCCAAGCCACCTTCAATATGGATGTGAGTGAGCCGACCACCCTATATGGCCCAATCCAAATAACCAACAAATTCAATCTAAACATAATATGAGTTGATTCAAACATAAATCTAAACAATTATATTATAAACATTTTATTAGGCTTATTCAGATATAATAGATTATTAAGTAATTACAACACGACACATTAAACACTTGCATAGGAGAGATTGTGAGATCCCCTTCCATTGATGTTAAAATATAGTCGTAATGGTATCAAAAAATTACTCCTAAAAACATATCATAATAATTATTTATATCACGATATTTATTACTTGTGTCTAGTCAAGATATAATTGATTGATATTGCAATCACTCACGAATTACCGGGTATTGGTTAGCCTCCTATGTTTTTTGTGACCCCATGGAAGTAATTAGATATACGACCTTAATCCACAAATGATCAGTGCCCTTTGAAATCATGAATTATATACAACAAGACCTCTAAACTTGAGCAGAGCCAAATAAAACTAAGGCTAAAATACCAATAACATCTTCTTTTTCTCTCTCATTTCACAAAGAAAAAGGAAGGCAAGGAGGGGAAGAGACCTTTTTGTCAGAAAAGTTGAACAAGGCTCAACCCAATTACCCAATAATAACTCTGCTCAGATCTGAACCGAGTGGGGAAAGGAAAAAAATGAAAATGAAATAACACCCTCTTTAGTCCTTTATACATCACCCACAAAATGTACAAACATTATACATATACATACATATATATATATATATATATATAGAGAGAGAGAGAGAGAGAGAGGGCTCTTCTCTTCACAAGGAGGAGGGAGGAGGAAGAGACTGACACCAATAATAACACATTACTCCCTGGCATCCCCTAAGATATCACTGACCAGCCAGTCTTTGTTTGACCGGTCTTTTGGGCTATATGCCATACATACATATTTACAGGACCCTTTTCCTTGTCCTTTTTCTCTGAATTTTTTGTCAGTGTCCCCATTTGCTAGCTAGCAGGAGGCAGGAGCTCCCCTCTCCTCCCATTTCTCTGCTGCCACTTTAAATTTAGCTTCTACCAAATTATACGGTTTGATTTTGTTATTAGTGTTTGTAGCATAATAGTATTTTTAATATTTTATGTTTAAATTTCAAATATTACGCTTATAAATTAAGTAAATTATGTTTAAAAATAAATTATTATTATATGAATAAAAAATTTAAATGCATTTAAAACTTTCAATCGTTATGTAACTAAACATGCACCATATGTTTTATGTATCAACTTCTCTTGAACAATTTTTAAATATTCTTAAAAAATTATATTCTTACAAGTGAAAATGATAGAAGCACAAATTCTTTTC
Source organism: Hedera helix (assembly GCA_947179155.2). Classification (NCBI taxonomy): domain Eukaryota; kingdom Viridiplantae; phylum Streptophyta; class Magnoliopsida; order Apiales; family Araliaceae; genus Hedera; species Hedera helix. The sequence goes on from OX359273.1 coordinate 36,990,325, forward strand.
TAGTATAATATTGGGACTAAAAATTAGGAAAAGAAAGGCTTGATTTCTTTTGGAATAAATTTATGAGTAGCTATTTTGAGAGATGATAGACAGAGACAAGAAATGATAATCAAATTGACATGAAAAGGCCAATGCCAAGATATGTCATTGAATGTAATAGTATTACAACCAACTCTCGTGGCTACATAGAATGCAAATGAGATTAACATGATAATCAAAACCAAATACATAAAAATGAGTTCATCATTCATGTAAAATTAATTAATGGTGATGAATTAAACCACATGATGCGGCATAAAAATGAGATCATGATTCATCTATGTACAAGAAAATGTGATTAAGCTGAAGCTCCCTCTAGTCCCTAGCCATAAAGCTATATAATAATAAATATGCAAGTACTGAATTATTTAAGTGAAATGAGTAAAATATAAAATGAAAGATCATTTAGGAGTTGGTTGGTTTTTATTGGCAGCCAGAGCAAGGACTGAATGAGCAAGGTTGTTAATGGAATCAACCAAACCAGTAATGCCTTGTCTATTGATCTCAGCTTTGGACTCCTCAATCTGCAGCCTCCTTTCATGCATATTCAATAGCTGTTTGTGCCTTCTTTCTTCGCTCTCCTCACTTGCCTGAATTGCTCCTGCTATAAGGGAAGCACTTTTTGAGATTGCAGAGCCAACTTCTTGCGAATCAGTTGTACCTCCAGCTGCACCAGTACTTGTTCCTTCTCCTCTTTCTCTTCCTCCTCTTCTTCTCTTTGCTGGTGAGTTTGAATACTCACTTGTACCAGAATCTGACTACACACAAACATCTAAATCATAAACACAATGCAGCAATAATCAAACAACAACAATGCAAAATCATTACTGAGAGAAAATAAATGGCAAATTATAACCAAAAGCAGTTGTGCAATCCTTGAAACCAGAGGAAAAACAGAGGAAAACAGGGGAAAACAGAGGAGAGAGTACCTACTATGGGCAATGGCTGAGAAAAAGGGAGAGATGGTGATGGCGGTGGCTGCTGTGGTGGTGGTGGGAGTGGCAATACAACCGACATATGCTGTTGCAATTGAGGAGGCAATGAAACTGGCTGGACAATATTACAAGAAGGTCCTTCTACTTGTCCCAAAATAGAAGACATAATATTGGGATTGGAACTACTAGCCCCACCACCACCACCACTACCACTACCACCACTACCAAACACCATTTGACCTTTCCTCTCCACCACCTCAACCAAAGCCTCATAAATCTGAGTCAACATATTAGAAGGCAAATTCTTATCTTTCCTCTCATTCTTTTCCATCTTCCAATAAGAACCTTGCTCCCCTTGTTCATTAATTCCAGCCAATATTCTCCTCTCATAATCTCTAACTTTCTTGAAATCCCTCATCAAATTATCCCACTTATCATTACACTGATTTTGGCTTCTCAAACACCCATTTCTCCAACAATAATCCTCAACCCATTTCCATCTAAGTTCTGCAGGTTTGCTCCTCCCTTCACTACTTTCCCCTTGCCTCTTCATCCTTCTTTCTTCATCCATTTTCTTTGCCTCAATAAGAACCATTGTTTCTTGCACCGTCCAGTTTCCTTTTCTATAATCCCTTAACACTGTATTGCTGCCTCCTTGATTTGCCATCATCAAGTGCATGCAACAAACTATCAATACATATATATTTATATGTATATATATAATTATATATAGGGAGAGGCCTAATGAAATGAGAAGAAAAGAAAAGAAAAGATTATGGAGGGGCCTTACAAGCAGTTAAAACTTTTCCTTCTTATACTCCCACTCTCCAGAAGAAAGTGTGTACTTCTAATTTTATTTATTTATTTATTGAATTTTAAAGTTTAAGCTTTGGATTTTGGAGTATACAACTTGTTATTGAAAATATATCTTAAAGTAATAATCTTTAACTGTCTTGTGCAATTCCTGTTATTCCACAAATGGAAAAGGTAACTAAAAAAAACACAAACTCTATTTTCCCGAATGAGGTAATATTATATTTCATCTGTTCTAGTTTCTACAATGCGAGTCATATATTTTGTCCTTTTTTTATAACAAAATTAGACATATTCTTTCTTTTTAATTACCTATTTTAGTTTTTAGATATAATATTATTAAAAAAATAATCAAACAAGCCTTCTTAAAGTGTTGATGGATTATCATTTATCACTAGGCACCATTAATGGGTGTGTAATTGTTGGTTCGTCTACCTATAAGCATAAAGCCTAACAATAAGAAGCTAGGGTTTTAGTTTTATGTACATGGTTAAGATATTGGCCTGGGGTAGCTTGAGCGTTGTAATGGAATTGGCCAATTGGGTATATGAACCTTATATACCTCGAGTAAAACTTGGTACAACTCGACTCGACTTATTTAAATAGTCAATTGAATTTGAAACATTCAATATTATCTAACGGCTCGTTTAATATTAAATTATATATATATTTAATAAGTTTCATATCGAGTTGATTCATACGTATTTTTAGTAATTTGTGAGTCATCGATTAATTACTCGATCGAAATCAACTAAAAAAATAGTTAACCATTTAGCAAAGAATAATTCAATATGTTGTTAAAGGAAAAAAATTATATTGTTTTTTCACCTTCTTTAATATTTCCTTGGTGCACATAAAATTACACATTCCACAATATTCTACTCCACTCAAGTAGTTACTGGGCTTTGCCTATGTATCTTTACGAAAATTAAGAGGAAAAGCAAAGGTGATTAACTGCCCATTTTCACCATCCTTCTCTTCTCTTTTTCACTTTTCTCCTATTTAAAATTTGCAAACTTTATTTTGATATATGCGGCACTCCCCTTAATTAAAGTTGTCAAAAATCTTCAACCTTTAAAGGTCAAATCTAAAACTACTAATTCATGCCACTACTCCCTAGCCTAGCTACTACACAAGTCGTCCTGTAACACTGTATCTTTGCTTGAGATAGTTTATTGGATAGGATAAAAATATATAGCATTAATTTGAAAAAAAGCCAGGCATATCTATTCAATGATAAATTGAAAAGATCTAAATTACATTAATATTAACCAAAGTAGTTGTGTGTGTGTGTGTGTATATATATCTGTGTGTAAGATCTCGAATTTTATGAAATATAAAATTTAATTTTTCTTCATATATATATTTTTCTAAAACAGTAAGTGGTTAAATTAGCAAAGTTAAAAGTTAAGGATGTTACGTGCAAAATTTTTTATGTCGGACAATATTCGTTTGGTCGGAGAATATTCGTTTTGTCGGAGAATATTCGGGTCGTACGACGGCGCTGAAATAACTAATCATTGGTGGACCCCACAAAGAAAATATTTGTCGAATATAGAAAACGACAAAAGTAATCTTTTTAAATAAAAATAGTCAACGGTGTTATCACTTTTAACTGTTAAAATACCGGTAATAAAATAATAGTAGCAGACAGTATTTTATGGTATTTTTACTGTAGCACACGGTATTGCACAGTATCTCATATTATTGATCTGATAACGTGGTCATTGCACAGTATTCATCAATAATTGTTGTTACACAGTATTTTGCATTATTGATTCAATAATTGTCATTACACTGTATTTTATATCATTGAACCAATAATTGTTATTGCACTGTATGTTAAAATTATTGAACCAAATAATTGTCACAGTAGCAAATACACAGTAATTTATATTATTAAATTAATAATAATCTGTAACGTGTTTCTTACATTATTATTGAATTATTGTTGTAACATTATTTTATTTTATATGCAGGACCCACAGGAAGGAAAAAAATTAATTAATTATTATTTTATGCGAATAGTAACGTAAATAGTATGTGGACCCACTGTGGGGCCCACATGAAAAAAAAAAAATGTGTTTTGGCTGGATGGTTGGTGAGCACGCTGCTAAAAATTTTCAACACTGGCGTGCTGTCACCTACCGCGCATAGTAAATATTTTCTCTTATAAATAGCTTACTCAGCTGAATAGAAAAATCACACCTAAAACATAAAAATTTTCTATATGTATTTTATGGGTTTTCTCTGAGAATAGTAAGATTATCTTGAGTGTTTGAAAGCCAAAAGAAGTGCATAAATTTTTCAAATAAGTCTTTTATTAAAGAGTAGTAATTTCATAAATTTCTATTTTTCACGGTATTCACAAATTTTCCTTTAGAAGACTCTTCTATAAGAAGATTCATTTTTAAAAGCTTTCTTTAGAAGATTTATTTTGGAATATTATTTTAAAAATTATTTTAAAGTTGTTATATTATACTACAAAAATTATGTTAAATATATATAATTTTGATAGTTCATACTAAATGAGTTATCATACACTTTGAAATTTATATGTGGTAATTACTAATTATATTATAAATATATAGGTTGATCAACCTCATTTTTATCAATATCCAGTCACCAGATAAGGTAAGGGGTATAATTCTTTTCATCATCATAAATGGTATTATTTTCTTACTTGTAAGGGATACCATTTTCTTTCATACTCTTAAACTTACCACGGTAGAGAATTATCATTCTTTGATTCTCAAAAATAATATCGTTTATTTCTTACTCATAAGATATGTCATTTAATTCCATATATTAAATTGTGGGAATAACCTTACGGCGTGGATTACCGTCTGTTGTTGAATAACCTTTCGTATTCATTCCTTATTAATATCTGAGAATAACCTTACGGCGCGGATTACCACCTGTTTGGTGAATAACTCTTCGTATTCAAATTTTATTAAATTTTGGGAATAACCTTACTGCGCGGATTACCGCCTGTTGGTGAATAACCCTTTGTATTTATTTCTTATTTATCTATTGTGGAAATAATTGGTCTATAAGAATTATCACATAACACTTTTATTCCATATTCGTTTGTAATATCATTTTCTTTCATATTCGTAAGTGATATTATTTTCCTTTATACTCATAAGGGATACCATCTTTTTCATCTTCCATTATTCAAACTTACTATAGTAAGGGATATTATTTCTTTTATACTCTTAACTTACTATGGTAAGTACTATTTGGTAAAGTTTTCTGAAATGATTATATGTTCCTTAATAGTTTGTGTTTCATCTAATATCATTTCAATTGAACCTTCCTATTTTTCTAAACATTTCTATTGAACTGTAACCGTTATTCTGAACTAGACCTAGCAAAATAGGCCCGGGCCCGAGGGTCGGGCTGGCCCAAAAAAATTGGGCTATGGGCTCCCATTTTTCAGCCCAAAAAAAATTGGGCGTTTTTGGCCAGGCCCGGCCCGTGGCCCAATTTTTATTTTTTTTTTCTTATTTTTATTATTTGATATTGATGACAAAAAAAAATATTAACTTAAAAAATGAATCAAATAAGGAATTATGAAGAATATAAGAGTAAATCTTAACATGTGATATTGAATAATAATACAAAAAAAAATTATGAATATTATATATATATATATATATATATATTACTTTTAGTCTTTCTTTTACTATCTTATCTTTAATATTAATATTATATACATTTATCAATTAATTAATCACAAGATTAGTTATATTTTAATATATATGACTATAAAATTATTGATTATTTTATTTACTAATACTATTAAATGATTATGTATAAATTATGTATTATAATTGTAAATAATTAGAGTTAATATTTATTTTAAATTATGTATTATAGTTGTAAATATATATATATATATATATATATATATATATATATATATATATATATATATATATATTCTATAAAATTATTATTTTTTAACTATAAAAAAAAAAAAAAAAAACTTCAAAAGCCCGCGAGCGGGCCGCGTAATTTTAGCCCGGCAAAATCCGGGCCTTTTCAGCTCGGCCCGGCCCGTTTGCCAAGTCTATTCTGAACTGTGGATGTTGAATATCATTTTTGAATTTCACTTAACATCATGTTGACAATTTGGATATTATTTGAATCTGTACAAAGTAAACTTCTGATACTTATTGTTTATCCTATTTCTTCTGTTCCTCATTTGTATCACTGTTATTTGTACTAATCATCAAGAATCAAACTGTTGTAAATATCTGTGGCCAGGGGCATAAATGCGATATAATTGTTGAACAGATGATAGGTTAAAGGCGATATAATAGGTTAAAGGCGATACATCTGTTCGGTGGTGAAAGTTTTCTTTGGCCCGTAGTGTAAAGATGAACTATTGTTTGGTATGATTATGACCAAAGGCTGAATACTGGTATAATCATGACTGTTGGTGTTATATTGAATATCTTTGGCCCGTAGTGCAAAGATGAACTGTTGTTTGATATGATTCTGACCAAAGGCTGAATACTGGTATAATCATGACCGTTGGTGTTATATTGATATCTTTGGCCTATAGTGTAAAGATGAACTGTTGATTTGCATGATTATGATCAGGAACTGTGATTTTGTATTATCATGACCAGTGGTATTTTAGATGATAAAAGTTGATGATGTTTTTCCTTAAAAGAGAAGCGAATGGATATTATAGTCTGCATTATTCTTCTAATAGATTGTTCATTCTGCTGTTATTATTGATCTGAACGTTGTTCAATAATTTAACTGCAGATTTTGATATAAACCTTGTAGTCTATTGTATTCTATGAAGAACTCAACCGTTGAAGGCTAATGATAATTTATTTGCCATTATCTTAGTCATGATATTTCTTACTGGGCTATTTGAGCTCACCCTTTCTTTTGTTCCATTTTTTTTCAACAGGAGATGAGAACGTAGTTGAGTCTAGCCGGGGGATGAAGTGAGAGTCCGAGGGATAGCTATCATAGTCTTCATATGTTATAAAATAGTGTGACAATAATAGTGAAGACTTAGTTGTGTATTATTATACACTGTATTATTAAACGTTATACTAACTTGTAATAATTTTGTTGTAGTCTTTTGACAATTCAAGTTTGGGCTGTTTGAGCCCAGATTTAGGGGTGTTACAATATATGTGAGAAATAATTCATAGCAAACACTTGCTATATTTATTATTTTAATAAATATATCTAGTACCGTTTAAATAATAATTTGAAATAGGAGATATATCTCCAACAGCGAACTAAGTTAGCGAGTAGGAGAAAAAATAAAATAAAATAAATACATGTTGTTAACTAAGTTAACGGGTGAAAGTATTTTTTTTTTCTTCTACAAATCGCTAACATAGTTAACGAGTGAGATTTGAAAAGGAAAAAAAAATTATGTACTAGCCGCTAACATTGTTAGCGGTTTGAGAGATTTTTTTTTTTCTTTCAAAGTAGCAACTTGCATTAAAAAAAATTTATTCTTCCATCCCGTTAACTATGTTAGCGGATGGAGAGTGAATTAATAATTTTTTATTTTTAAAGTACCAACTTATATTAAAAAAAAAAATCTCTCCAACCTGCTAACATAGTTAACGAGTTGGAATAGTTTTTTATTTTATTTTTAATACAAGTTCAAGTTGATTTTTTTAAAAATAAATAAATAAATTAATAATAATTCTCTCCACCCGCTAACATAATTAACGGGTTAGAAGAGAATTTTTTTTTTTAATTCAAGTTCAAGTTGGTTCTTTAAAATAAAAAAAAATAATAATTTAATTATCTCCACCCTCTAACATAGTTAACGGATTGGAATAGATTTTTATTTTTTATTTTTATGCAAGTTCAAGTTGGTACTTTAAAAAAAAATTCATTCTCTCCATCTGCTAACAATGTTAACGGGTTAAAATAACAATTTTTTTTTATACAAGTTCAAGTTGACACTTTAAAAATAAAAAATAATTCATTCTCTCCACCCGTTAACATAGTTAACAAGTTGGAATAGAAAATTTCATTCTCTCCACCCGCTAACTAAGTTAACGGGTGGAAGAATTTTTTTTTCTTTTTCTATAAGCCTCTAACATAGTTAGTTAACGGATGAGATTTGAAAAATAAAATAAAAAATAATAATAATAATTTATGTACTACTACCCGCTAACATAGTTAGCGGCTGGAGAGAATTTTTATTTTTTTAAGTAGCAACTTGCAAAAAAAAAGAAAAAAAAAGAAATATATATATATTCTTCCAACTTGTTAACTATAACTATGTTAGCAAGTGGGAAGTGAATTAATAATTTTTTTATTTTTAATGTACCAACTTGCATAAAAATAAAAAATAAAAATAATAATTCTCTCCAACCCGCTAAAATAGTTAACGGATTGGAATAGATTATTATTATTATTTTTAATGCAAGTTCAAGTTGATTCTTTAAAAAAATAATAATAATAATAATTCTCTTCACCCGCTAACATAATTAACGGGTTACAATATATGTGAGAAATAATTCTTAGCAAACACTTGCTATATTTATTATTTTAATAAATATATCTAGTACCGTTTAAATAATAATTTGAAATAGGAGATATATGTAAGACCCCGAATTTTATGAAATACAAAATTTAATTTTTCTTCATATATATTTTTTTTGAAACAGTAAGTGGTTAAATTAACAAAATTGAAAGTTAAGGATATTATGTGCAAATTTTATTTTGTCGGACAATATTCGCTTTGTCGGGGAATATTCGTTTGGTCGGGGAATATTCGTGCCGTACGACGGCGCCGAAATAATAAATTATTGGTGGACCCCACAACGGAATATTTGTCGGATATAGAAAACGACAGAAGTAACCTTTTTAAATAAAAATAGTCAACGGAACCGTTAAAATACCGGTGATAAAAGAATAGTAGCATACGGTAGTTATTGGTATTTTCTGTAGCACTCGGTACTCTACAGTAACACACGGTATTGCATAGTGTCTCATATTTTTGGTCTGATAATTGACACCGTAACTGTTACGCATCATTTCATCGATAATTGTCACTGCATAATATTTTATATTATCAATTCAATAATTGTTGTTACACAGTATTTTGCATTATTGATTTAATAATTGTCATTACACTGTATTTTATATCATTGAGTCAATAATTGTTGTTGCACTGTTTTTAAAATTATTGAACTTAATAATTGTCACAGTAACATATGCACAGTAATTCACATTATTGAATCAATAATTGTCATTACACAGTAACGTATGCTTTATTTTACATTATTGTTATCTCTATTATGATGTTATTTAAACAGTTGTATTTCATTAATTTATTGACTTGATATCTAAGAGCTAACTATACTGTATTTATAACAATTAGTCATAATAATTGAATTGATAAAGTTATTTGTTTATAATATAAAGTTAGGTGATTATTAGGTGATATGAAATGAATGGTGTAGATTAAAGTGTGAATTATTGTTGAATAATTGAATTGATTTGTTTATAATATAAAGTTAGGTGATTATTAGGTGATATGAAATGAATGGTGTAGATTAAAGTGTGAATTATTGTTGAATAATTAAATTGATTTGTTTATAATATAAAGTTAGGTGATTATTAGGTGATATGAAATGAATGGTGTAGATTAAAGATAATATAATATTTGAAATGGATGGTGTAGATTAAAAGGTGATCTTTAAATGAATGGTTTAGATTAAATGAATGATAAGATTTTTGGCTATAAATAGAAGCCTTAACTTAAGGATTTTTCATAAACTTCCTTACTTGTTCTTTCTTTCTCTCTCTAAATACTTCTTGTGAAAGTTCTCTCTAAGTGTGCTTAAGTCATCTTGAGTATTTGTGAAGATCTATAAGTATACGTGTACTGTTCAAGTTAATCAACCTCATTTAAATCAATATCCAGTCACGTGTTACGGTAAGGGATACCATCTTTTTCATCTTCCATTATTCAAACATACTATGGTAAGGGATTATCATTATTTGATTCTCGATAATAATATTGTTTCTTCCTTACTCATAAGACGTGCATTTTATTTCCATGTATTAAATTGTGGGAATAACCTTACGGAGCGGATTGCCGCCTGTTGGTGAATAACCTTTCGTATTCATTCATTATTAATCTCTGAGAATAACCTTACGGAGCGGATTGCCGCCTGTTTGGTGAATAACTCTTTGTACTCAAATTCTATTAAATTGTGGGAATAACCTTACGGAGCGGATTGCCGCCTGTTGGTGAATAACCTTTCGTATTCATTCATTATTAATCTCTGAGAATAACCTTACGGAGCGGATTGCCGCCTGTTTGGTGAATAACTTTTTGTACTCAAATTCTATTAAATTGTGGGAATAACCTTACGGAGCGGATTGCCGCCTGTTGGTGAATAACCCTTGTATTAATTTCCTTCACCTTTTGTTAATCAAACCTGCTACGGTAAGGGATATTATTTTCTTTCATACTCCTAAATCGAAATTTATTATGGAACTATTGCTTCTATAATTCCTGAAAATATTATATGTTCCATAATAGTTGAACTTCATTATTTCAACTGAACCTTCCTATTTACGTGAACCTTTCTATTGAATTGTAACCGTTATTCTGAACTGTGGATCTTGAATTTCACTCCACATCATGTTGACAATTTGGACATTATTTGAATCTGTACAAAGTAAACTTCCGATACTTATTGTTATCCTATTTCTTCTGTTCATCATTTATATCATTCTAATCATCCAAAAATCAAGCTGTTGTGAATATCTGTGGCCGGGGGCACAGATGTGATATATTTGTTGAACAGATGATAGGTTAAAGGCGATATAATAGGTTAAAGGCGATACATCTGTTCGGTGTCTTTTATGGCACGTGGTGAATGTTCTCTTTGGCCCGTAGTGCAAAGATGAATTGTTGTTTGGTATGATTATAACCAAAGGCTGAATCTGGTATAATCATGACCGTTGGTGTTATATTGAATGTCTTTGGCCCGTAGTGCAAAGATGAACTGTTGATCTGCATGATTATGATCAGGAACTGTGAATTTGTATTATCTTGACTAATGATATTTCAGATGATAAAAGTTGATGATGTTTTTCCTAAAAAGAGAACCGAGTGGACATTATAGTCTGCATTATTCTTCTAATAGATTACTCATTCCGCTGCTATTATTGATCTGAACGTTGTTTAAGAATTTAACTGCAGTTTTTGATATAAACCTTGTAGTCTATTGTATTCTATCAAGAACTCAACTGTTGAAGACTAATGATAATTTATTCGTCATTATCTTAGTCATGATATTCTTTACTGGGCTATTTGAGCTCACCCTTTCTTTTGTTCCATTGTTTTTCAATAGGAGATGAAAACATAACAGGGTCTAGCCGGGGAATGGAGTGAGGGTCCGATGAATAGTTATCATAGTTTTCACGTTTTGTAAAATAGTGTGGCAATAATAGTGAAGACTTAGTTGTGTATTATTATACACTGTATTGTTGTACGTTGTGCTTTGTTGTAATAATTTTGTTGTAGTCTTTTGACGACTCAAGTATGGGCTGTGTGGGCCCAGATTTGGGGGCGTCACAGTTGGCATCAGAGCTTAGGGATATGATCTTTAATGGAGATCTGGGGTTAGAACTAGGAGGGGAGAGACGAATAGAATCAGTCACTAGTGTGTCCTACCTAAAATAGATTTTATTATCTAATAAGTCGATTTGAATGTAGGAACATGAAGTGATGAGTCAGTTTATTTGAACTAACATTTATTTTGTGACCACAGTTTAGTATGGCATCTGAAAATCATGAGGTTAACTATGGAATACCCGAAGCAAATGTAGCCGAGAATCAAGAGGCCCCAAACAATCCTTCTGCCAACTCAGGAAATAATGTTCCTGATAACATGATGAACGATGGATTCTTTAGGAATTTCATGCAGTTCATACAGAATCAAGGAAGAGGAAATCCAGTCAATAATAACGGTAGAAACGCTGGCAATTTGAGGATGGTCACTGTTAAGCAATTTAAAGAATTAGGACCACCTGAATTCCACGGGAAGCCTGACCCACTCAAAACGGAGGCATGGCTAAAGCAGACGACAAAAATACTTGATGTCTTACAATGCGCTGATGATCAGAAGGTGCCATTTGCCACTTTTATGTTACGAGGTGAGGCGGACCATTGGTGGGAAGCGGTAAAACGTATCCAACCTTCAGCACTCGAAATGTCTTGCACAGAATTCGAAGAACTGTTTAACGAGAAGTATTTCCCAGAAAGCATCCGCCATATGAAAGAGGTGGAATTCATTAAGCTGGAGCAGGGAAACATGACAGTCTCCCAATATGAAGCCAAGTTTGCCGAGTTATCTCGCTTTGCCACCCATCTTGTGGATGACGAAGCACGAATGAGTCGGATGTTCCTAAGAGGTTTGAGATTCAAAATTCGTCAACAACTTAGCTCTCATAAATTTAGTTTGTATTCAGATGTTGTAGATAGGGCTCAAAGGGTGGAGCAAACAGATGAAACATTGCAGCCAAGAGTTAATGATCAGCATAGAGAAAGGAGTGACAACAACCACAGGAACGAGAACCATCGAGGAGGTAACCAACACTTCGGTGGTAATTCTATACCAAATAACAGAAGAGGAGAATCTAGTGGGAACAATTTCAAAAGAAAGAGATTCCATAATAATTATGGAAGGGCACCAGCACCAGTACCAACACCAGCACCGACCCCAGTTTCAAGGGGAGAAGATCGACCACCAGTGAGATGCTATAGGTGTGGTCAGGAAGGTCACATCAGCCCAAACTGTACACTGCAGTCCAAAAAGTGCTACAGTTGTGGGAAAGAGGGTCATCTTGCGCGGTTCTGTCCTGCCACAAAATCAAGTCCAGCTGCAATGATGATACCAAAAGCTAGCGCGGATAAGGGAAAATCTGTAGTTCAAGGGAGAGCTTTTGTTGTGACATCCCAAATGGCGCGAAACTCGAACGAGGTGATAACCGGTAAGCTATTCATAAATTCTCGTGAAGTCTACGCTTTGTTAGATACTGGCTCTACCCATTCTTTTATCTCACCTGCATGTGCTCAGCGTTTAAACTTAACTCCTGAAAATTTGGACTTTGACTTATCAGTTGAAACCCCATTAGGAGAAATGACCATTACATCTACTGTCTATAAATCTTGCCTAGTTCAAATCAACAACCTCACATTACCTGTTGACCTTATTTCTTTGGAGATGCATGAATTTGATGTGATTTTAGGAATTGATTGGTTGACTACCCATCATGCTAAAATTGATTGTTTTCATAAGATTATTAGTTTTCATATTCCTAATCAACCTGTCATGCAAATTCAAGCAACTAAACCATTGAAATCTATAACTGTTATTTCTAGCCATAAAGCCATTCGTTTATTGAAAAACGGATGTCAAGCCTTTTTAGCTCATGTCACTGATTTGAACAAAAATACGTCAAACTTAAATGATATTCCCATTGTTAATGAGTTTCCTGACGTTTTTCCTGAAGAACTTCCTGGCTTACCCCCAAACCGTGAAATTGATTTTTATATTGATCTTGAACCCGGTACCAAGCCCATTTCCAAAGCTCCCTACCGAATGGCTCCCATTGAACTTCAAGAGTTAAAAGTCCAACTACAGGAATTGTTGGATACCGGTTTCATTCGTCCGAGTGCATCACCTTGGGGTGCTCCTGTTCTATTTGTGAAGAAGAAAGACGGGAGTATGAGATTGTGCATTGACTACCGAGAATTGAACCATGTCACCATCAAGAACAGGTACCCGTTACCTCGGATTGATGACATGTTTGATCAATTGCAAGGCGCTCAACATTTCTCAAAGATTGATCTCCGTTCTGGATATCATCAGTTAAAGGTTAAAGCTGAGGACATTCCAAAGACTGCTTTCAGAACTCGTTATGGGCATTATGAGTTCTTAGTCATGCCTTTTGGACTAACTAATGCTCCTGCAGCTTTCATGGACATGATGAACCGGATATTCAAGGAACATTTGGATCATTTTGTGGTTGTCTTTATTGATGACATCCTCATATACTCCAAGAGTCGCGAGGATCATGAACAACACCTGAGATTGATACTACAAAAGCTCCGTGAAAACAAATTATATGCCAAGTTGAAGAAATGTGAGTTCTGGCTTGAGGAGGTCGCGTTTCTTGGGCATGTGATTTCTAGTCAAGGAATATCAGTCGATCCTGCGAAGATTGAAACGGTACTAAATTGGGAACAACCCAAAACAGTAACCGAAGTCCGAAGTTTTCTGGGTCTAGCTGGTTATTATCGGAGATTCGTAGAAGGATTTTCTCGAATCGCCACTCCATTAACGCAGCTTACTCGGAAAAGCACAAAATTCATATGGAGCGAGGAATGCGAGAAAAGTTTCCAAGAACTCAAGAAGAGACTGGTTTCAGCTCCTGTTCTGACCATACCATCAGGATCAGGAGAATTTGTTATCTACAGCGATGCTTCTGGCAAAGGTCTAGGCTGTGTCCTTATGCAACATGGAAAGGTTATAGCCTACGCCTCTCGACAACTCAAAGATTATGAGAAAAATTATCCTACTCATGATCTAGAGTTGGCAGCAGTCGTTTTCGCGTTGAAGATCTGGAGACACTACTTGTACGGAGAAAAAGTGGATATCTATACGGATCATAAAAGTCTCAAGTATTTCTTCACCCAGAAGGAACTCAACATGCGACAACGACGTTGGCTTGAGCTGTTAAAGGATTATGACCACACAATCCAGTATCACCCGGGAAAGGCGAACGTTGTAGCTGACGCTTTGAGCAAAAAATCTTATGCAAGTACAAGTGCACTGCTGACAACACAAAAGTGTATTTTGTACGACTTGCAAAAGATGGAGATAGAGCTAAAGACACCAGGGACCCGCTCGAAGATTGCTCACGTGCGAGTAGAACCAACTTTAATCGATAAAATTAAAGCTGCTCAAGCTACCGATCCGGAACTGATAAACATGATAAAGAAAGTACAAGAAGGTGCCATTCCCGAAGCAAGAATCGACGAGAAAGGAATACTTCGAGTCAACTCTCGACTCTGTGTTCCTAACGATCCTGAATTAAAGCATAAAATCATGATGGAGGCACACAACACGCCGTTTGCAATCCACCCAGGAGGTACCAAGATGTATCGAGATCTTCGATATACATTTTGGTGGAACAATATGAAAAGAGAGATTGCAGAGTTTATCTCAAGGTGCCTAACTTGTCAACGTGTCAAGGCAGAGCATCAAGTTCCTAAAGGTCCATTACAATCACTTGAAGTTCCCGAATGGAAGTGGGAACACATCAATATGGACTTCGTGACGGGTCTTCCAAAAGTTTCTCAAGGCTTAGATGCAATTTGGGTGATCGTAGATAGATTGACCAAATCTGCTCATTTCTTGCCTATACGAGAAAACTTTTCACTTGAACGTCTTGCCGGTATGTACATAAATAAGATCGTGAGATTGCATGGCATGCCAATTTCCATAGTTTCTGATCGAGATCCTAGATTCACTTCACGCTTTTGGATCAGTCTACAAAAAGCTATGGGCACTGAACTACGTTTTAGTTCTGCATACCATCCTCAAACGGACGGACAATCGGAAAGGACGATCCAGACCCTCGAAGATCTTTTGAGACTTTGTGTATTAGACTTCAAAGGAAGTTGGGATAAGTACTTGCCGTTGGTGGAATTTTCTTACAACAACAGTTACCAAGCAAGCATAGGCATGGCTCCATTCGAGGCATTGTATGGAAGGAAGTGTCGCTCTCCAATATGTTGTAATGAGGTAGGAGAAGCAAAATTGTTGGGACCCGAGTTGGTACGCTTGACGACCGAAAAGATTCAAATGATCCGACAACGAATACAGACCGCACAAGAACGACAAAAGAGTTATGCTGATCTTCATCGGAGAGACGAAAGTTTCAACGTCGGAGATCATGTATTCTTACGTGTTTCTCCATGGAAAGGGGTTACGAGATTCGGAAAGAGAGGAAAGCTCAACCCTCGATTTATTGGCCCATTTGAAATCCTCGATCGAATAGGAACCGTAGCCTACAGACTAGCCCTACCACCAAGTATGTCTCGCATCCATAACGTTTTTCACATATCTATGTTACGTAAATATGTGAAGGACCCAAACCACGTCATTGAGTTAGAACCATACGTTATAGCAGAAGATTTAACATACGAGGAGGTACCTATTAAGATCCTGGATAAGAAGGAGCAGATCCTACGCTCAAAGGTTATACCTCAAGTTAAGGTTTTATGGAGGAACCAAGATACTGAGGAAATGACCTGGGAGCTAGAATCTGAGATGAAATCTAAGTATCCTTACCTCTTCGATATGTCAGGTACGTCAATTTCGGGGACGAAATTTCATAAGGAGGGGAGGTTGTAAGACCCCGAATTTTATGAAATACAAAATTTAATTTTTCTTCATATATATTTTTTTTGAAACAGTAAGTGGTTAAATTAACAAAATTGAAAGTTAAGGATATTATGTGCAAATTTTATTTTGTCGGACAATATTCGCTTTGTCGGGGAATATTCGTTTGGTCGGGGAATATTCGTGCCGTACGACGGCGCCGAAATAATAAATTATTGGTGGACCCCACAACGGAATATTTGTCGGATATAGAAAACGACAGAAGTAACCTTTTTAAATAAAAATAGTCAACGGAACCGTTAAAATACCGGTGATAAAAGAATAGTAGCATACGGTAGTTATTGGTATTTTCTGTAGCACTCGGTACTCTACAGTAACACACGGTATTGCATAGTGTCTCATATTTTTGGTCTGATAATTGACACCGTAACTGTTACGCATCATTTCATCGATAATTGTCACTGCATAATATTTTATATTATCAATTCAATAATTGTTGTTACACAGTATTTTGCATTATTGATTTAATAATTGTCATTACACTGTATTTTATATCATTGAGTCAATAATTGTTGTTGCACTGTTTTTAAAATTATTGAACTTAATAATTGTCACAGTAACATATGCACAGTAATTCACATTATTGAATCAATAATTGTCATTACACAGTAACGTATGCTTTATTTTACATTATTGTTATCTCTATTATGATGTTATTTAAACAGTTGTATTTCATTAATTTATTGACTTGATATCTAAGAGCTAACTATACTGTATTTATAACAATTAGTCATAATAATTGAATTGATAAAGTTATTTGTTTATAATATAAAGTTAGGTGATTATTAGGTGATATGAAATGAATGGTGTAGATTAAAGTGTGAATTATTGTTGAATAATTGAATTGATTTGTTTATAATATAAAGTTAGGTGATTATTAGGTGATATGAAATGAATGGTGTAGATTAAAGTGTGAATTATTGTTGAATAATTAAATTGATTTGTTTATAATATAAAGTTAGGTGATTATTAGGTGATATGAAATGAATGGTGTAGATTAAAGATAATATAATATTTGAAATGGATGGTGTAGATTAAAAGGTGATCTTTAAATGAATGGTTTAGATTAAATGAATGATAAGATTTTTGGCTATAAATAGAAGCCTTA
Organism: Hedera helix; assembly: GCA_947179155.2. Classification (NCBI taxonomy): domain Eukaryota; kingdom Viridiplantae; phylum Streptophyta; class Magnoliopsida; order Apiales; family Araliaceae; genus Hedera; species Hedera helix. The sequence goes on from OX359273.1 coordinate 37,007,712, forward strand.
ACTTAAGGATTTTTCATAAACTTCCTTACTTGTTCTTTCTTTCTCTCTCTAAATACTTCTTGTGAAAGTTCTCTCTAAGTGTGCTTAAGTCATCTTGAGTATTTGTGAAGATCTATAAGTATACGTGTACTGTTCAAGTTAATCAACCTCATTTAAATCAATATCCAGTCACGTGTTACGGTAAGGGATACCATCTTTTTCATCTTCCATTATTCAAACATACTATGGTAAGGGATTATCATTATTTGATTCTCGATAATAATATTGTTTCTTCCTTACTCATAAGACGTGCCTTTTATTTCCATGTATTAAATTGTGGGAATAACCTTACGGAGCGGATTGCCGCCTGTTGGTGAATAACCTTTCGTATTCATTCATTATTAATCTCTGAGAATAACCTTACGGAGCGGATTGCCGCCTGTTTGGTGAATAACTCTTTGTACTCAAATTCTATTAAATTGTGGGAATAACCTTACGGAGCGGATTGCCGCCTGTTGGTGAATAACCTTTCGTATTCATTCATTATTAATCTCTGAGAATAACCTTACGGAGCGGATTGCCGCCTGTTTGGTGAATAACTTTTTGTACTCAAATTCTATTAAATTGTGGGAATAACCTTACGGAGCGGATTGCCGCCTGTTGGTGAATAACCCTTGTATTAATTTCCTTCACCTTTTGTTAATCAAACCTGCTACGGTAAGGGATATTATTTTCTTTCATACTCCTAAATCGAAATTTATTATGGAACTATTGCTTCTATAATTCCTGAAAATATTATATGTTCCATAATAGTTGAACTTCATTATTTCAACTGAACCTTCCTATTTACGTGAACCTTTCTATTGAATTGTAACCGTTATTCTGAACTGTGGATCTTGAATTTCACTCCACATCATGTTGACAATTTGGACATTATTTGAATCTGTACAAAGTAAACTTCCGATACTTATTGTTATCCTATTTCTTCTGTTCATCATTTATATCATTCTAATCATCCAAAAATCAAGCTGTTGTGAATATCTGTGGCCGGGGGCACAGATGTGATATATTTGTTGAACAGATGATAGGTTAAAGACGATATAATAGGTTAAAGGCGATACATCTGTTCGGTGTCTTTTATGGCACGTGGTGAATGTTCTCTTTGGCCCGTAGTGCAAAGATGAATTGTTGTTTGGTATGATTATAACCAAAGGCTGAATCTGGTATAATCATGACCGTTGGTGTTATATTGAATGTCTTTGGCCCGTAGTGCAAAGATGAACTGTTGATCTGCATGATTATGATCAGGAACTGTGAATTTGTATTATCTTGACTAATGATATTTCAGATGATAAAAGTTGATGATGTTTTTCCTAAAAAGAGAACCGAGTGGACATTATAGTCTGCATTATTCTTCTAATAGATTACTCATTCCGCTGCTATTATTGATCTGAACGTTGTTTAAGAATTTAACTGCAGTTTTTGATATAAACCTTGTAGTCTATTGTATTCTATCAAGAACTCAACTGTTGAAGACTAATGATAATTTATTCGTCATTATCTTAGTCATGATATTCTTTACTGGGCTATTTGAGCTCACCCTTTCTTTTGTTCCATTGTTTTTCAACAGGAGATGAAAACATAACAGGGTCTAGCCGGGGAATGGAGTGAGGGTCCGAGGAATAGTTATCATAGTTTTCACGTTTTGTAAAATAGTGTGGCAATAATAGTGAAGACTTAGTTGTGTATTATTATACACTGTATTGTTGTACGTTGTGCTTTGTTGTAATAATTTTGTTGTAGTCTTTTGACGATTCAAGTATGGGCTGTGTGGGCCCAGATTTGGGGGCGTCACAATATATCTCCAGCAACTAACTAAGTTAGCGAGTAGGAGAAAAAATAAAATAAAATAAATACATGCTGTTAACTAAGTTAACGGGTGAAAGAATTTTTTTTTTCTTCTACAAATCGCTAACATAGTTAACGAGTGGGATTTGAAAAGGAAAAAAAAGTTATGTACTAGCCGCTAACATTGTTAGTGGTTTGAGAGATTTTTATTTTTATTTTTAAAGTAGCAACTTGCATTAAAAAAAATTTATTTTTCCATCTCGTTAACATAGTTAACGGATGGAGAGTGAATTAATAATTTTTTATTTTTAAAGTACCAACTTACATTAAAAAAAAAATTCTCTCCAACCTGCTAACATAGTTAACGAGTTGGAATAGTTTTTATTTTTATTTTTAATGCAAGTTCAAGTTGATTTTTTTTTAAAAAAATAAATAAATTAATAATAATTCTCTCCACCCGCTAACATAATTAACGGGTTAGAATAGAATTTTTTTTTTTTAATTCAAGTTCAAGTTGGTTCTTTAAAATAAAAAAAATTATAATTTAATTCTCTCCACCCACTAACATAGTTAACAGGTTGGAATAGATTTTTATTTTTTATTTTTATGCAAGTTCAAGTTGGTACTTTAAAAAAAAATTCATTCTCTCCATCCGCTAACAAAGTTAACAGGTTAAAATAAGAAATTTTTTTTTTATACAAGTTCAAGTTGACACTTTAAAATAAAAAATAATTCATTCTCTCCACCCGCTAACATAGTTAACGAGTTGGAATAGGAAATTTCATTCTCTCCACCCGCTAACTAAGTTAATGGGTGGAAGAATTTTTTTTTCTTTTTCTATAAGCCTCTAACATAGTTAGTTAACGGATAAGATTTGAAAAATAAAATAAATAATAATAATAATAATTTATGTACTACTACCCGCTAACATAGTTAGCGGCTGGAGAGAATTTTATTTTTTTAAGTAGCAACTTGCAAAAACAGAAATATATATATATATATATATATATATATATATATATATATATATATATATATTCTTTCAACTTGTTAACTATAACTATGTTAGCAAGTGGGAAGTGAATTAATAATTTTTTAATTTTTAATGTACCAACTTGTATAAAAATAAAAAATAAAAATAATAATTCTCTCCAACCCGCTAACATAGTTAACGGATTGAAATAGATTATTATTATTTTTTTTAATGCAAGTTCAAGTTGATTATTTAAAATAATAATAATAATAATAATTCTCTTCACCCGCTAACATAATTAACGGGTTGGAATAGTTCTTTTTTTTAATACAAGTTCAAGTTGGTTTTTCTTTTTTAAAAAATAAAATTTATTCTCTCTACCCGCTAACATAGTTAATAGGTTGGAATATAATTTTTTTTTAATTTTATTTTTAAAATCAAGTTCAAGTTGGTTATTTAAAAAAAAAATTAATTATCTCCACCCGCTAACATAGTTAATGAGTTGGAATAAATTTTTTTATTTTTATGCAAGTTCAAGTTGGTACTTGAAAAAAAAAATCATTAACTCCACCCGCTAACAAAGTTAACGAGTTGGAATAGCAATTAGTTATTTATTTATTTATTTTATACAAGTTCAAGTTGGCACTTTAAAAAAATATATAATTCATTATCTCCATCCGCTAACATAATTAACGAGTTGGAATAGAAATTTTTTATTTTTTATTTTTTTATGCAAGTTCAAGTTAGTACTTTAAAAATATATATATTCATTTTCTCTACCCGCTAACATAGTTAACGGGTTGGAATAACAATTTTTTTTTATATACAAGTTGATACTTTAAAAATAAAAAATTATTAATTTACTCTTTACCTACTAACATAGTTAACGGGTTGGAAGGATATTTATTTTTTATGCAAGTTGCTACTTTAAAAAAAAAAAAAAGAACAAAAAAATTCTTTCCAGCCTATGTTAGCGGCTAGTACATAAATTATTATTATTATTTTCTTTTCAAATCCCACCTGTTAATTATGTTAGCGGCTTGTAAAATAAAATAAAATAATTTCTTCTACCCGTTAATTTAGTTAGCGACATGTTTTTATTTTATTTTATTTTTTCTCCTGCCCCGTTAATTTAGTTAGCGGTTGGAGATATATCTTTATTATTATTTAAACGGTATCAGATGTGTTTGCTAAAATAATAAATATAACAAACATTTGTTATGGATCATTCCCTTATATATGGGACCTGGCTATAGGAATAAAGTGGGAGCAACTGAGGATATTTTAGTAAATAGATCATTAAGTGAATTAGGCTGATTGATTAAGACTTTTTGATAAACAGTCAGTCAGTCGCTCAAACTCCATGTGGCTGACCGAATAAGACTTCTCCCTATTAAGAGGCACAATCTTTTTTGTTTTCCTTGTAAAATACCATGAAAGTTATAAAATTAATTAACATGCACGAGGGATCTTTAAAAAAGTGGAACTACTACTCAACCAAACATGCATTAAAAGAATAGTCAATACCCCAAAAGCCAAGTCCTCCTAACTTAATCATTTGAGGGAGCCATACAATGATACATAATAATGCTTCATTCCACATTAATAAACCCCCTTTCTTTTGCATGAAATTACTAGATCACCTCAAATTTTGGAATTTATCGACGAGGAAGGGGACATTTTTGTCCTTTACGAATATTACAGATTTCAATTTTCCTTTTCAGAGGCAGAGCATTAATGAGCCACGTCATGGAACCCTTGTGATACTGCCAGCCAACTAGGCCAAAAGAAAAGAGGCAGAGGTGGTTTGACTACTGCCAAGGGAGGCTTGACCGCTGTGGACAGTGTTGAACCTTAACTTCCCTTGAAATAGATATAGAATGAATTATTTTATTTTATTTTTAATTTTTAGTTTTTATTTTTTAAGATATAGTATTAAATTACTTATTTTAATTAAAATAAAATAAGTTATTTTACTCTTTTATTTTTTATTTTTTTTATCTATTTTATTTTTTTAATCTAAACGTATAACATTAATGTTTGGACTCTAGCCTCAGCCTTTGGGTTCCTCATATGGGTAACATTCAATTAAAGATTAGCCTATTTATCTCCCGAGTCTTAATTTTTTTAAAAACATACTCTATTTATTTAAAAATATAAATAAATTGAAATCTCATTTTAAGTACACTTTACAAATTCAGGTTATTTATATCTTTGAAAATGTGCTCTCAAAATGTGAAAAAAAGAAATTAAATAAATTGAAACCTCATTTTAAGTCAGCGAGGAGTATTTTATGATCCAAAATACTCCAGCAAGATATGGAGATTGTTTGATGCATGCAAGGGCAGAATCAAAAATTTTAATTAGACTGAGTTGAGAATTACACTTGAACAATTGGGTTGCGTTGGCTATTATAATTTATTTATTTTAGACTATATAATTATATAATATATTTAATAAAAAAAAAGTTTGAGAGCCAGGCTACAACCCTCCAAACCTATTAAAAGCTCCTCCCCTAGATGCATGCATGTTACTCCTTCAAATTCAGCACCAACACCTATTTATGTATACACACATAAATATATATATATATTATAAAGATAGAAGATTTTGTGAAAGCTATCAATCTTGTTGTTCCAAAAATTATTATCTTCAGGGTTTGAAAAAGCTGCCAAAATGTTCGTCTACAAGTATTTATACCGTAGCAGCAAACTATTTGCAAACTATCCTGGGTTCGAGTCCCACTAGCAACAATAGTTATGCCTTAACAGGTAACGGGGCCACGGGTCGCACGTTTCAGGGCGAAGCCATGTCTTAGGCAGAGCCTGTGCGCAAAGCCTGGCCCGGGGTGGGGAGACTTAGTCCGACTGCGGTTGGGATACTCCACATTATCAAAAAAAAAAAAAAAAAAAAAAAAAAAAAAAAAAAAATTAGTAGCAAAAATAACTTTTCAGGCGGAGTTAATATCTCCAAGTCTTTGTCAAGTCTTTGTTGCGGTATCCGCAACAATTACTTGCAAAACTAATTTGACTACACATAGAAAAATTAGTCGCCCTAAATTTAAATGAAAGAAATATATTATCTGCTACTAATAGTTGTTGAAAAATTATCTTTTTATATTATAAAAGCAGGAGAAAAAAAATTGACAGTTAATTTGATGTAAATAAAATAATAAATAATCTTTTTTACTTTCTTATTTTACCTTTTAAACTTTTTTTTTATTCACTTTTACACTTTTTACTCTTTCATTATTTTTTATCTCATATCTTTTAGCGTCCCATTTTTCCTTTTTAACATATATGTAGCGTGTGTTATATAAACTAGTATATATAAAGCGCTTGTTTGTCCTATAGGCTATCTTATCATAGCAAACAGTTTCTACTAGTTAGATTTTAACCATAAACTAAACTGATAAATGTTGTGATGAATTTTTTAAGCAATCAAAAAATACTGATATATATGATAATTCTTAGTGATAACTAAGTTTGCTATCAATGTAATATAATTATAATGACGATGTCAATCATCAATTTTTTCACTGAAAATAAAATTTGTTTTTGTGGCAGATTAGGCCATCACTTATGGATATACTATTTTTGTGATTATATTTAAGTTATCACTAATATTCTAATGATAAAAATAATCAAAATAATATTTTGTGATGGCTATGACAATCATTAAAAAGACTGATTTTTGTGACAATCTTTATTTATAATCACAAAAAAAAATTAAAAAAAATACTCTGATGGCATTTTCAAGTCATTGCAAAACAATAACATATATGATGACTTCCAGTAATGATTAATTTTATCATCATTATAAAGTATTTGTAATCGTTATTGGAATCATCAATTCTTATGTAAAACTAATTTTGTTTAATAAGTCAACGCACATGTGTTTCTTTTTATATTTTTGTTTAAAATTATATATAATCATGATTAGATCTTTGACGTTGTGATATTACTGCTTATTTAGTTTGTGAATGGGGGGAGAGTTCGAATTCTACGAGTATCATTTAATATAATTAATATAATGGAATAAATTATTCGCAAAAAGAGATTCACGTTTTTATCTTTAATCCCAAATCCCAAAAGTCTTGTATTTTTTTAAGGTGACGTTGACAATCACAAGAGATTATATACTAATGTGATTGTGTTAACCATTACAAAATAGTCACACGCTAATGTGATTGTATTAATCATTACAAAAGCATTTCATATTTGCATGATTGTCAAAACCATCACGAAAGGTTTTCATGATAAACGTATATAAGACGGCATGCGTGACGACTAAAGTCGTTATAAAAACCCTTCGTCATGATTTATTGAATTTATGTGATGAATTTGAGCTATCATAAAAACCTTTTTTTATTTTTTTAGTGAACGCTGAATATATAAATCTTATCATGCGAATCAAACTTTACAAAACAGCAAGGGAAAATAACTGTGAAAATTGAATATATGCAACCTTATAATTATAATTTCAGTTAGATATTGAAAATAAAAGGGACTAAAGTGCAAGCATATTTAATTGAATTCGATAACTCATTTTTAAAACTACAAAAATTACATATTAATCCTAAATAAATTATTTTTACTAGGAATAAAACTTAAGTCTACTACGATGACAGTCAAATATAACATTACAATTTTCCAAAAAATTTAGTAACCTTCTCATATATAAAATAGATATATATAACACTTTAAAATTAAAAATTTTAGGCTGCCAAATTTAATTAAGAGTATGGTCGTCAATGAGTTAACATTCTTAAATAAAGCTAATTATAATAATTGCAGAAAAACAATAGAAAAGAACTGTTGGTCAATCTAATTGGACTGGGTCTTGTTAATGTGAATGAGCTAAAGGCCTTAATTATGTAAGAGTGTTGTTTAGATTGGAGTGGATTGGTAGCCCACATTTATCCATACTTTCTTTTGACTTTTGAATTGTCTACTTGAAACAAGTTATAACATATCCAAGGCTTACTTTTATTCTACCAAACATCTATTTATACATACTATAATTAAATAAATAATTTACCATCATTTTTTTATATATTTAATTCAATTTTTTACTTTTTTTAACATTAAGCCAATATTTATTATTTATCAATTCAAATTAAAAATTAAAATTAATATCATAATTTTATAAAAAAAGGAGAATTAGTAGTATAGATTTATATAGTTTACAAGAAAACAATCATAAGATCATCTTATTTATATTAATTTGTTATCATTATTAAATAGATTTTATTACAATTTAAATAATATTGTTTGAGAGGATTTTTTTTCTTTCAAATCAATCGTTTTATCTAACTTGAATTTGTTACTCTTGATTAAATACGAGTGTAATTATATTCAATTATAAGTAAAATCTTATTATTAGTTAAATAATATAATTTTAGAAGAAAATTGTTTTCTTATTAGAATTATTTTGCCTAATAAATCCAATAATATATGTATAAAAAAATTAATAAAATATTTACAATATCATAATTTTATAATCAGACCCCGTGCTTTATACGGGGTGTAGATGTTAGAAGTATTATATATCTATACTTTAACTAAATAAACAATTTAGTTTGTCCTCCTCCTTTTGGATTCTCCTTTTTATTCTTTTTTTTGGAAATTTACTTTTCCTACAATATTACTTCTCATACTTTAAGTCAAAATTACTTTTTCTACATTAGGTCAAAAACTAACCCATCTATATCTATATATATATATATGATAAAACAACTTGATAATCATTATATTTATATGTCTTATATAATCTATAATTGGATTACGCTACAATAATTTGGTATGTTATAGTAAAATAAGTTCATGTTTAATGCATAATTATTAGTATAGTATTTTTTTTAATTTTAAAATAAGAAATATGAACATAAATAGCTCAAAAATATTAAAGAATCAAAATAACAAAAAATTAACTTAAAGAATAAAAAATTTAAAAAGTGAAAAATTTATCATTGAAAGTAAATAATTAAAAAATAAATTTTAAATAAAATTCTAAAATTATCATAAAAATCATTTACCTAACTTAAATTTATTGTTATTATTAAAATATAAATATAATTGTAGTTTCGCGTATTAGAAAGATTTAATCATTTTTTAGAAAATATGATTGTTACTATTATTAAAATAAAAATATAATATACTAATCTATCATATGATTCAATTATTAAATAAAAAATAATTACTCTATCCAATAAGAATTTGTGAAAATAAAATTCAGAATATCAATAATATTACTATAATTGTACAACAAGACCGTTCGATCAGTTCAATCAAATAAAAAATAAAAAATAGTAATATAATTTATAAGAAAATAATCATAAGATCATTTTACATAATATTAATTTATTAGTATTATTAAATAATACTATATTACAACTTAGATAACATAACTTAAAAAGAAAAAAAAATTCAAATAAATTGTCTTACTTAACTTGAATTTTAACTCTTGATTAAATATGAGTGTAATTATATTCAAGTATAAGTAATATTTTATTATAAATTAAATAATATAATTTTCAAAAGAAATATTTTCTTATTCAAACCTAATAAATCCAGTAATATATTTATAAAAATATTTTTAATATACAGGATCAGAACTTTATAACACTATCCTCTTTATTTGTGACCGTTGTGAACGTATATTCTCTTTCTTTTTCTTTTTATGGTGGTAAATGATCTCCACTGTAGCATTATTCTTTTTAATTTATCAAAAGATTTAGCACATTTTATTTAGCAAGCTCCCTATATTGATACAGATTTATTCAAATTAAAAATACGATTGTTTATCATATTTGTTATTTTTAAAATTTAAATAAAATCATATATACTTTATAATTTCACTAATTAACTTAAAAAAATTAAAATATATCTTTAATTAAAAACAAGAATATACCCTAGAGGGTATCTAATTAATATACTTCATAGGGTTAATATGTCCCTTTTTAAGGATTTTTAGACAAATTCACCTATACGAATTTAAAGAACATATAAAAATATTGAACATATGAATTTTCATATAATTTGACGATATTTATTATCGACTATATAGTAATGAAAGTTTAATTAATCTTAATCGTAAAAAAAATTAATTATAACAAATTTAGTCTAAAATTTAATTATAACAAGATTAAACTTTTATATTGCACATCTAATAATTCTTAGTTTGAGAAAATGGGTTATAGTTGTCTATATTTAAAGTAAATAATTTTGTCCTAATTTTAAATTTTATTATTTTGCAAATTGTCTTTACAAATTCAAAATGTATATTTAACTTTTTTTTTTAAAATTCACTATATAAGTAATAAAACATGAATAAAAGGTCAAATACATAAGATAACTCATGTTATTACTTATCTATAAATTATTTAGTTAATTATAATAATTAAAATCGAACTAATAAATATAAACGCGCGTGGGGATCTACCTAGCATACTTAAATAAAGTTAATAATAATTGCATAATTTTTTTTTTAAAAAAATGTTGGTCAATCTAAATTGGACTGGGCCTTGTTAACTAGATGTGAAAGAACTAAAGGCCTAACAAATGTAAGACTGTTGTTTGGATCGGTAGTCCTCCTGTATTACAAATGTTGGGATTGATACATATTTTAGTGGATCCGACTAATACTTATTACGATCGAGTATGTAATCGGGGTAATGTGTATTTGAGTTTGGTAATTTATTTTTAGTCCAATATTAAATTTGATTAATGTTTTGAGTCTCACAGATTTGAGCTTATGTTATATTAATAAGGGTTTGATGTGTGAATCATTATATTGTGTGTGAGGTATCTGATGAATATATTCAAACAAGCAGTACTCGTCACAATTGGTGAACTTAAGTATATTATGTGTGTATATATATATGAAAAGCTATAATTAGAGTAAGAATAAATGATTGTGATGAATTCTCTAAAATTATGTACTAGAGAATTCATCACAACTATCTATTTTTAACCTTAACCTTTCATATATATATATATATATATATATATATATATATATATATATATATATATATATATATATTCATAACATTTTACTTTTCTATTTATCATTTATTTTATGTGAAATTGTGTTTTATTATCCGACCTTAAATTTAATAATAAACAAAAGAGATGCACCTTATAAAAAAAATAGGTTTTCTATTATCTTTTCATAAACAAATAGATACATAGTCAAACTATAAGAAGAAATAATTCAAAGAGAAAGAGAACGATAAAGAATGCAACAAAATACACGAATGGACTTGATGTGTTTGAAATGGGTGTAAATTTCATGACAGTTGAAAATAAATAAGAAAAATGATTTTATTTGTGACCGTTGAGAACGTATATTCTCTTTCCTTTTCTTTTTATGGTGGTATTTGATCTCCAACGTAACACTATTCTTTTTTTAATTCATCGACAGATGTCACATTTAGCATATTTTATTTAGCAAGCTCCCTATGTTGATGCGGATTTATTTAAATTAAAAGTACGATTGTTTGTCATATTTATTATATTTAAAATTTGATGAATTTATATTAATTTTATATTTTATAATTTTGTCAATTAACTTGAGAAATTAAAATATGTCAATAATCTTAGAATTGCGCAAGCATAAGCTTTTAATGCGTCATTTATTTTGTTCAAATTTGGTTTGGATTTTCACTCGCAACGAATAGTTGTTACATACACGCTACTTGTGAAAATTCTTTAGCTTTTGCCTTGATAGCTGCGGTAGGAGTTTCGTCACACGTGTCTAATTGTTATAAGCACAGACGTGTCTAATTGGAAAGTACGTAATGCCTTACGTATCTCCCACTTTTGCATAAAAAAAACACCCATATTTTAACAATGTGTCATCTTAATATATGTCCTAAAAACACGAATTAAGTATAAAAATCGAGAGACGAGATTTATTAAATATTATTTATTTATATATATGCATCAAATTTAATATATGGAATTTATTAATATATTATTTTTTATATATTGAATTCAGTACAAATATATAAATAAATAATATTTAATGAATTGTGTCTCTCGATTTCTGCGCTTAATATGTGCCCTTAAGACACATGTTAAGAAAATTCTTTAATAATTTGGATAAAATTTTTAATTTGAATCAAATCATAAATTATGTCAGTAATATTTTCTTAAATTAACATAATTTATTATAAATTTACTCAAAAATTTATAATTAAATAACGTGAATCGCTATAAATATATCAAATTATATCATATTTATTAACGGAGTGGGGGTTACATTTCTTATCCAAGTTAGGCTAACTAGTTATTGAGGCGTGAAGAGTTGATGAAAAAAGGTACACTGCTCAATGCACACTTATGTTATGTCATTGAGGAATAAATATGAGAACGGAATATAAATAATTTATTTTTATAAAATAAAAATAATTATATTTAATTATTTTATTAAAATAGAATAAATTATTTTTATTTATTTTAAATTTATAAATTTTATTTAAAAAAAAAAAAATTTATTCTATTAAAAATAAAATAAAATATTCTATTTTTTATTTCACATATTTTATTTTGTCGATTCAAACATAGTATTAAGGTAAGAAGATAACAAGAAACAAATACAGCACTATTGCAATTAAATAATAATAGTGCAGGAAAATGTCATGATAATCTCTATCTATAAAGTATAAACGAAACCAAACACAAAGAAAGAGAACTAAAGAAGCTTGGTTTTTTTTTCTTTTCCGTTACTCCGTCTTCAGAGTATCTAAGATCTAGATTTCTAGTTGTGAGTGATCTGAATTAATTATGGAGAAATTGGAGCTGATTTTCATTCCATCGCCACTAATGGGCCACGTGACACAAGCCCTACAGCTGGCAAATCTCATGATCACCCGCTTTGATCATGTCTCAGTCACACTTTTAATCATGAAGCTGCCTGTTGATCCCATCAGCACCAAGTTCATGGAATCACTCGGCTCTCATGCTGCGTCCTCATCATCCAACACTGAGGTCGACCGCATCCGATTCCACCACCTTCCTCCCTCAAAACCCACCTCAGATTGGAGCTACAAGACTCCAGGAGGCCTGCTGGACTTGGTGATAGAGGACCAAAAAGATCACGTGAGGAATTATTTAGTGACTCGCCGGCCCGGTGAGTCAACTCGGGCGGCACTGGTGTTGGACATATTTTGCTCCACCATGATGGAGGTGGGGAACAAATTTGGAATCCCCACTTATATTTTCTTCACGTCAGGTGCGGCGTTTCTTCAACTCCTGTTGCATTTTCAAATTCTGCATGATGTGGATAATCGAGATGTATCCGAGTTAAGTGACTCGGATACTGACTTGGTGACATCGGGTTTTGTGAACCCCATCCCACCGTCTGTTTTACCTTTTGTGTTGGTGGACAAATATCAGTGGACCACTAGGTTCCTCAGGTTTGCTCGGGCGTTTAGGAAAGTCAAGGGTATTATTGTAAATACATTCGTCGAGCTAGAATCCCACGCGGTCAACTCCTTTGACGGTGAAGCACCACCAATCTATCCAGTGGGGCCAATAATCCATCATGCACAGATGAGCCGACACGACGATCGCGACCATGATATCATGCGATGGCTTGATGATCAACCTCGATCATCGGTCGTGTTCTTATGCTTTGGTAGCATGGGAGGGTTTGATGCGGAACAGGTGAGAGAAATAGCAAATGGAGTCGGGCGCACTGGATACCGGTTCCTGTGGTCCCTACGACAGCCTGCTGAAAAGGGTAAAGTAGAGTTTCCAACCGAGTATTCACATGTCGACCTAATTTTACCGGATAAATTTTTAGAACAAACAGCCCAGGTGGGTAAGGTAATTGGATGGGCTCCACAAATGAAGATATTGGCCCATGAAGCCATAGGAGGGTTTGTCTCCCATTGTGGATGGAACTCTATATTGGAGAGTTTATGGCATGGTGTTCCAATAGCCACATGGCCCATGTATGCTGAACAACAACTCAATGCTTTTCAAATGGTGAGGGATTTGGGATTGAGTGTGGAAATAAAGTTGGATTACCATAATTATATGGATAATGATTGTAATGCAGTATTGGTGACAGCAGAAGAAATTGAAAGGGGGATAAGGAGTCTAATGGATGGTGAAAATGTGGTGAGAGCAAAGGTGAAAAGGATGAAAGAGCAAAGTAGGATGACAATGGAGAAAGGGGGATCTTCATACAAGAGTTTGGAGTGCCTAATTGAGAATCTGAAAATGTGATAATATATTACTTCTTGTGTGGACCTCATACAACAAGAAGATCTCACTCTTTGTAATGCAATTTGTCATGTTTATTTATGTGGGTTGGGTAGAATTTCATAAAGTTGGGTAAGGTGAAATATTGTATGCTTTTTTTTTTTTTTTTTTTTTAATTTTATGAATAAAGTATTGTATGCTGTTTAATATGTATTTGCACTAATGTTCAAGAGTTAGTTTTAAGTGGTATCGAGTGGATAAGGATGCCCTCTGCACACATTTTAACAAATTTTCTTTGAATACACATTTAGCGACACAATAAAAATTATAACAAATAATTGTCATTAAAAGTGTAGTTAAATATAATATAAAAATTGTAACTAATGGTCTGGCAATACTGCCGAAAGCATCAAAGCATGTTTTGTTTTTGTGAGTAATGGGCTTCTTGAATTAGGAAAAGGCAAAAATTTATTTTCTTAATTGACTCACCTTGCAACCCAAAATTGTTGCTGTAGTAGACTATAACAAATTTGTGTTATAAGGGGCATTCAAAGGTGCTTCAACAGGCAGTATTTTGGTTCTCAACGTACTTCAAACGAGTACCACAACATAAGCGGTCGCAATAAGTTGACTGGTTTGCTTTGATATGTCTGCATAACAAATACTCCATTTATTTTATAATAAAATTCTTTTTAATTTATTTTAAAATTAAAAAATCATTTTTATATAAAACTACTACGTCAAATAAAATTCGTAGCATTACATTACTTATAGACCACATAGATTTAATTTGTACTATTATGTCGTTATTAGTATATTTTTAATAATTATTAGAAATTAGAGATATGTTTAGTATTGAATTGCGTATTTACTAGCGTAAATGAGATGTTCATAATGAGTTTTATCCTTGGACCGATAGAATTGGGTTTGTCTTATTACTTATGATATTAAATAGTTATCATATCCAACACTAGTTAATATGTAAGTTATTATATCCAATACAAAGTGACGTGGAATTTATTTTCTCCAACAAAATTTTTACTACATTATTTCTATTAAGAATCATGATCTTGTTGAGAAGGCGATACTATAAATATAAGGTGAACAATAAAAATACACAAATAATATTCTAACCTACTAAATACTTTTAACCTCCATTGTTAATACATCTTGAAACATACACTTACTCTCACACCGGAATACCTCCGGTGACTCAAACTCGTCAAATACTTTTTGATTGCTTCATTTGTGCATATTCACGTTCAAACTGATGGTCAAATGTGTAAATAAATTCAAGCGTTACCATTTTAAAAAGTAAAACTCTATTAAAAATATATATCTAATTTTGAAACAGCACATTAAAAAGTGCCCCCACGAAGTACTGTTGGTGAAAATTGCATACTGCACACTAACTTCGTTTTAAAAAAAATGATTTCAACTTTTAATATTACTTTGTGAAATCTTAAAAGTTATTGTGATTCATGCAAGTTTTTAAAATAATAATTTTTATTTCTAAATTAGCATTATTTCTTTGGTAATTTATGATAAATTTGTATTAACATAAATTTAATATATTCCAAATCAATTTTAAATTTAGAATTTATAAATTGATTTTAAAAATCAAAATGAAATTCTTCCATATTGAAAGTGTGGAACAGAGGGAATATTATATTAGATATTTAAAGTGACCATTTTTTTAAAGGCAAGATTGCAGGCATCCGGTTCGACCATAAACCGCCAGACATTCGGCCGGTTTATATTCGTTCGGTTTTAAAATAGAGAGCGCGCGACTCCTCATTAGAGAGAGAGAGAGAGAGAGAGGTAGAGCTGAAGTCAACAATGTCTTCTTCTTCAACATCCTTCAGCTGGAGGACTGCCACTCATCGCAAACCCATTCAATCTGCACCGGGCCCTATATTACCTTCCGATTCGATCGACCCGATTGCAGATCCGGCTCCCAATCCACGCCCCATTTACCAATTGCTCGCATTTGGTCTCATTATAGTCCTAGGTTTGTTGCAGTTCCTGCCGGCCACCCATTTTCGAGACGCATCCGACCCGTTTAGAAGATGGGTTCCTTTCAATTCCACTCTTTCCTCTTATGTAAGTTTCTCTCTCTGTAGAAATTGTGAAATCAATTTTCAGAGCTTTAATAGTGGCACAGGCCACGGTGTAATTTTTTCTTTTCCATTTTTTTGTAATTTCTTTATTATTTATTTCTAATACTCCCTCACCATAAAAATTTATTTTTTGTGCATATTAAGAAATAACATGAAATGACAAAATTAATCATATTTAAATTCTCTTTCAATTGCATAGTTTGTTGCATATGACTAGCAATGCTCCAAAAAAATATGTATAGAGAATATAAATATGATAATTAATACTAAGAATATTATATGCAAATTATTGTGAAAAATAGATTATTTAAGATAAGTAGACATTTAACTTGGAACTACCTAAAATAGTAATAAGGAGGTGGTAGTATGATTTTTCTTTATTTTTTTGCTTCAATTTGCTGTAATTGACTAATTTGATGGCTAAGAAGAATTCATAGGGAAATATGAACGTGTCAACATGTTTGTGTTATGGCTTTCTATTTGCTTATTTATCTTTAAAAAAGAAAAAAAAAAAAAAAGAGAGAAAGAAAGACATGTTTGTGTTATGGTGTATTGTCTCCATGCTCGGTAGAGGTAACCTTGTGGCAAATTTTAGTGAGTGTTGCTATATATATGAGGACAAATTTATCGGAAGAGTGTTGCTATATAATAAAACAATAAATTTATATTAAGATTAAATACTGACGATTGTGGACTAGGATCTCCCCAGTATACCTTTCACCCAATTTTCTCCAATTCACATTTAACAACACAAATATTGGTTTTAACGGCGGTACTAGCGGCACAATTATTTGCGACAAATATATGATGTGACTAAATATAATGTGTCGCTGAATGTTTATTGGAGAAAATTGGGTGAAATGTGTAATGGAGAGGATCCTAATATGATATTTATGGATACATGAGATAGGAGGGAGTAAAGAATAGACCTGCACATTATTGTTCTCCACGTTAGTCGCAATCCACATTTGACATAAAATTAGTAGACATATAAATTATTTTCCAATTTTAGATATCGCCTTATAAAAAACTCTCTCTGCCATTTGTTTTTTCACAATTTGCAGTCTAATGGATCTAAGGCCTCCATTGATGAATATTCAGGACTCACCTCAGCACAAGCTGAGGAGAATGGAGTGGTGCACATTGTCTCATGGATCGACTGTCTGGACCTTCGACTGCTTGCAATTCTTGCAAATTCAACTTTATCAAGCTCAAAGTTTGTTTACTTTGATTGATATGATAATATGTTTAAACTGCATATTTGTTTGTCACGAGTCTGCATGTTACATGAAGCTTTGATATTCCGTTTCACATCAAATTGAATGATAAATGGTCATAACCATATTTACTTTACTGCATTCAAGTAAATTAAACACTTTATTGGTAGTTGAAAGTTAACTTATATTTGGACCTTCATTAACACTTGAATGATTAATTTCAGATTCTATTTTGCATATAACAGCTGTTGTTTCTGTGATTGGTGACTCGTCATTGTCCTAAAATCTATAAACTGTTCACATTTCTTCTTACTTTTAGGGAAAAATATAAATTACTTATATGTAATTCATAGTTCGTTCACATTTGTTTTCTTTTTTGAATTAAGAGTGATATGAGCTCGTTTTGATGTACACTGAGTTCCATCTTGTATGTTTGCGTTGTATAGGTTGCCTGTATGTATTGTACCTTTTCTGTTTCCTAAAAAGAAAAGGGTATAATGTCCTTCTTCTTATTTTTCTGGTCAGAGGAAAAAGAAAACAGTAATTACTGATATTCTTTACTAGTAGAAACAGTGGTAATCATAGTACTGATAATAATATTCCACATTTCTTATGTGCTCTTGTTGCTCAAGTTCTGCCATAATATCTCATTTTGTTGAATATGACTTCTTGTTATAATTACTAATTTTCTTCATTGTTTTTCAGACATCCAGAATTGATTTATTTCCATTTTTTCACACCGGAAGGACTTGATGAAAAAGTATCATACTATAAGTTGAAAGTATTATTTCCACACTCAAACCTTGAACTTCTTGGGTAAGCCATTTCTTATTTGTCATTTTGTGCGGTTTATCTGTATGGATTTATTGATTTTTTTGGAAAAATATAGGCAGAGAGATGTTAAAGAAGCAATTTTGACAGCTTATTCTGCTGGAGAATATGCTGCCCCCTCTATTGATGAAATAGCACCTTTTGCCATACCTATTGTTCATCCTTCACTGACCAAGTTCATATATGTCTCGCCAAATGTAATTATGAAGGTTGGTTTTTTTTTTTTTGCATCACTAGTCTATCTTGATAATAGCTATCGTATATTAATTCGAGCAATTTTGAATCAAAGAGAAGAAAATGAAGATGCATAGATGTGATGTGCGTGTAAATGAAATATAAGAATAGGATTAATTAAGTTGCAGTATGAAAACTTTCCTTTTACTTCTTTTAGTATTTTTCTTCTTTTACTAGAAAAAAATAGAAAATAAAACATCATCATCTTCAGATCTTGTGCAAATGCAGGGAAGAGTTGAAGAACTGCTTCTAGTTAACTTGAGCAATTATGCTATTGCTGTGGCCGATGACTGCTCTAAAAGGTTATCTACCTATGTTAATTCAGATGTTTTGGATGCAATTCAGAGATCAGCATCAAAACCTTGGGTGTCTAATTCTTCTTATGCACAAAATGCTTGTATGCCAGAGCTGGGTTTAGTGCTGATTGATGCGACTAAATTGGAAAAGGATCTCGTGGAAGCCATCTTGTGGTGGAGTAGAGTTTTGAATAGAAGAAAAAGGTAGCACCTTTTGCCTTGCCTCAACTATAGATATTTTTAGCCATTTTCCTCACGGACTTCTAAATTTCAATATTTAGAATATCTGTGTGAAGCTGCAAATAATGTTCTTTTTCTGAATTTAGATTTGTCAATTATGCAACCTTTTCAATTGTGGACTTGGATTTATGGATTTAATATTCTCACAGCAAAAATCCTTGAATATGTTTGGACCGGCTAAATGAAGAATGCAGAAATTCTTTGGGTTGTGTGTGAGCATCTAATTACGGGATAATGATAGTATCCGTGCTTAAGTATACTATTTAATGATGTTCAACTCTATTTTAAAACGAAGTACTTCAAATATATTACTATAAGTTTCTGTATAAAATTTTCTAATACAAACAATAACAACAATAAGATTTAGTTTCTAAGTTGTCTAATCATTTCATATTCTCATTTTAATTGATTTATTTATAGGAATAGTCCAAATCCGGCAATTGCATTGGCACTTTGGAGTAGACATGTCAAGCTTCCGAGTTCTTGGAGGCTCAGCAATTTCAAATCACCAGAACTTAACACCAATAGTTTAGTTCTTCGTTATGGTCAGGCTGGAAATATTTGCACTGCATTTAGCAGTGGTACCATCTCTCAAACAGATATTGAAGATATATGGAACACATATCTTCCTCCAACATCTGATCGAATTTTGGGCAGCTAAAATTTCTAACTGCACAAATATATGTAAAGTGGCAAGTAATTGATTTTATGAAATGATTACCCAAAGTTCTTGTTGTCTAGGGTTCATTTGTAAATTCAGCTTTGTTTCCATCAGTTTGGTGTGCAATGTTCATGTTATATATATACTCCTTAACCCCAATGTAACAGATGTTCGTCATGTTAATTTCTTGTTGTACAATTTATGTATATGTAATAAGAATCTACTTTCTTTTTTAAGATCCCAAAATGATATTCTACTTTGAAAATTTATGTATGAATTTGTAAATATACAAGGTAGTTGTAATATTGATCGTTGATCAAGTTCAAGCCAATTTTTTCTTAAATATTTATACTTTTTAGCGTGTAATTTCAATTTGGGACAATGGAAGTATATATTTTTAAGGGAATAGGTTTCCTTCAGATTACATTATACTTTTTATTGTTAAAATATCATAGGTTAGTTAAAATCTCATATTAGAGAAATAATAAAAGAGTGAAGGACTAAAATATGAATGAATGAGTTTAAGACCTAATAGCTTAACCTTTTGGGTTAAGTTGAATTTCAAACATATATGTTAGTGCATTGTATATGCACATGGGACGCGTGAGCTCCTTTGTTTTCTCCTAACAACTTGTATAAGAGTTATAGAAGATTGATCTCGAATTGATGAATTTTTTCAAAAGATACGTGATGGTGATTTAAAAATAAAATTCTGGACAACTTCTTCAAAAGACATGCAATGGATGGTGAATTCTAGATGAAGAGTTCCTAGCTCTCCCTTAAAGGCTCTCGATGGAAAAGTTTTGAAAGTGGTTAACTAGCTTATAAGGGGGAGAGCTATAGAAGATTGATACCGGACCGGTGAAACTCTTCAAAATATACGCTATGGTAATTCAAAAATTAAAGTTCCAAAGGTGGTTAACTCGCTTATGAGGGGGAGAACTATAGAAGACTGATCGCGATGGTGATTCAAAAATTAAAGTTTCGAAAGTGGTTAACTCGCTTATGAGGGGAAGAGCTATAGAAGATTGATCCCGGATCGGTGAATCTTTTCAAAAGATATGCTATAATAATTCGAAAATTAAATTATGGATAATCTCTTCAAAAGATATATAATGAATGATAAATTTTCGATGAAGAGTTGTTAGTTCCTTAAAGGCTCTAAGTTCTAAGAATGGTTAACTTACTTATGACAAGGAGATTATTAAGATATCACAATTGACAATTGAGTTGAAATCTTATATTAAAAAAATAATGAAAAAGGGAAGGACTAATATATGCACGAATGAGTTAAAACCCTAATAATTTAAATTTTTGAGTCAGTTGGTTTACAAACATGTATACGCATTCATGCTATTATTTTCTCTCACAACATTAATTCAAGATCCTTTAATACACATATAATGATATAAATATTATTTTTTAATGATGATATCAGTAATAACACAATTACTTATGAGAAATATAATTGTATACTCAATGTAATATTTTTATTACAATATGTGTAACGGGCGAAATCACATTCGTGCTTCTGTTTTGGTATCTCCTTGAAATGACTTGACGCTTGTGCATGACTATTATGAATATGAGAAAGTGACCTCCTTGTGTTTAAATACATACATACATGCATATACCATATATGTAACTATCATCTGCAAATGAAAGAGCCAAATGAAAGGACTATTTATCCTTTTCTATTTAAATTTAGCAACTGATCTCAGTTTTATCCTTTTCTTTTAAGATTACTACTCTGATCAAATGAAGTCGGTCAACTAATAAAAATCCATCCCCTTAACCTCTTGCACACGTTTGCCATTTGTCAAACTCAAAACAAATTGACCTACTTCACACCACCATATATTATAATCTCGTTTATCCCTCGTCCAGAAACCTTAAAATATATTTGACGTATATGCATACGTATGCAATCGTATTTGTGTGTTTTATTTTATCCAAGGACAGTATAATAACAGTATAAATTCACAAGGACAATATTGTCATCCCATCATAAAAATACACATTTTTACCATTATACGCTAATATATATGACATTATTGCTCTTGGCGAAATAAGAGAAAAAAAACTCTCAAATATATTGTATTTTTTAATGACGTTAGTGAGTTAAATAAATTGTATTTAAAATAAAATTATTTTTAAGATTTTCGGTAAATCAAAACTTTTAAATGCATATTAACTAAACATCACTTTGTATAGAAGAAACTAGAAAGGACTGCAAAATTGGTACAAGGGCCTTTTAGGGAGTAGCTTACAAAGCTTACCAAATTATTAATTCATCCTCGCAACAAGGGGCGACATTACAGAGGTATTCAACCAATATCAAATCATTCAAATTCCGTTGCGTTCGAGGTTGCCACTCAAATTTTCGGCAGCTGGCTCTTCAATAGGCCGAACAATATAAAACAAGAAAATTTCAAATTTTTAAAGCAAACCCTTTAATTTATTGAGTTGATTCCCCATTTTGACATTTTTATTGTTCTTCCGCAGATTTTTAATTCCAGTTGTACCCTCCAAAGTTTTCAATTGCCGGCATCCCTTGTCTATTATTTTTGTTTATATTTAAAAAAAAATAAAAAATCTTTGGTATGACCTTGTAGAGTGCATTGAAAACCCAACAAAGAATAATGTGATGAAATCAGTTCTTTATGATTCTACGGAATGAAAGTTATGTAGAGGTTGGAGTATTTTATTGAGTGCCATAATGGGTTTAGTTGACTTCATAATTTTACTCCTTGCTTTGCGTTCAAATGCGTGTTTCAGATCTCGAATCTAGTGGCAGAGAACTCCAAGTCTAATGAATTTTGGCATTTGTTTAAATCTGAAATTACGCTTAATTGTAGCTACATTTTTAGAATAGCTTATTAACTGGTAGGTTGAATTTGGACGTTTCTAATAATATTAATGCAATAGTAAAATGATTTATATGTCGGACAAATTTTATACTAAATGTGAATTGCTATAAGTGATAAAGTACACTCCACTTATCGCATGAATCCACATATATCGGTATTTAATATTGACATTAATTTTTCATCATATATAGCAACATTCTTGGCAATATTTAATACTATTTTAATAAAATCATATTGGAAGATGTATTGCTATTTTTTATATTCTCTTGTCAAATATAGTGAATGAAAAACCGGGTGTATTAGAATATGTATATTAGATTCTATGTAGTGCCATTTCGGCTAGATTTGAGAAATGACATTTAGTTGGCAGTTTCATGTGGTTTAGGTCTCGAGGAACTTGTTTGTGTAGTTATAGTGATGTTATATTAGACACGGAACATTTTTAATTTTTAAGGGATCTGAAGGTGGGGATTCGAAAAAGAGAATCATTGTTTGTGCCAAGGCCGCCTGCTAGATCCAAGAAAGTCCAAAGCTAGGCATTAGAAGTTTCTGATCTTATGGTTGTAAGATACATGAGACTGAGAGGTCAAGAACATAAAAGAATTTAAATACAAAGATGGAACTACTAGTTGCTAACGACAAACATGAGGAGTTTTTATTGTTCATCCGCCGGTTAAAAAACTAGTTTTCTTGTTGCAGGTTGTTAAAAACCTGCCGTTTCTTATCTGAAAAGGCAGCAAGAAGTATACAAATATATAAGTTGTTGGTGTTTTTGTATATGATTATGGAAGTTGGTTTTCGATACGAAGTCTAGGTGATTATTTGAGTTTGACAAGTTTTGACGAAATTATATCATCTGATTTGCTGAAAGAAAGCACAACTTGGGGTAATTAGTAATATGGCAGAGCCATCAAAGAGTAACAGAAGGAAAGGGAAGGTGAAGTGGAGTAAACTATATACTTTTTCATGCCTGCGACCAACTACTGATGAACAACAGCTTCTTGGTCAGCCAGGATTTTCTAGGGTAGTTTATTGCAATAAACCTGAGCTGCACAATGTCAAACCGCACAAATATCCGAACAATTACATATCCACGACTAAGTACAATGTTGTTACTTTTCTTCCTAAAGCACTTTTTGAGCAGTTTCGTAGAGTTGCAAATTTGTATTTCCTTTTGGCAGCTATATTATCTGTTACCTCCTTGGCTCCGTTTTCGCCAGTAAGTATGATTGCTCCCCTGGTATTTGTCATTGGGGTTAGCATGATCAAAGAGGCCGTGGAGGATTGGAGTAGATTTTTGCAGGTATGTTTGAGGACTTTTAATGATTTACTTTTCCGTTTTTCAAGTTGCATGTTCTTTTTTATTTCATTCTACTTTTTGTAAGTTTAATATTGAAGCTGCTCCTCAAATTACTAAAATGATCTGTATACATTAGTACAATTTTAAGTGCGATGGGATACAGTTTATGGCAGGCGATCTTTTTCTTTCCCAATTCTGATTAGAGAACATACTTTTAAGGCAACTTCTCTTTAGATTTCGTGTATTTGTTGCTTGGTGTTTTATATGGAAGGCATTAAGCCTCTTGATGAATGTAATATCTTTGCCCATTGTCAGTTCTATTTATGTTATCTATGTTCCACAACCTTGAATTTGTCAACTTTTAAAAGCACGTCGCTCCCCATAATAAGTCTAGCTAGGAGATGAAAAAGATATTCATTACACATTAGATTTGTATAGCATTATGTTTCAGGTATAAAAGGCTTCAAATTCTGTTGTTAAGCCCTTCGAAAAAACATTTGCCTTACAGAACTTTAACCATAATGCACTTGAATGATTGTTGATAGAAAGTAATCTACCTTTAGGAGATATGTTTGCTTTGTGTTATACTACAGTACTTGTCAGTCACATTGTTCAACCATGATTTGCAGGATATGAACGTAAACTCCAGAAAAGTAAAGGTTCACGCAGGGAATGGTTTATTTGTGGAGAGAGCCTGGAGAGCATTGTCTGTAGGAGATGTTGTAAAAGTTGGTAAAAATGAATATTTTCCAAGTGATCTTCTTCTATTATCTTCTAGCTACGAGGATGGTGTTTGTTATGTAGAGACCATGAACCTTGATGGCGAAACCAATCTGAAAGTGAAAAGATGCTTAGAGGCCACTCTTAGTCTTGATGAAGATGCAGAACTCAGAACATTCAGTGCAACAATACGCTGTGAGGACCCAAATCCAAACCTATACACATTTGTGGGGAATTTGGAATTTGAGAAGGAGTCATACCCCTTGAGCCCAGATCAAGTGCTTCTACGAGACTCTAAACTTCGAAATACCGATTACATTTATGGAGTAGTCATCTTTAGTGGGCCAGACACAAAAGTAGTGAGGAATTCCACAAGATCTCCATCTAAACGTAGTCGGATAGAACAAAAGATGGACCATGTAATCTATGTTCTTTTCTCTATATTGGTTCTTATTTCTTTAGTCACCTCCATTGGGTCTGCAATATACACAGAATCTGTTGGGGTTAACTTGTGGTACCTTCGTTTGGAAGATGAAAAAGATAAAGATCCATCATTCGATCCAACAAAACCTATAGTTTCAGGTTTTCTGCAGTTTGTAAGGGCCCTCATTTTGTATGGCTACTTGATTCCTATTTCTCTCTACGTCTCCATTGAAGTTGTCAAAGTTTTACAAGCTATGCTCATCAATAAGGATTTACAGATGTATGACGAATTAGCATGTAAGTCGGTTGAAGCCCGGACTTCAAATTTAAATGAGGAACTTGGTCAGGTTGAAATCATTCTGTCAGACAAAACAGGAACTTTGACTTGTAATCAGATGGAATTCAGGAAATGTTCCATTGAAGGCATTTCATATGGGGGTGATATAACTGAAATTGATCTTGCAGCTTCTAAACGAATGAATATTGATGTTGAGAGGTATCGGTGCAGTCTAGATGGATCAGATTCCACAAGTCGAAGCTTGGAAATATTTGAACTTTCTGCAGCCAACTCTAGCACAGAAAAGGCTACTCTAGCCGGTGAACACATTATGGAGAATTTAGGTGCTGGAAATTTAAGGTGCTCTAGTGAAGGGAAAGAAGCTGTTATCAAGGGCTTTAATTTCAGGGATGATCGGCTAGTGAAAAAAATATGGGTTCATAGATCCAATGTATCAAACATGATAATGTTTTTCAGAGTCATGGCCTTATGTCATACAGGCATACCGGTTGAAGATGATCAAACTGGAAGGTTAAAATACGAGGCAGAGTCCCCCGAGGAAGTTTGCTTTCTGGTTGCAGCACAAGAATTTGGATTTAAATTCTGCCGAAGAACTCAGTCAATAATGGTTCTTAAAGAAGTCGGTCCTTCGGGATTGGAGGTGGAGAGGTGAAGTTTCATTAAATCATTTTGGATATCACTTTTTTTCAGTTTCTTCGCATTGCTGAATTTTTTTAAGTTTTTTTACCTTACATATCATGACTAATTTCAGGGAATACAAGCTTTTAAATCTACTTGAATTCAATAGCTCTAGGAAGAGGATGTCTGTGATAGTAAGTGATGAAAATGGTCATATCTTCCTCCTCTGTAAAGGAGCTGACAAGTAAGTCTTGCATTTTAACGGTCCAGTTCAAGTGATGTGCCTGATTTAACATTAAGACAATAAAAGAAGGAGAAGATGATTTATTACATTCTTTACTCTTTTTGTATGCGTGTGAATCCCTGCATGTTTAAGATATGAATACACAACCTTTGAAGCTTGTTTGCAATCTCATTTGCTGTTACTTTGTTTTCAGCATTATCTTTGATAGGCTGGCAGATGGTGGTAGGACATATCAACAGGCAACAACTATGCACCTTTCAAACTATGCAGAAGATGGCTTGCGCACTATGCTATTTGCATATCGGAAAATTGAATTGAAGGAGTATGAAAACTGGAACTTGCAATTTATAAAAGCTAAGGCGACAATAGGTCCTCAAAGGGAAGAACTCCTAGAGACTGCTTCCGAAATCATTGAGAAAGATCTATACTTGCTAGGAGCTGTAGCTGTTGATGACAAATTACAAAATGGGGTTAGCTCTCTGTCTTTAGAGCACTAGAACCTTAAAGTTCACAATAACACTGTTTAATAAATATCTAAGACCGCAGAAAACCAAGTTGAGTTATATATTGCTTTACTTATGATAAATGCATAGCGTGTAGAAGATTTTCTCATAATGTTGTTTCTCAACATTAATTTCAGGTGCCGGAGTGCATTGATAAACTTGCACAAGCTGGCATGAAGATATGGCTACTCACTGGAGACAAGAAGGAGACTGCAGTAAATATTGGGTAAGATGTGTGATTCTTCTACCATTTCTGGAATACCAAAAGGGAAAATGTGTGTGTGTGTGTATATATATATATATATATATATATATATATACAAGAAGTAACAAATGTTTACTCATCTGTTTTCTTTCAATCGGGCAGATTTGCATGCAGCTTACTTCGACATGATATGAAGCAATTTCGTTTGAGCTTGAGCAAAGAAGCTGAATCAAGCAATCAAGCGAAGGTGAAAACCAACTTCTTTGACCAATGTCTCATTTATTCATCTTAAAACAACAAATAATTGGATGTTGAGAATCAAAACTAGACTTACTTGAGAGTCATGGTATTGAATTAGCAATAACCGCCAACTTGCTATTTAAGAACAGAAATGAGTTGGAGATAACGGATCTTCCATCTTTCTAGTTTTGCAGGCTATGAAAGAAGACATTTTACGTCAAATTGAGAGTTCTTATCAAGTAACCATTAAAGAAGACAATAAGGAATCTCTCTTTGCTATGGTAATAGATGGAAAAGCTCTTCAAATTGCTTTGACAACTGACATGAGGGGACAGTTTTTACGGTTGGCGGTAAATTGCGCAGCTGTTATATGCTGCCGTGTTTCACCTAAACAGAAGGCTTTGGTAGGTCAACTGTACATTATACTTTGCTTTTAACAATTTAGGTTTAGACTAAGGGCCATTATGCTTCTTGTTGCTTTTATATCAAAATGTTATCTCTATTTTCATTTGGAAAGATTAGAAGCATAATATGCCATAATGACTTGGAATTACTATATTATATAGTGATAAATTGCCACACTTTCAGATCACTCGATCAGTAAAGGAGTATACTGGCAAGACGACCTTGGCTATCGGGGATGGAGCAAATGACGTTGGCATGATTCAAGAGGCTGATATTGGAGTTGGAATCAGTGGCATGGAAGGAATGCAGGTAAGCTAATTCTGTTCTGTTGAATTCTGGCACCCTTCCTTTTACTTTTGAGCTTAAGAAATAAGCTGCACAGTGCATACTATTTGTGTTCTTATGACCATTATAGCAGTTCATCTTTAATTGGTTTCTGTTTATTGTTTTCGAACTCACAGTATTAGGTTGTTCTTCACTTGAGGATTTGTGTAATTCTGGAAAAACCAAACCTGATGATTACTATAGCATGTAGAGCTATATTGAGCATAGACTGCATTATAATCTGTTATGGACATGTGGTAAAATCATACCCTAATACATTTAACCATAAAGAATCTTTAAAGCTAACTGTTTATACGCTAACAAAGAAGTTTTCCTCTATCGTGTTGTTCTTTCTTTATTCTTAAGAGAGAAGTTAAAATAATTTGAGCACATTATGGGCAAAACAGTCTCAAATTATGTAGTTAAAAGTTGTAAATACATAGAATTGTTAAACAGAAATTGCCCAAAATCTTATTCTTTAAGCTTTTTCTGGTGATTAAACCAAGTGTTTGAATCATGCTAAACAACACCAGCAGAGCATACAGCAGATTGTGAAATATTGTCAAAGTGTTTAGTAGGCTAACATTATGTGAACATCTTTTTGCAAATACTGCATACAATTTAATTTCATTAAGTTTACTTGCAGGCCGTCATGGCAAGTGACTTTTCAATGCCTCAATTTCGTTTCTTGGAGCGATTACTAATAGTTCATGGACACTGGTGCTACAAGAGAATATCAAAGATGGTAAAACTTCACACCTGTTTCAAAATCTAAATAACTACATTTACGCATTGTTGTCTTAAATTTGTGATCAGACTTCTTTCTTAACTTGCTACAGATTCTCTACTTTGTATATAAGAATGTAGCGTTTGGCCTAACTCTATTCTACTACAAAATTTACACATCCTTCTCCGGGGAAGTTTTGTATGACAGTTGGTATATGGTCATGTTCAATGTCCTCCTGACATCTTTGCCGGTTATATCATTGGGTGTTCTGGAGCAGGATGTTTCATCAGATGTCTGCCTTCAGGTAAAAATACTAAGACAGTTATTACATGCACTCACTCACAACTCTATGGAAACACTATAAACTCATCTTGCCTCGAATGTCCTGTTAATTTCTTTTTCCTGCTGGTATTAAAAGTGGAAAGTACATAGACGTAGATGTTATATCTAATGAAGTATATTTCTCATTCGTGAACTGACATAATTTGAGCTCCAACTCTAGTGGTACCCCTCTCGTCCCTAAAAGAGAGGTGCAGGGTTCAAGCCTAAAGGCCTTGTTACATAGCCCCGTAAGGGATAGTTCTTGTAGGTCGAGGTTAGGTTCTATGAGCTCCTCATAATTAATAAGTTTTAAACAAATACATTTTGTTGTTACGTTTTTGTTCAAAAATATGATGGAAGGTTTAATGCAATTCTCTTTGCTGTCACTGGAAAAGTTTCCAGCCCTCTATCGACAGGGACAAAGGAATATTCACTTCAGTTGGAAGCGAATCATTGGTTGGATACTAAACGCCACTTTTGCTTCTTTGGCCATCTTCATGCTAAACATCTACATGTTATCCCCAACCGCGTTCTCAAAACAGGGAAATGTAGCAGACATTGCACATATCGGTGCCATCATGTACACAAGCGTAATCTGGACAGTCAATTGCCAGATTGCCCTCATCATTACAAACTTCATCTGGATTCAGCATTTCTTCATATGGGGCAGCATCTTATCTTGGTACATATTCTTATACGTATACGGAACACTCCCACCAAAGTACTCTTACAGTGAATTTCAGCTCTTCACAGAAGCTATAGCGCCTGCGCCTATATATTGGATTGTTACATTGCTCGTCGTACTTGTTGCTCTTCTTCCATATTTCATGCACACTGTCATCCAACGATCATTTTATCCGCTGGATGATCATGTGATCCAAGAAATGAAGTATTGCATGACTGATGTTATGGACAATCCGATGTGGTTGAGGGAACAAGAAAACTCGAAGAAGACGACAAATGTTGGGTTTTCTGCTAGAGTTGATGCAAAGATTCTTCATTTGAAGGAACAGTTACACAGAAAGAAGACATTGATATTCAGATCTTTGATTAATAGTCCTATATATAGAACAATGACAAATAGTCCATTGTCCTAACAAGATACATATATACAAGTTCTTGATTATATGCAGTTAGTTTTATTATACTTTTAGGTTATGTTTGTTTAAAAGGATTATACTTGTAATAAGACTATTAATTTCAAGTGTCTTGTTTGTTTTTAAATTTAAACTTGAGACTATTAGTCTAAAGATTATAAAATGGCTTAATATGGAGAATTATTTAATATCATGTTCAATCCGGTATTATAATCGTTTCTTGACAAGATTAACCTCAACCTTTGATTCTAATTAAGACCAGCTGCTTCCATTTCCTGCTGGGGAACATGCCTGCTGCTTGCCGCTTTCTTCCTCAATTTCGTTCTCTTTCTACCACGTAGGCAGGCAACTTTCCTTCTCTTTCACCAATGGGATATGCATGCATGGTAACTTGTCCTCCTAACAATGATACTCCTCGGTTCTATTCTAAAATATACTAACATAAATAATATCTATTTAATTTTTCGACTGCAGCTTCATCCTGCATTAAACTGCTTCCAACATTTTCAGCGGCCCCACGAGCTTCCATCTGCCGTTCCTTGGCTGCTTGTTTGCAAGTTACGTGTATATTATTATTATTATTATTATTATTATTATTATTATAAATAATATTAGTATATTATTATTATAAATGTCTTCTTTTAAATCTGAGAATTTGGCTAACAAATTTGTCTCCATGTTTGCTTTTCTTTCATATTTCATAATCTCTGTTTTGTCAATTTCCTTATATTTAATTTTGACTTTTTTTTTTAAATTTTAATTTGCACTTTATGATAATTTGATTCTCAAATATTTCACGTAGGAAAAATATGGTGAAACACTATGAACTCACTAACTTATTTCAACAATATTTAAAAGTTTATAATTAATTGTTCATTATTTTTTGATGTATAAACAAGTTTAAATTATAGTTTAAAATATGTTATTATTGGTAGGGTATAATAGTCTAAAAGATATTTTTTTATTCAAACCTTTAATTAATCCTATAAAAAATAAACATAACATGAGATAATTTTAAATAATCTCATAAATAATTACATAAAAAACAAACATATAATTATAATTATTTAATCTTAATATTATAATTCCATAAATTATAATCTCGGGATTATATGCAAACGAATATGGTTATTTTGTATTTAGCTATTGCTTTGAAAGATATACTAATCATATTGTACCTTTTTGTTATGGGATTCAAAGCAAATATAGGCTTCCTATGTAACTTGTATATTTCAATATCAAATTTATTTGTTTTTCCTTGTAAATTCTTTCAAATAATAAGAAACACTTATTTAGTCTATTGAATTATTTTCTCCGACATGCTTTGAAACATATAAATTAGCAAAATAATAATAATAATGATAATAAAATAATCATATTGTCTTTGTAATTTCCATTGAAAATGTTACTTCTTTTTCCAAACAAACAGATGTACCAAATAACAGGAAACAAATGAACGCGGAACCACAAGACAAATTCTTGAAAAGGGTTTAATATTTTATATTGAATGGAAGTATATTTAGTGCAAGAGAAAAAATTAAAGTTTCAATTACATGTGGAACTTCTAACCTCGAGTATTTAATCATACTAGCTAAAGGATATCGAGCACGGATTTATTTTTTAAATAAAAATAATTTTAATTTCTTATGTGTTTAATATATATATGTTTTTTTTTATATTTAATATTCAATTTTATATAATTTTTCAATCTTTCAAAATTATATATAGTATTTTAGAGTTCCAAAATAAGTAGAACCTGAAAGGCTAAACTTGATATTTAAGAAATTTTATATGAAATAGGAGTAATATTTTTGTAAATAATAAATTACCATTATGGTTTTTAGTTTTAAAGTGTAAGTAAGTTTTAATAACTAATATAAAAGGGGAATTTTTTAGTTAATTAAAGGTCTCATGTCTAAAATAAAATTGGCAGGACATCGATTTTTTGGTTATTTACGGTGCTGTGTCCACCCTACTTGATAATACAAAAAAATAAAGAACAAAAAATCTTGGACGACTGGTTCAATTTTTTTTATTATTATTATTTTCTCTTTTTGACCTTTAAAATATTTATATTTGACAATTTTTTTTATAGAGTTTAATAATTTAAATATATATAATTTTGATGTATATAAATAACAGTTTGTATAATATTATTATTTATATATATTTAATTTATACTTAAATTATTAATTTTTATAAAAAAAAATTATCAAAATAAATATTTAAAAAAAAAAAAAAAATTTGGATCCATCGCTAAGACCGGTCCCTAGAAAAGTTCTAAGAAGAAAGGAAAAACTGGTGGATACTCCTTTCTCTAGCAGTACACGTGTCAGCATCCTTCCTTCAGTAGCAAAATAGCATATAGATAGATAGAAGCAAAATCCATACCCACAAACCAAACACCCCAAGACCAATAAAAACCATCCAACTCAGCCACCCTCCCTTCTTCATTCCCACCTTATCCTCTCTCCCACCACCAATCCAATCGCCCCACCCCCCAAAATCTAAACAAACACCATCCCCCATTCCCTCCACACTTCTCCAACCTCTCCTCCGTTTGTCTCTGCTCCATTTCTCTCTCCAAACAAGAAGAACACATACAAGTAAAAAAGAGAAATGGCTCTTTCAATTCCCACAAACTTATACAAGCCCATATCAAAGCCAAAATTGAACTCTCAATTCACATCAAAAACAAGACTAGCTACCATTTTGTGCTCTACCTCTTCATCACAAAATAACTCAACTTCAACTACAGAGCAGGAGGCTTCATCATCTCCATTGAAAGCATTTTCAGCTGCACTTGCACTGTCCTCGATTCTGCTATCGGCTCCGGTGTTGCCGGCATCGGCAGACATATCGGGGCTCACCCCATGTAAGGATTCTAAGCAGTTTGCTAAGAGGGAGAAGCAACAAATCAAGAAGCTTGAGTCATCACTCAAGCTTTATGCCCCAGATAGTGCTCCTGCCCTGGCTATTAATGCCACTATAGAGAAGACTAAGAGAAGGTATGTACCATAAATAATTGCTACGCGCCTACGCTATATTTGTTTATTTATTGTTTTGAGGTTGATATTTTGTTCCATTTCATATTATTTGTTGTTTGAAAGTGTTTTTCATGTTTTCTTACTTATTTGCTTGCTTCTTATTTATTTATTTATTTTGTGATAAAATTTTACTTGGGACATAGGCAATAACAAGAAAAAAGCAGAGACTTTTAGGAATGTCAACTAATTATAGCTTAATTTGCAACAGTATGAACTTGCTATTTGGTCAGCATTCGTGAACCTTATGTATACGCATATATACAGAGGGTACAAGATTGATGAAAATTAAAAATGTCAACAGTCCAGTACATCCCGATACACTTTGAGAAGCCAAGTATTGAATATTTTTCTTGGCTAGAACAAAGCACGATTAAATATATGACCACACCAAATCATTAAGGTAGGTTATTGCATCAGTTTGTGGGGTAAAATATTTTACTATATAACCCCCATTTGTGTTCCAAAGTTAGAGATATATTTGTAATATGATGACTCTGGACGATTTTGTTTCTCCAAACTTGGTCCTTACAGCAGTTAGAAATGTATAAATGTAGTATTGGCAACATGATTGTGTACTCAATCAACTAAGAATAAAAGTACTGACATCTTAGAAACTTCATGCATCTTCAATTTTAGCACAGACCATAAAAAAAGTCTGTAATTTTGAAAACGGGAAGAGTTTAATATACTATGCATTTTGATTCTAATTCTTGGACAGTAAATTAATATTGAACTGTGTATGATATGGGAACCATAATGCAGGTTTGACAATTATGGAAAGCAAGGATTGTTGTGTGGATCAGATGGGTTGCCACACTTGATAGTGAGTGGGGATCAGAGACACTGGGGTGAGTTCATCACTCCTGGGATTCTATTCTTGTACATTGCCGGTTGGATAGGGTGGGTAGGGAGGAGCTACCTGATCGCCATCAGAGACGAGAAGAAGCCTACAGAGAAGGAGATCATCATTGATGTGCCATTGGCTTCAAGTCTCATCTTCAGAGGCTTTATCTGGCCTGTTGCTGCCTACAGAGAGCTCGTGAATGGAGATCTCATTGACCCTTCTGTCTAAACCTTTCCCGTCTGTGTATGTCTCTGTCTGTATCTAACCCTCCTCGGGTTATTGGAACTTATTGCTCTAAGAAGAAGAATTTGAATATGAAGTTGGCTTGTGAGGGGAGCGATGAAAGTTTTTATTGTTACTATTATTGTTATTTATATATATTATAAACTTGTGTTGAATTTTTTGTAGTGTCATATTTTCTGACTAAAGCTGAATTCAATTTGGCTTTTAGGCATTGATCATTGATTACCTTGGTAAAATCTTAAAGAGGAATTTGGAAAATGTCACTAAATTTGTTTTATTAATAATATGTTAAGAAAATTGAAGTACTACCAAAATTTGCTATTCCTGTTCACAAATTCTTTTGAATGTAATTGAAGATCGGGGAGAAAGAAAAAAAGAACTGATGATATATAACATAATTTTTAAAGAAAGATTAGAGATAATAGGAGGAAACTTTCATAATTGGGGTGATGAATCTCAAACATAAAAATCTCAGATGATAGAGAATGAATGAAGTTCATTGGGAAAAATTGGAAGCTCAGTCTCCCTCCACTGGCAAGCAAAACTACCTTTTTAATTACGAATCCACAAACCATTATCTAAAGTAGTACACCGTATAACTTAATTGAAACAGAACACAACTATGTTAATACTTGGATAAATAATGGAAGTACCGATCTATTATTGTCATTATGGTTAAGAATTCCCCATGTCCAATCTAAACAAAAACAATTAATTTGAAACTAGGCGTTTAAAACAAAGTATTTGATAAAAGAATTGATTTCTAAACCTGCAAGTCAAATTCCCCACTAACCAAGGCATGGTATCCCTTTATTTCCGTATAGATAAAATGTCCTTGCCGGGATTAGTGGTTTTTTCATGATCTTGGAGTCAAGATGCATGTCTTGTTAAGCCTCTGAACCTGCTCAGGATGATTTGTAAAGTTGAGAGTCTGAGACTTTGACACCATATTGACCATGGAAGGCGTCTCATAGCCAAAGACACCAGTATTGCTGCTGGAGTTCCCTCCTTCCCCACTCAGCACCGCCGTTTGAGCTCCTGAGTCACCTCTTGTCGTTGCCCTCTGCCAGGAATGTGAGCTCAGCCCCGAGTGCACATAAGCTCGCCCAGTGTGCTCATATGACTCCATACTCGCCATACTCTCCCTAATTTCAGTAAGCTCCGATTCAAGCCAAGTGCAGAGACCATCCCCTGCCTGGGCAGATGCTGAACTTAGGAGAGTTGATCTCTGATTTGCCAGCACAGCCTGTGCACCCTCTAGGTTTCCCTGCTCAGCCATCTCTTGTGCCTCTACAATACTTTTGGCCACCAAGAGGCGATTTTTCTGACGATCAACCTCCAAGCTCACAACTAAATCTGTAGGAGACAGAACATCAGGTCTCCGTAACTCAACCCTCTCACCTTCTACCTGTACCGTCTCCATTGACACAATTTCTTTATAGGAGCATTTGACATCCAACAATGATGTCTTTGCCACTAGTTCCTCGCTTTCAGCAGTTAGAAATACAGGAACTGTCAGGTATACCAGAAATTCTTTCCCCTCATCAGCATACAAATCTCCAACATCTATCATGCCTTGCTGACCTTGTTCAGAAATGTTGTTCAAATATCTTCCTGAAGGTATGGATCTAATATGCACCCCAGATGATGCCGACCTCACAGTGAGACGAACTTCCTGAGCCACCACACTGAGAAGACCACCAATGCACCTGGCAAAAGCATCTTGAACTATATGATCAGTCTCGATAAAGGAAAAAGTGCCCCCAGATGCATCAGATATTGTGTGCATTGAAGCAGAGTCATGGTCTGCGCCAAAACCAAACGTGTGAACTGGGATACTCAATGGCCGAGCCTCATCTCCAGCTTCTACATTACCGGAATGAACGTGATCAAGCAATAGATTCAGATTTTCCAGAACCTGCCTTGAGTTAGTGGAGTTCTGATTCTGTAGGTTCCTCTGTTGATTAATACTACTATGAAGGTCGTACGTGTCTTTTCCATCAGATAAGAGGATGATGCTTGCAACTGGATTCCTTTCCCGACGTTCATGAAGAATCCGAGCACCTTTTTTAAGTCCTTCCACAATGTTAGTCCCACCATTTACTTGGAGAGAATTTATGGCAAGTATAGCATCTTCCCGGCCTCTGTCAGACATCCTATGCAGGGGAAAGATTCTTTGAGCACTGGATGAGAAAACGACTATAGCAAGTCGATCGGAAGGGCTCAAGTTTCGAATTACAAATTGAACAGCACACTTGAGGAGGGAAAGCTTTGAGCCAACCATGCTGCCACTAACGTCTAGCACTGTGACAAGATCAATGGGAGCACGTTCGAGGTTACGAGTTTCATCAAGGATAGGCGGTGCCCGTACACCAACAAGAACAGCAAATGTGGAAACGGATTCTGAAGAAGCAATGGCGGGAAGCTCTGGGAAGGCTTTGACAGTGACAGACTGTGAGAGATCAGGTGGACTAGATGAGGTAACATCTGCCGAGATAACAGGAAGGGGCTCATCATCAGAGAAGCGGATGGGCTCGGGCTCGGGCTCGGGCCCAGGCAAGAGTGTAGCTGGTGGTGAGTTGTTTCCATTATCTTCAAGAGGACTTTGATAAAGAGAGACTCGGATCGGGCCTGAAAAATTACGTTGAGGATCACCATTACTGGTGGGGAATTGAAAAGGGAGATCCTTCCATTTGGAGCGGCAGACAGGGCAATGATGGAACCCATGCTTAACGCTGTTGGCAATGCAGCTGAAGTGAAAGGAGTGAGAGCACTCTGCTGTGAAGATGGCTTGACCTTTCCCAGCTTTCACATTTCCAAGGCAGATGGCACAAGCTCTCTGTAGCCACAAGTAGAATTACACAATTTTGTCAAGAATAACTAAAAAAGCAACCTGAAACTTGGACAAAGTAAAACTTGAAGATCATTATATCGTTCACCAATCTCTGAAAAATAAACCTTTAATTTAGAAAAAATCAAACAATCTGATATAAACAAATCAGAACAAAGTATTTCTAGTTCATATAGTACTAAACTTTTTACTAAGCCTACTGCTACAGGCACTCCAAACAGCTTAAAGTTTTAATATAAAACGATAACACAGTGCACCTAGAACAACTTGTAAACTGCCAAAAGCATCAAAGAAGGCTGCCCATAAGAAAACCAAATTTAAAGCTCAAAACTTTTAACATAAAATGTTATGTGAAAAAGAAAATCCCCACCAAAGACCTACATGTGGGGACTTGGGTAGTCTCAGTAGAAAGTAACAGTAAAAAGTAAACTGTGTAAAACTGAGGTTTACAAGCAGTTCTTTGGTCATTAAACTCAAGATAGTTGGTACACGAATGAGAGACTACTTTGAATAGAAGAATAGTATTAATTCAAAGAAAGAAAGAAACTTGGAATGTTTTGGGTACAGCTGTTAGCACTTGCATCGAATTTCCTTAAACTTATAAAATGCTATTATTCCACCATTAATTAGTCTTTATCAAGAACACCCATCTTAGTTATCTGTATTAATAATAGAGACTAGAGCCTACCAACTTTACAAGTCAACCAGTTTTGACTAATAAGCAAATATTTGAAAGCTGGTCTTCAAGATTAACAAATGTACTGTGTTCATGGTTAAATGTGAAACAAACAAGTATCACAATGTGTCAATGTGAAAAGGTGGACCTAATAATATGAACCCAAATTGATTCAGCAATTCAAATCCACTGTACACATACATTATCATTTACAGCTGAGAACATTCAAAAACATGGTCAATAATGTCAATTTATCAAAAATGGTCACAAATCTGGCATGAAAATGACTAGTTCAAGTTATTCCACTAGTCTTCACCATTAGCTTGGACAAGGTGAATGTTGTCATTTTCATTCATTTTCAAAGAAACGGGCGAGGTCTGAAATGAAAGAACAAGAAAATACGAAAATAACCCATACTAAAATGAGGAAGATTGAATAATAGACAAGGGCATTTTGGTCAACAAACTCAAAACCTTTCAGTTCTGAAAGGGCGAAAATTTGGGTAGTTCCCACGGAGAAAAAGACTGCACTTTTGCCGGGAAATTAGTTAGCCGGAGATCAAAATACCACAGAGGAGAGAGACTCACCGTGGAGGATTTGGTACTGAAAGTTCTGGAGAAGAGAGAGAAAGAACCACCAGAAGAGCGGGAGACAGGTGATCGGGAATTCGAATCGACGGCCGATGTTACGGAGAGACTATAAGGCGGAGGTGCGGCGGAGATCGGTGGGCGCTGGGAGTGTTTCAGCGAAAACGATTTCTTCAGTTTGCTCCACATCCCAGCCATGACGCTTATTTATCGATTGATATATGTATTTTATATCTATATAGAGAGATAAAGATAAAGGATTTGAATTTGGATGGATGGGAATTGGGGTTTTGAGAATATTTGCGTGAAATTGTATCTAATTGGCGTTATTAGGGTTTGGAAATTGCCATCGGTGAACTTCTGAAAAGAAAAATTGCAGTATGAGAGGAGAAATGGAGACCAAATGGAGGGAAAGTTATGCCACTAGTGAAATTTTCAGTTTTTATACTCCTATAATTATTAACTCGAGGAAAATTCTTGAGGGACAGGGGAATGGGACCGGTTTATTTTTAAAAAAAATAAATTTAATTTTTTTAAATTAATTTTTTAATAAAATATAATAATTTAAGTGTGATTTAAATATATATAAATAAATAATATTATACAGTTCATAAACACTATTTATTTATATATATTTAAATTATACATAAATTATTATATTTTATAAAAATTATAATTTTAAAAAATTAAATTTATTTTTTAAATTATTTAAAATAAATATATATAACTGGTCGCTAAATCCGTCCCCGGAGAGTCCTTAAGTCAAAGTATGACTTTGTCAAAGTAAGTAATTGTCGAGATATGGAGAGAAATTATCACATTGATTTTTTGGAAAATAAATATTAATATTCTTGATGCTAAACACGTTTTTCTTTATTTAATAAACATTCACCTTTTTTGCTAATTTATTTTTAATCTTTGGAGGAAAATACTACTCCCCTCGATTTCTTTGTTTTTTTAAATGAGCTTCATTTATAAAATTACAAAATTTAATATTATCTCTTCATTTCATATTTATTTTTAAATTGATGACTTAACGATTGAAAAAATCATTGAGTGAAAAATAATATTCAAACTTTTTGTTTGAACAAAAATCATTAAACTTTAAAAAATTGTCGAAAATGACCAAGATTTGATCGTATTAACAGTTATTTGAAAGTTTAATAGATTTTTTGTGCAAGATAATAGTTTTTAAGAATTGAATGTTCTTTTCAGTCATAAACTCTAAATTTTTTAATCGTTTGGTTGTGTATTGTTGATATGACATTAAAAAAAAGTATCAGGGAAAGCTGTTATGGAAAAGGATGTTAACATATATATAGAGATAGTAAAAAGAAAAAAAGAAAAAAAGAGTCGATCTATAACATGTATTTGTTATAGAATAAGATATGATAAGTATCATTTATTATAAAAATCAATAGTTACGATTAAATATTTAAAATCTGTCGTCTGTTATTATTAGTAGCGGACTACTAAATCGTGTGCTATTAATAATAGCGGACGATGACCATTATCATTCACAATAGACGCATTAAAACGTCCGCTGTTAATAATAACAGATGTCAATTTTTTCTTTTTAATCTCGCTCGTTCGTTATTAAAATCAACACATTAAATTATTTATCTATTTTTAATTTATAACAAATATTTACTATAACTCAACTCATATATATATATATATATCGAAACAAGGTCCTAAATTATGTTATCACGGATTCACGGTTACTCACACAAGACATGAGTAGTTAATTAATTTGTTTTTCAAGGACAATTGCAATAATGTCACTGAAATGTAGGTACTATAGTACTCCCTCACTTTCTTTTTAGTTAACGTTTTAAGAAAAAACACAAAAATTAAAAAATATAATTAATATTTTATTTGATTAAATAAAATAAGCATAAAATTTTAATATTATCCTTTAAATTTATTAAAAAAATAAATAATTAACAAATTAATATTTAATATAGACATAACATAATAAACTAAATCATTAAAATATACAAACGATAAATAAAAAAGAACCCCGAGAGCATTAACTGCATTGCATTTAAGAAGTAACCAACAACCTTTTCACAAGTGCCTTGGGCTAATTACTCATATTCTATTAGGACGTAAGAAAGCCCCAAATTCATACATCTTCTGCAAATACACTCTCAATCTCTTGAACACAATCAAAACTATCAAGACATGTATACACACACACATTCAACCTCAACCAAACCATTTATCTACGATGAACTCGGTCTAAATTAGCACAATCTCGGATTTTCTTTTAAATCATCACGAGTGGCAGCGCAAACATATCGAACGAACGATTCAACTCAACTAAACACAAATAATTAATTAGAAGATGTCGTTGACAAAGTCGTGGCAGATGAAGTTCTAGGCGATGCGGATGCCTGTTTTAAAACCACCGTCGGTAAAATACTAGTTTTTCTCCTTTCTTGCTCCTTAATCAATTCTCCGGCAAACGGTTCCAATTTATCTAAATTTGTACTATCAACCAACTTTTTTCCTTTAAATAAAATAGATTCTACGTTCTTCATAGCTAACATTTCCTCTACCGTTGCCAATATGTTTTTCCTGTCGCCTTTAAAGATACCACCAACCATTCCATTTGCTTGTATACGAACATAATCGCTTGTTCGAGACTCGCCAAAGGCCATGGATATAGCTTGATCAACCTACATTAAATAAACGAGACGATAAGCTTATTTAATCATAATTATTAGTAACAAAATAATTCATTCACTTTGATGAAAAATATTGATATTGAATTATTTTTCTTCGAGGGTTGCAATAATATAGAGAAAAATATTATTTTTGTATTTTCTTGCCTTCACATATTATCCCACCGACAAAATTCTCCTAATTAAAAAGTTGGGGGTTTAAATAAAATGTTAGGTGCAATCAATTATTATCATTATTATTGTCCCACTAACTTTTGTAAAAAAAGGTTTACATACTAATATAAACAATGGAGTACTACATACCATGTCGGAAGCTCCTTCTCCGGCTATCTTAATGCATGCCGTCGGCAAGGGGGTTGAGGTCACGGCGGCGCCCGAGCACCCCTCGCCGTTACCCAGAGACACAACCAACAAGTCCTCAACCCCATTACAAAAGGGAAATTCTTGCTTATTATTAAGCACGTGAGTAATGGCAGCGGCGGTGGGGTTGTTCATTGCCACCTCGCCACCAACCGCCGCGATCTTTGTTTTCCGATCGACAGACCTCACATCAAACGACCCAACGGCCCCCGGCTTGGCTGACGTGGCAGCACACACGTCCTTGATCTTGAAATCGTAGCCGTCGGTTTCCAACGCATCAGCGCGGGAAAACACAAAAGGCGCGCCGGTATTAAGATCATAACACGGTACCAAAATCGCCTTCAACGTGTCTTTCAACGTCAAGTCCCCAAACTTCTTCCCAAACACCTTCTCCGACGGCCGGGAAAATCGCCGGAGAAATCCTGCCGGCGTCGACTTTGAAAATTTCCGGCGATTGTCAATTATGAATTTGAGAGCTTCCTTGGCTGAAAACAAAGGACCACCGTCTTTCCCCACAGTGAAGAGCAAGGCGGCGAGGATTCCTCCGACGCCGGAGCCGGCCACCACGTCGAAGTAATTGGCAATTCTGGCATTTGGGTTTTTCGATTTTTGCTGGAGATTTGACTCTAGATGAACTAGGGACTTGGCGGCGAGTAAGCCGTCGGTGGCGCCGCCGCCGTCAATGGAGAGGATTCTGACTTTTCCAGTGATGTGCTTGCCGGATTTCATTTGTTCAAGGGGCAGAAGTTTCTCTTTGGGTAATGAAATTTTTGGGTCATCGTATCCGAAGAGAAATTTGTTTTCGAGAATTGAGAAGATCTCGCAAGTGAGCTTGTCTACTTCAAAGTTGGAATCAAGCTTTGAAACTGCTGTTGCTGCCGCCATTTTTGCAGTGTACTCTGTGTGTGTATAGGGAGAGATTATAAATATTGGAGATTTAAAGGTGTGAGAAAGAAGAAAGAGAAAACTAATCGATGAGGGAAGAAGAAAGAACCAGAAGAGCATATATAGTGAAAAAAATATTGGGCAGGCGTGTGGGTTATTTTTTAATGTGGGGAGCGAGGGACCATATACATGCGTTATACCGTATGGAGGAGGAAACAGCAAAATAAGGAGGGAGTAATAATCGTGGAAATTAGGACGATTAGTTGGCCAATGTGGACGAGTTGTTTGCAACGGGAAAGCCGATCGAGGAGGGCAGGGAGGGTTTGGAATTCAGATTTTATATAATATACTTAACTTTTTGATGAAAAGAAGGTAGACTAACATACACTAACATACACCAAGTCGTGAGTTTTTTACGAACGGTGTCGGATAAAATTGAATGAAATAATATTAAATATTTAAATAATTTG
Organism: Hedera helix; assembly: GCA_947179155.2. Classification (NCBI taxonomy): domain Eukaryota; kingdom Viridiplantae; phylum Streptophyta; class Magnoliopsida; order Apiales; family Araliaceae; genus Hedera; species Hedera helix. The sequence goes on from OX359273.1 coordinate 37,050,275, forward strand.
AATAAAATAAAATTTTGAATAAAAAAATTATTTGATAATTAATATGTCTGAAATATATTAATATTAAAATTTTATTATTTTATCCCTCTAAAAAAATTCAAAATTATTATAAATTTATTTAATATTACGTAATATAATAGTTAATATTATAAAAAAAATTATAAAATATAAAATACTTCATTCCATTGTTATACTTGGTCATTTAGTTAAGAAAATTAGATTTAGTTATTCAACCCAAGAATTTGACCCATTTAGCATATTTTTATTCACAAGAAACGTACTGAATGATTGATCGATTCAACTATTCAAATATATTAAATTATAAACAAACAGCCCCTAAGTTGGCTAAGCTTGATAGTTATATTTCTCTTTACTCCATTCTCCTAGAGAAAAGATAACTAATGCTATTTATTATTTTATAAGTAATATTATGGATTTAAAATTTTATTTTTAAATGACATAATATTAAATATTTTAATAATAATTTATAATATAGTTAATCACATGAGATCTATTCAATTAATATTATTTAAATAAAAAAAAAACTTGAAATCTCTAGCATCACTCTTCGTGTACGTTGAGAAGAACATACGGAAATGAGATAATGCAACTCTTTCTTTCATGCATCTTTAGTTTTAAATTCCTAAATATATTTTTATTTCGTTTATGCATGTTAATGCTTTTGTAGAACAATAATATTGAGAAGAAAGTATTTAAAAAATTATTATGCTCCTATGAATCATAAATTCAAAATTAGCATATGTATAAAAAAACAGTGAAAAGGTCAATTATACCATTTCCGGACAAAAAATGTACTTCTCTAAAGATGTATACACGTATAACATGTGTACCTCCTCCACCTAGCCTCCCCCATGGCTCCTTTATGATGCCACATGCAATCTAGTACGATTATTGTACCGACAATCAACTCCCTTTCAATGCTTTCTATCATAAGAAGAAAACTTAGAAAAGATATGCAGCCGGGTCTAACAACACGCAAGAGTTTATTCGGCTATTAATGTTTTTAATTTTTGTGATAGATATAATTATTTTATTTTTATAGTATTTGGACCTTTAAACGTAATGCACTTATTTAATACGTTATATTTGAAGTCCAAATATTTTGTTTGTGAGTTAATAACTAAGATTTTTAAGTACTTTTAAATTTTCAAATGCTACAAAAGATACAAACGTTGAATAATCAAACATACACTGAATAAAAACTCATTAATATCTTGAATGATTCTTACTCCTTTTTACAAAAAAAAAATCTTTCTTGTTTTTTTAATTATAAAAAAGTAGTCTACCTTTTTTAATATGGTAATAATATAAATAGCAATATCATAATATTTAATTTGTTAACATAATTTTATAATCATTAAAATATAAAATAGCAATATCATTAAATTTGTTAACGTAATTTTATTATCATACTACTAATTTTGCCTCTCGATATTCTCAAAGTTTCTAAATAAATGAATCAAAATCGGCAAGCAAACATAATACCTCATTTATTCTAAATTATAATATCAATATTAATTTTTAAAATTTTAAAAAGTCAATTTCAATTATTTTCAACTTTAAAATTGAGATAAATTCATTTTTTTAAGTCAATACAGTTATAAATATTATAGACTATCTAAAAAATATTACTAATTATAATATTTATTATTTTAAAAAGTTAAATAAATTATGTCAATTTTAAATTTTAAAATATCTCAAATTAATTTTTAAAAAACTAACGGAAATCTTAAAATTCAAAACAAAGGAAATAGTATTTATTTTCCTCCGAATCGATCTGTACAACTAGATTAATGTACTAGTAAATAAATGAATGGAAACCGACCCGACAACGAATGAAATGATATTTGGATATGAGTGTACGAAGGAAATAAGATATGGCCGATCTTGTTTGTCGCCATGAACAACTTTGCATGCACGGGGGTCCTCTTCTAACACCACAACATAACTTCTAGGGCTGTACTTCCATCTAGTAAGAAGCTAGTATTCATTATGCCAACTGGTCAGAATTATTGAAGCAGTACTAACCGCATTAATGTCAATTGGTTTATGTGATTCATGAGTACTCTAAAGCGAGAGAGCTATAGAGAATATATGTCCAAAAATAAAATTAATTAATCTTCTGAAAGCTACGACCAAACAATAAATTAAGTGTTTGAGATCTTGTTATATAATTCTAAATTTATACACTAAAGGAGCTAGGGTTTAGGCCGGCAAGTGACGTTGAGATTGTCAAAGTTCAATGTTATACACATTATATATAATCATAGGATTGATTATTATGTTTATTACTCAAAACTAGGGTTTATGTAATATCCCAGATATTTACAAGATTTGTAAATAAGATTTTAAATATAAATTAAAGGTTATGGTTTAAAACCTAGAGTTGTAGAAGTGAGATGTGTGAAAAATGGGTGAACATTTTTTTTTAATATAATGTATTTGTTAGAAATTAAATGTGAAAATATTTTAATAATGCATGTAGAGAATTTATTAAGAAAATAAATTCAATTGAAAAGTGAAGGTGGTTATATTAATATATATACACCTAATGTGTGTTTGTTAGCCCAATAAGAAGATGAGTAGATTAAATACTCAATTAAACTAATAATTTAATTAGTTTAAAATGTGAAGTAAGAAGGGAAGTCATGAAATATAATTAACTAGGTTAATTATATTAGTTAAGAGTTAAAGTTATAGAAAAACTAGAATGATTGTCTAGAATGACAATATTATGAAGTTAATTAATTAAGTAATTAACTTAATTATTAAGTTGTTATATAGAGTCCAAGTAATTTAATTACTACTAGTGGACTAGCCCAAACGAATTATAGATGTTAGCCCAATATGAGAATATGGATATGAAGTGGGTAATTAAATAATAAAGCCCAAATGTTATGTTGATTATAGTCCAAGAGGTAATTAATATAAGTCAAATTAAATTAATTACCTAGCCCAAGTTATAAAGATGTGTGAGTTGTGTTGGGTAGCCCAAATAATTAAATAAGGGAGCCCAATGCAAAATAAACTAGTAGCCCAAATATTGAGTCCAAATTTAAAAGTCAAATATTGGTCAATATGTTGGGAGAATAAATTCAAGTATTGTTAAGTGTAGAGAATTAACTAATGTAGGGTTAATTGAACAACCCTAGTTGGTAGATAAGAGAGAGCATTAACCAAACATTGGTTAAATGCTAGGTGGGTGAATTTGATGATGAGAATTAACTATGGATGAGTTAGTTGAATAACCCTAGGTAGTAAATAAATTAAAGATTTAACTATGCATGTGTTAGTTGTAAGAAGAATATTATAGATACAATTGTGTATGTATATAATTCACCAAGGTATAATTTATATGTAACCTTGGGTTGGATGTTGTAGAGAGTTAACCACATGTGGGTTAAGTGTTGGTGATTGTTGCTTATTTTACACTTCACCATTTATGTTGCTTGTAGTCAAGTTGATGGATGACATTTTAAATATCAAAAATACAAGTATTGTACATGTATAAGTTAATATATATACATATATTGGTGTATATATATATAGATGCTTATATAATTATATAGGACATAAAAATAAAACCTTAACCAATGCTAGAGTTAAGTGTTAGTAAATATATAAATATATTGGATATATATGTATACTTAATTGTAGAGAATTAACCTTACTTGGGTTATTTGGTGGAAGATGTGTGTATGTTTAATTGATGAGCTTGAACCATGGTTGATAGTTAAGTTAACATAGGTTACAAGAGCAATAGTCTTAACCACACTTTAGTTAAGCGTTGGAGAAAGGTTGCTTTTGTTTTACTCAATTGATAACTTGTAAGCAAACTTGATGGAGGTCAATCAACATGTCAATCAATCAAATAGTAATCCTAAATTAGTCTCTAATTTAACCAATGTTAGTTGATTAGTAAGAGTTAATGATGATTAAGGGTGTGCTATAAATATAGTGCTCCACACATTGGCTATGTTTGTTAGTCATTTGTAGCATTTTCTAGAGAGAAAAAGGGAGAGCTTCTTGAGAGATATAGAGAGTTACTCTTATGAGATTGATGATCCACCAAGCAAATTTGCTAGAGAATGGACAAGAGAGAGTCACAATCCAAGATCAAGTCAAGAGGAAGGAGAGCATCCATGTATAAAAGGTTAAAAAGTGTTCTAAACCTTCTTTAGTTCATTTTTATAGTTTAGATATGATTTGAACGGTTAAAATATATTTTTAACCGATCAAAACACATTTTGATGTTCTAGAAGTCTTTAGCTATGTAATATATGTATATTCATAGTTTGATGGATTTAACATGGATTTTTATATGTGTTTGTGATGAAAAATTTCATCAAATTCATTGAATAAATTTTTACCGACGAAAACAAATTAATCTAATACGTAGCGGCCCCTTCACGGAATTACTGTTCACAATCCGTAAGTCGGATTTATGATCCGTCAATTTTGGGTGATAGATCCATGAAATATGAAGATTCTCCAAGTTGAATGACTAAAATCCGATTTAAAATGAGCAAGATATGGATTTTCTACCAAAACACCCCATTGTTTTAGGGCTGTGCACAACAGTCCGGTTTGGAGCCAATTTCCGTGACCAAAACAAATCCAAATTTGATTTTTGATGACAGAAAAATGTAGTTCGGGAAGTTACGAATCCATCGATACCAAATAGGTCTCAATCGGACTTGTGAATTTCATTTTATTCAAGTTCCCGTCGGAGACCCTAAGTCTGAAAAATTCAAAAAGTAATCTGCCTATTTTTTAAAAAAAACCGGCCGGTTCGGTTTTTTTCGGTTTTTCATGATTTCTAGGTAGGGCCGGTTCGGGCATTTTTAGGCCGGTTCTTGGGTTTGTTCCAAAAGAGAAAATGCTTATAATTTTATAAAGAAAATTATCAAAATTTAAAATCCGATTTTTTTTTGTAATTTGGTATTTATTAGAATTAATGGTGGATTAAAGCTTACTAAATTGCTAATAATTATGGGAAAATTATTTTTAATTTCAGAAAAATAATATTTGACCTATTGGCATGCTAGTTAAGTGTTATAAAATAAAATTTGAAATTATTGGAGTGATTCACTATATATTAGCTATTTATTAGTGTATAAATAGGCTAATAATCTAATTAAATATTATTTAATAAATATTAAATAATATATGAAGTTATGTAATTAATTAATTATGATTTAATGAATATTAAATAATAATTAAAGGATGTTAAGATGAATAAGTTAGTTATTTATTATTTAATTGCACTTAAATAATAAGTAAAGTTAAATAAATAATTAATTATTATTTAAATTAATATTAAATAATAATTAAAGAATATTAAAGTTAGAAAGCTAATTATTTATTATTTAATTAATATTAAATAATAAGTAAGGTTAATTAAGTAATTAATTATTATTTAATTAATATTAAATAATAATTAAAGGATAATTAAGGTTAATAAACTAATTATTTATTATTTAATTAATATTAAATAATAAGTAAGGTTAATTAATTAATTAATTATTATTTAATTAATATTAAATAATGAGTTCGGATAATTAGTTAATTAATTATTATTTAATTCATATTAAATAATAATTAAATGGTAATTAAGTGGAATAAATTATTACTTAATCGAAATAAGATTATTAAGTAATTAAAATATATTGATAATATTATTGACTAACTATTAAATGATAATAGTTAAGAATTAAATCATTATTCAATAATTAATAATGATATGTAATTAATTTAAAATATTATTAAAGGATTAATAATATTATTTAGCATTTAATTAACTATTAAATAATAATAGTTAAGAGTTAAATCATTATTAAATAAATAATAATGATAAATAAAGATTTAGAATATTATTAAAGAATTAATAATATTGTTTAACAAGTAATTAACTATTGGGTAATAATAGTTAAGGGTTGAATCGTTATTAAATAATTACTAATGATACGTGAGGATTTCAAATATTATTAAATGATTGATAATATTGATGAACAATTAAATTATTATTAAAATGATTGATAATAATGAGAAGTCAATTAAAATATTATTAAAGGGTAATAATATTAGCAAGCAATTAAATTATTATTAAAAATAAATTAATAATAGTAATGATTATTTAAAGTGTTATTTAACAATTAAATAACATTATAAGTTATTACTAATTGATAGTAAAATTTAAAATATTATCCAAGGTGGGTAATATTATGATAAGTATCGAGATAAATGATGTGATTAAGTTAAACCAAGGGTATGGTCCATTAGTGATTAATTGGTGGATCGACCTAAATAAATATAGGGTCCAAGTTTTAATGCAGTGACATTAATAAATGTCAGAATTGCATAGTTTCGAACAAAAGATTTATGGTGTTGAATATGAAACACTGAGTCAAGTCAAAGAGAGACTAAAATATGAAATTAACCTTATTAAATAAAGGGGATGATAAGAAGAAATAAATATCTTTAAAATAAGATTTAGTATTGAGTCAAACTTTGACTGATATTGTGCACCGTTGATCTCACATACCGTGTAGGTGGTGCAAGGAACGTCAAAGATTAACGTAAGCTGGTTATACAAGTCCAGGCAAGTTTTTCAGAACGTGTTGCATTATGTGCATAATTTATAAGTTTGTTATTAAACTGTGATGTGCTCATACGTGGTTATGTGCAAAGATGTGTTAATGTGCTTTTGTGAAATAAGTTGATTTGAACTATTGATATGCGGTAGTTGATTTAAGACAATTGTTCTGCATTGAACTATATGTCATGATAGAGGCTAGGCATGAAGCATAGATTAAATGCGAGGCATGATATGCATGAGAAATGTATGTACTGCAAAGCATAAGATGCATGAAGCATGAAGCATGATTGAACTGTTTTTACGTGTTATGTGAAACTGTTAGACTTGCTGAGCCGTCGTGCTCACCCTTGCTTAAAACAAAACATTACAGAGTAGCTTGAGGAAGCCGATTACTCCGGTAGAGGCAAAGATGAAAATTGACTAACGAGTCATCAAGATTGAAGCATAGGTGCTTTTGTAGTAAAACCTTGCGGTAGACTAATTCATTCACTTGTGTAAGTAGATATGAAGAGTTTATGTTTTGTTGTGCTATAGATTAGCAAACTTAAATTGTTAAGAGAACATTTACAGATTATTTGAATATCATTTTTCAGACGTTGTCCTTTATGAATAAGGATAATAGGATGGTGTGATTGAGTCATTATACATATGATCTCAAATTGATTGTAATAGAATGTCGTATCATGTATGATATGAAGACATACCAGGAATGTATAAAGATTGCGATTCTGGAATAGAAAGAGATGTTATATAATTGTAAATAAATGATTATTTAGCAATTATAATATTGTTGTAATTCATGAACAATAAGGAAAAGTAGTACTAGTGTTGAACCGGATCCGAGGTTAAAGGAACCCGGATTTGGGGTCGTCACAAGTTGGTATCAGAGCTGATAGGTTATAAACCTTAGGTAAGAGTACCTTAGGCTATAACCGTAGTAGAAGATAAGTAGAATGATAAATGAATAAACTCCGGAAGAGTTTAAGTAATAAAAGATGAATTTGAAAAATTCATATATAGAAGATTATCCAAAGATGGATTTAAGAAGATATAAGAGAGATGAAAAAGGTCATGTTGTACCTAATTTGAAGAAATGATAGAAAATATCTTATAATAAGATTTTGAGAAGCATAAAGAAAATGCTAATAAGGTCATGAAATGATCTAGAGAAATGAACTCGTAATGAGACAGATGTGCTAAAATATTAATGGAGAGAATTCGTATTCAGTTAAGAAAATTAGAAGGTTTGTGGGTTTTTAATTGAGAACTCATATTAGTGGCTGAGTTGTACGATTCCTTGTATGGATTTGTGCTTGGTTTTAGAACCACTTAGCTTCCTATATTAATATAGTAGTTGAGTTTAACAGTTCTTTGTATGGGCAGAGGATTTGTTCTTGGTTTAACGACCGCTTAACTTTCTATATTGATTAGTGGCCGAGTTGACCAATTTCTTGTATGGGCAGGAGATTGTGTTTGGTTTGACAACCACTTAGCTTCCTATAATGATAATCGATTTGAACCCGGTGTCACGCTATTCGATGTATATATGGTGAGAAGGTGATTCTTTTCTCATTATATATTGGATATGTAGAGAATATTAAGATAAGTACGTATTCTTAAAACTCATATTGATGGTAAGTTCGTGACTCATAATCGTATGGTGGAACCCCTCAGCGAATGGACGATTTTGGTCTGACTAGGATAAGTTCTCCGACCCATATGATTGTGGCAAGTACCTGAACTCCTAATGTGTGGTAAGTTTGATGAACAATAAGTATGGGTAGAGTTAAGTAGTAAGACTAGAGCTTTACCAGATATAGTTATTAAGCTGGAAAAGAATGCGGAGGAGAAATTTGAGGTATTTTGAGGTTTTAGGACATTCCAAATCTTCTAGCTATGCTAGACTTTGAAATTCTTAAAATCGTGCTAAATTCGCACTTTTGTGCTTTTGAAAAGACAAATGTATTTTAGAAATCATTAATGCATTTAGTGCAGAGATGATAAACGATGGAGTCATCAATGCAGAGTAACCTAGTGTTGGATGTTTAAAGCCCACTATGGTATGATGTAGTATGACAAAGTCATAAAATGATTTTCAGTATTTTAAAACGTTTAAAGAATAGTCTATGCTAATTGTTTCAGCTAGACAAATTGATTTGAAAATATCAAAATGTATTTATAAAATCATCACACGCCATTAAAGCCATGGTGTGGGGATGAAAAGGACGGAATCCTCAACGTACTGTCAAGATGTGCGGTATCATGAAGTCATGAATTAATGACGGAATCCTCAACGTACTGTCAAGATGATGCGGTATCACGAAGTCTTATAAATGAATTTTAGTTATTTTAACTAATCTTAAATGAATTTTTGAATCGTAATATACGAACAGTTCAATGATGGAAGTCTTTGTCATTTATTTTAACTGGACACTTTTGGTCAGAATTGACTCAAGTTTTATTATCCAATCCAAATTATTTTGGAACGGAATTTTGTAGTAAGTCTGAGGTGAACAAGTGCAAAAACAAATATATTCTGTCAGCTAAAGCAGATATATTTTGTCGGCATATAGCTCCGACTGGCGCCTAAAAACTAAGACGTTCTGCACGACGTATGGTACAATAGGCTGATCACCTAGCGTACACCTATGGAGTGTTTTCAGTCTTTGCGATTGATAAACACTCTGTTTATAAGTATTTACAGGGATAAATACTATTTATTCGGAATTCAGTTAATTCCATTCGGATGTTCACAGTCTTGATGACCCCTCAGCATATTATGAAAGTTTTAATGAATATTTTGAATTTCAATTTATTCTTCTGTAAGATATTGATTTTCAATTTATTCTTCTGTAAGATATTCCATTGTTCTGGAATTATGAGTTTAGAAGTATGAACTTCCTAGAAAAGGGTGGTCATATAATTTGATGAGTAAAGAGATATTCTCAGAGATGAAAATTTGTAGAAATGAGTATGATGAAATTTCGGGGACGAAATTCTTATAAGAAGGGGCGAATGTAATATCCCAGATATTTACAAGATTTGTAAATAAGATTTTAAATATAAATTAAAGGTTATGGTTTAAAACCTAGAGTTGTAGAAGTGAGATGTGTGAAAAATGGGTGAACATTTTTTTTTAATATAATGTATTTGTTAGAAATTAAATGTGAAAATATTTTAATAATGCATGTAGAGAATTTATTAAGAAAATAAATTCAATTGAAAAGTGAAGGTGGTTATATTAATATATATACACCTAATGTGTGTTTGTTAGCCCAATAAGAAGATGAGTAGATTAAATACTCAATTAAACTAATAATTTAATTAGTTTAAAATGTGAAGTAAGAAGGGAAGTCATGAAATATAATTAACTAGGTTAATTATATTAGTTAAGAGTTAAAGTTATAGAAAAACTAGAATGATTGTCTAGAATGACAATATTATGAAGTTAATTAATTAAGTAATTAACTTAATTATTAAGTTGTTATATAGAGTCCAAGTAATTTAATTACTACTAGTGGACTAGCCCAAACGAATTATAGATGTTAGCCCAATATGAGAATATGGATATGAAGTGGGTAATTAAATAATAAAGCCCAAATGTTATGTTGATTATAGTCCAAGAGGTAATTAATATAAGTCAAATTAAATTAATTACCTAGCCCAAGTTATAAAGATGTGTGAGTTGTGTTGGGTAGCCCAAATAATTAAATAAGGGAGCCCAATGCAAAATAAACTAGTAGCCCAAATATTGAGTCCAAATTTAAAAGTCAAATATTGGTCAATATGTTGGGAGAATAAATTCAAGTATTGTTAAGTGTAGAGAATTAACTAATGTAGGGTTAATTGAACAACCCTAGTTGGTAGATAAGAGAGAGCATTAACCAAACATTGGTTAAATGCTAGGTGGGTGAATTTGATGATGAGAATTAACTATGGATGAGTTAGTTGAATAACCCTAGGTAGTAAATAAATTAAAGATTTAACTATGCATGTGTTAGTTGTAAGAAGAATATTATAGATACAATTGTGTATGTATATAATTCACCAAGGTATAATTTATATGTAACCATGGGTTGGATGTTGTAGAGAGTTAACCACATGTGGGTTAAGTGTTGGTGATTGTTGCTTATTTTACACTTCACCATTTATGTTGCTTGTAGTCAAGTTGATGGATGACATTTTAAATATCAAAAATACAAGTATTGTACATGTATAAGTTAATATATATACATATATTGGTGTATATATATATAGATGCTTATATAATTATATAGGACATAAAAATAAAACCTTAACCAATGCTAGAGTTAAGTGTTAGTAAATATATAAATATATTGGATATATATGTATACTTAATTGTAGAGAATTAACCTTACTTGGGTTATTTGGTGGAAGATGTGTGTATGTTTAATTGATGAGCTTGAACCATGGTTGATAGTTAAGTTAACATAGGTTACAAGAGCAATAGTCTTAACCACACTTTAGTTAAGCGTTGGAGAAAGGTTGCTTTTGTTTTACTCAATTGATAACTTGTAAGCAAACTTGATGGAGGTCAATCAACATGTCAATCAATCAAATAGTAATCCTAAATTAGTCTCTAATTTAACCAATGTTAGTTGATTAGTAAGAGTTAATGATGATTAAGGGTGTGCTATAAATATAGTGCTCCACACATTGGCTATGTTTGTTAGTCATTTGTAGCATTTTCTAGAGAGAAAAAGGGAGAGCTTCTTGAGAGATATAGAGAGTTACTCTTATGAGATTGATGATCCACCAAGCAAATTTGCTAGAGAATGGACAAGAGAGAGTCACAATCCAAGATCAAGTCAAGAGGAAGGAGAGCATCCATGTATAAAAGGTTAAAAAGTGTTCTAAACCTTCTTTAGTTCATTTTTATAGTTTAGATATGATTTGAACGGTTAAAATATATTTTTAACCGATCAAAACACATTTTGATGTTCTAGAAGTCTTTAGCTATGTAATATATGTATATTCATAGTTTGATGGATTTAACATGGATTTTTATATGTGTTTGTGATGAAAAATTTCATCAAATTCATTGAATAAATTTTTACCGACGAAAACAAATTAATCTAATACGTAGCGGCCCCTTCACGGAATTACTGTTCACAATCCGTAAGTCGGATTTATGATCCGTCAATTTTGGGTGATAGATCCATGAAATATGAAGATTCTCCAAGTTGAATGACTAAAATCCGATTTAAAATGAGCAAGATATGGATTTTCTACCAAAACACCCCATTGTTTTAGGGCTGTGCACAACAGTCCGGTTTGGAGCCAATTTCCGTGACCAAAACAAATCCAAATTTGATTTTTGATGACAGAAAAATGTAGTTCGGGAAGTTACGAATCCATCGATACCAAATAGGTCTCAATCGGACTTGTGAATTTCATTTTATTCAAGTTCCCGTCGGAGACCCTAAGTCTGAAAAATTCAAAAAGTAATCTGCCTATTTTTTAAAAAAAACCGGCCGGTTCGGTTTTTTTCGGTTTTTCATGATTTCTAGGTAGGGCCGGTTCGGGCATTTTTAGGCCGGTTCTTGGGTTTGTTCCAAAAGAGAAAATGCTTATAATTTTATAAAGAAAATTATCAAAATTTAAAATCCGATTTTTTTTGTAATTTGGTATTTATTAGAATTAATGGTGGATTAAAGCTTACTAAATTGCTAATAATTATGGGAAAATTATTTTTAATTTCAGAAAAATAATATTTGACCTATTGGCATGCTAGTTAAGTGTTATAAAATAAAATTTGAAATTATTGGAGTGATTCACTATATATTAGCTATTTATTAGTGTATAAATAGGCTAATAATCTAATTAAATATTATTTAATAAATATTAAATAATATATGAAGTTATGTAATTAATTAATTATGATTTAATGAATATTAAATAATAATTAAAGGATGTTAAGATGAATAAGTTAGTTATTTATTATTTAATTGCACTTAAATAATAAGTAAAGTTAAATAAATAATTAATTATTATTTAAATTAATATTAAATAATAATTAAAGAATATTAAAGTTAGAAAGCTAATTATTTATTATTTAATTAATATTAAATAATAAGTAAGGTTAATTAAGTAATTAATTATTATTTAATTAATATTAAATAATAATTAAAGGATAATTAAGGTTAATAAACTAATTATTTATTATTTAATTAATATTAAATAATAAGTAAGGTTAATTAATTAATTAATTATTATTTAATTAATATTAAATAATGAGTTCGGATAATTAGTTAATTAATTATTATTTAATTCATATTAAATAATAATTAAATGGTAATTAAGTGGAATAAATTATTACTTAATCGAAATAAGATTATTAAGTAATTAAAATATATTGATAATATTATTGACTAACTATTAAATGATAATAGTTAAGAATTAAATCATTATTCAATAATTAATAATGATATGTAATTAATTTAAAATATTATTAAAGGATTAATAATATTATTTAGCATTTAATTAACTATTAAATAATAATAGTTAAGAGTTAAATCATTATTAAATAAATAATAATGATAAATAAAGATTTAGAATATTATTAAAGAATTAATAATATTGTTTAACAAGTAATTAACTATTGGGTAATAATAGTTAAGGGTTGAATCGTTATTAAATAATTACTAATGATACGTGAGGATTTCAAATATTATTAAATGATTGATAATATTGATGAACAATTAAATTATTATTAAAATGATTGATAATAATGAGAAGTCAATTAAAATATTATTAAAGGGTAATAATATTAGCAAGCAATTAAATTATTATTAAAAATAAATTAATAATAGTAATGATTATTTAAAGTGTTATTTAACAATTAAATAACATTATAAGTTATTACTAATTGATAGTAAAATTTAAAATATTATCCAAGGTGGGTAATATTATGATAAGTATCGAGATAAATGATGTGATTAAGTTAAACCAAGGGTATGGTCCATTAGTGATTAATTGGTGGATCGACCTAAATAAATATAGGGTCCAAGTTTTAATGCAGTGACATTAATAAATGTCAGAATTGCATAGTTTCGAACAAAAGATTTATGGTGTTGAATATGAAACACTGAGTCAAGTCAAAGAGAGACTAAAATATGAAATTAACCTTATTAAATAAAGGGGATGATAAGAAGAAATAAATATCTTTAAAATAAGATTTAGTATTGAGTCAAACTTTGACTGATATTGTGCACCGTTGATCTCACATACCGTGTAGGTGGTGCAAGGAACGTCAAAGATTAACGTAAGCTGGTTATACAAGTCCAGGCAAGTTTTTCAGAACGTGTTGCATTATGTGCATAATTTATAAGTTTGTTATTAAACTGTGATGTGCTCATACGTGGTTATGTGCAAAGATGTGTTAATGTGCTTTTGTGAAATAAGTTGATTTGAACTATTGATATGCGGTAGTTGATTTAAGACAATTGTTCTGCATTGAACTATATGTCATGATAGAGGCTAGGCATGAAGCATAGATTAAATGCGAGGCATGATATGCATGAGAAATGTATGTACTGCAAAGCATAAGATGCATGAAGCATGAAGCATGATTGAACTGTTTTTACGTGTTATGTGAAACTGTTAGACTTGCTGAGCCGTCGTGCTCACCCTTGCTTAAAACAAAACATTACAGAGTAGCTTGAGGAAGCCGATTACTCCGGTAGAGGCAAAGATGAAAATTGACTAACGAGTCATCAAGATTGAAGCATAGGTGCTTTTGTAGTAAAACCTTGCGGTAGACTAATTCATTCACTTGTGTAAGTAGATATGAAGAGTTTATGTTTTGTTGTGCTATAGATTAGCAAACTTAAATTGTTAAGAGAACATTTACAGATTATTTGAATATCATTTTTCAGACGTTGTCCTTTATGAATAAGGATAATAGGATGGTGTGATTGAGTCATTATACATATGATCTCAAATTGATTGTAATAGAATGTCGTATCATGTATGATATGAAGACATACCAGGAATGTATAAAGATTGCGATTCTGGAATAGAAAGAGATGTTATATAATTGTAAATAAATGATTATTTAGCAATTATAATATTGTTGTAATTCATGAACAATAAGGAAAAGTAGTACTAGTGTTGAACCGGATCCGAGGTTAAAGGAACCCGGATTTGGGGTCGTCACAGTTTAGGCCGGCAAGTGATGTTGAAAATCAAAGTTCAATGTAATACATATTATATAAAATAATAGAATTGATTATTATGTTTATTGTCAAATGATTTTGAGTTGTTACATGCATATTATGAGGTAATCAACAAACATAAATTATTCACGAGTTTGACTAATAATCACGTATCATGCAAAGGGTAGATGTTACGATAATAAATAAATACTTCTTAGGAAATGATAACGAGGCGATATTTTGTGAAGTAGTCAGAAAGAGACAAGTCCATTTACATTTATCTTTGTGTGCCTTCTTTCTTTTAACATATTTTTTTGGCAAAACTTGCGATTTTTTAAAAATTTATGTTACGTTTGAATTAAAAAAAAAAATAAAAAAAAATAAAAAAAAAATAAATATAATAAAAAAAATTAAATAATTCATTCTATTTTAGTTAAATTGGAGCATTTCATACTCTTTTCAAAAAATAAAATTCATAAATTTAAGAGGAATAAAAATATTTTTCATTCTAATAAATCAACCAAATATAATTTTTTTATTTCATAAAAATAAATCATTACATAAAAATAAGTTTTTTTATTTCCGTCTTTATTCTTTTCATCCAAACTTAGTGTTAAGGTGAACTAGTAGTTACACGAGTTTTATATCAGAGATTCAGGGTGCAGCGTGATGTGTGACGTGTGTCGTAATATAAGAGTATATTTTAATTATTAAGATTATTATAAAAGCTTTATGATAATAAAATTTTAAATTTCTGATAACATATTTTTAATATCTCAAGGGTTATTCTGTTGGTTTCTCTATATAGTAAATTTGGACTCGGAATCTTTCTTACTAAATATACTTTTCTTGTG
The DNA here is from genome assembly GCA_947179155.2 of Hedera helix. NCBI lineage: Eukaryota > Viridiplantae > Streptophyta > Magnoliopsida > Apiales > Araliaceae > Hedera > Hedera helix. Next base: position 37,065,925 of record OX359273.1, read on the forward strand.
GTGCCAAACAGACCTAAACGTGTTCATTTTGATTAAAAATTACTAGTATTTATTATTGCCATTAACGCATGTTTTTCATGGGTATATATATATATATATATATATATATATATATATATATATATATATATATATATATATATTGTGTGGAACTAAATATAACAAAATATAATTCAGTGGAGATGCTTCTGTCATAACCACGTGGAGACTAAGATTTAAGATTCTTATATATGAGTATTTATTCATCAATGTTTTACCAACGAAATTGTTTTTTATTTATTATTGTGTTTAATTTGTCATATTTAATGAAATGATAGTCACGTTAACATGTAGAGATAACGTCGAATTGTTTATTTATCATCACCTACATTTAAAAACAGAACTTAAATTAGTTTTTAATTAATTGAAAGATCAACTGAGTTTATTCAACAGTAATTTATATCTCTAACTATATACTAAATAAGAGAATAAAAAATAAAAGATATAAAGATATGGATAAGACATTCTCTGTCTGTTTATTTTTTGAGTTGTATGAATACATTGATAAGACATCATCATAATTTTTTATAAAATATAACAAACTCATACTATTATTATATATTTGAACAATTACTATTACTTTTATTTAGATTATTTTGAATTGTACAAATTGTTATGGTATTATTTATTACATATTTAATTACAGAATTTTAACAACTAATTGTACATAAAAAATTATTGAATTATCAAAAAATATATAAAATGACAATCAAACAAGCCTTGTACCTTGCACAAGCTAATAGACTAGTTATATTTAATTTGGGACTAATAGACTAGTTACGTTTAATTTGTCAAATATAAGTAGAAAATCTTTCTTATTTATAAATCAATATTATTCAATGACAATTACTTAGTGACTAATTCTTATGAATTTGTACAAATATACAATTAATTAATAAATTTTCTACAAACTCATTAATTTTCGATAAATTCAATCAAATTGACTTATTTAATAAATAATTTTAAATTTATATCCAAATTTTTCATCAAAATTTTGGATACTGATCGAGTCGAGTCGAATCGTATTGTCACTGCAAAATTGGATTTCATCTCTAAGGCGAAAAGGTACGATTGAGTACCATATGTTATAAACCGCGCATCAACAAAATAGCCAATACACTGAATTGTCCGTTCCAAAGATTTCCAATATATTGAGTCCTTTTTGTGACCATAGATTATTTTGTCCACAAATATTCCATTCTTGTCAATGCCGATCAAACAATTAATCGGGAAAACACCGGCTTCCCTAGTGAGTTCGCCCTAACCACCGACGCTTCGCAGATACATTTGATGCGAAATGTATCACATTATCATATCATAAAAGAGAATTAAAAAGATTAGTATATCAAACACTTAATATTTGTCACCCGAATAGTGTTGGGACCAAGTGGGGACACCGTCTATTAGGTAGTAAAATAGGAAGCACCCCTTCTTGTCGGATCATCAAACTTTCTTTAATCTCACCCTTTTTCATATATTTTATTTTTCAAGTGAGCCAGTCGAAAATTTTAATTAATAAAATTTTTAATATTTACATTCTATATCAGTTTGATCAAACTGTGATGTATGAGGAAAAAAAAGAGTAAAAAAAGTCATATCATAAGTAATGCTACTAACTAAGGCTGCAAATTCAACCAAACAGTTTAGGCGCGATTCGGGTTCGACTAAAAAAAATGTGAGTGAGGCTCGAATTCGTTAATAATATGATCCAAATTCGAGCACAATAAATAGTTAAAATAAAAATACGAGTAGAATCTGAATAAGGTAATACTCGACTCGTTTATGATTTAAACTATTCGAATTTTTAATCATGATCCGATACATAATCGATCGATACATATTTGAATAGATATTTGATACATTCTCTTATAATATATACACAATTAAACAAAATTTGAATAATTAGTTATTATTTTTTATTTTATTTGTAATTTTAATTACATTTTTTCATTTCTAAGTAAAATTATAAGTTCAATTAATAATTATACGTATTATAAAACTAATTACTATGTGGAGACTCGAATTCGAGTTTGAATTTGAAATTCGCGAGTAGTTTGAATATGATTCGATCTGAGTCGAATCGAATTTGAGTAACAAAAATTCAAGTTGAGCTGAATCTGAGTAAAATTTTTCAAATATAATTCGAATACGGATTAAACCTTACAAATCGAATTTGAGAAGTTTAAAATCTGAATCGATTCGACTCGTTTGCAGCCTTACTACTAACTAACAGGTATACATCTATCTCTGAGAGTCTCTAAGATTGAAATATATCATTAAAATTGAATTGTAATGATATAAATATTGTAAAAAAAAATGATCAAATTATGATGAATTATGGGAAATGATTTATATAACAAAGTTAAATTGCATCTAATGTGAAACTTTAAGTAATGAGATAGAATAAATTAGGGTGAGACCATTTTAAATTTTTACCTATCGCAGGTAGCACATACATCAGTATTTACTATCGACATAAATTTATCGTTATATATAATAAAACTCTATAATAAATGAGAACAAAGTCATATAAAAAAAGTCAAATTAAATCATATACTACGTACATTAGAATAACACTAGTTATTACTATGATGATAAAAGAATCTTATAAAAAATGACTTACAAAATGATGTAAGAAAGTGTAATTAGTAGATGATACATTATACATGTTTAATGATAATAATCAACCACATCGTTTTATATTCATCTTTTGTAGTCATTTTTTTGTCACTAAAATATTATTGTTAAAAAATTTTACATACGTAATATTTAAAAAATAATTAATAACCACAAGTAAAATTTTTAAAATATCTGCACGGGAATTATTATTCTCGGTAGCCGTTAAATATATCCTTGATCAAAGTCTCCTTTGAAACTCTAGACATATCATGGGTGGCACCATCTTTATTTTAATCTTCACAAATCATAATTATACATTCTTCCTCACGTCTAACCACCTCTTTACATAGACAACGATGGTCTCTTAATCATTTGTTTAGAGCTTTAATTATTGAGTTAGTTAGATTACATTATTAATTTAACTATGGTGATGATTTTAAATAGTTTCATTTGTCTGATGGTGAAGTGCATATATAGAATAGAAGAGAATAAACTTTACGATAACTCCTCAATTTTTTATTGTTAGCTCTCGTATAATTTTGCCAATCAATAAAATATGTAAAAAGATGATGTGAGATAATTTTTGTTTAATATTCTTTGTTTTTACTTTAATAATGAAGATTAATTTAATCAAACTTTTTGGTGGTCACATCCACTGCCTTCGCTTTCACAAAAGAATTTTATTTTGATTGTTTAAGTTAACTTGTGATAATTGTAAATCCAAAAGTTAATCACATAACAACGATTACATTTATGTGCAAAAATGAAGAATATGACAAAATTATTTATACTAATTTAATATTATTAGACACTATTTTATTATATGATTAGTCTGTTATTTAATTTTATATTATTTATTAATATTTTTAAGGTCATTTGATACCTTAAAACGGTGATTATATAATATTAAGTTTCTACTTAAAATTATAATTCATTATCAAATAGATTTAGGAATAACAAAATGTATTTTATGAGATAAAAAGTTGACTAATTACAACATAAATTAAATAGTATATACTAAATTAAAAAAGTTAATCTAAGACAGTCTTATACAAATTTGGCTAAACAATTTTGCATAAAATTAAAAATTAAAGATTTTTTTTAATAAAATTTAAAAATAATTTTTTTTTATCATGATAAATAAAATTATATTTTTTTGTTAAATAATGTTAGTGTATATATGCAGTAGTATATGGCCTAGGTAGTAGTATGAGATATACTCATATGCTACCATACTAGTATCATTTAAAGAGTTTGGTTAAGGACAGCCTCTGCAGTCATGGAGAGACAGAAATGGATGGACAGACAGGTAGATGGAGAAGATGAGAAATATGGAAGGTGAACACTAGTGATGTTGGACCCCACCAGCCCAGCCAGACGTGTGCAGTTAAGAATCTCCGCCGACAGTGGGCTTTGTTTCTTATGCCAAACAGTTCCCATTTCTTTTCTTTTTTTTCCTATTCTTTTCCTCACAACTATTTAACTATTTATTTTTCTTTGGTGGTACAAAAGTACAAAGAATGGGGTACCGTTAAGATTTGTGAACCGTAGGACGGATTATTAAATTATTTTTGATGTTCTTATTTGGTAGGTAGGGGCTCTAAAGAATGAAGTAGAAATTTTGGTGGTAGACACTAGTAAATAATTATTGTTAGTAAATGCTTGATCAGGGGGAGGCAGATTGTGGTCCTTTATTTTCTGTTCTTTTTGGTGCTCAACATTGTGCCAACTTTTCATATTATGTATTCTTTCCATTCCAATTTATTAGTTATTTTAGAGCTTTTTTTTTGGTCTAATTTATAAATAAATCTAAGTGTATAAATTTTAAAATATAAACTCTATCTCTATCATTAAAAAGTAGAGTCTGATGTAAAAATTCGTATTAAATTTTATTTTTTAATAATATAAATGGAGTTTGTGCCTGAATCTCAAAATTATATTTGTAGACTTGTCCCTTATTTTTTAGTCGTTCTCTCGTAGTTAAAATAAAAAGTTGTTTATATTCCTATAATACTTTTAATTCTCTTTTCTTTTCAAAGAAATTTATTGTGATAAAAACACTATTATTTTTCTTCTTTCTTGTTTAACATAAATGAACAAATATGAAAATTTATATTAATTAAAATATGTGTGTTTTATGTTATAATGATTAATAAATTAAAATAGAGAGAATATTATTTTCATGTTTTTTTTAATCAAAGGTTGAATTGATCATCGAAAGAAGAATTAAGTTAAAATACACTATGTGTTTTATAATTTTGTATGTTAAAACTAATTAACATTCAAAATTAGCAGGACGAAACCTGGCAGGGTAATTGGGGTTCGTCGCCCCCACTAGTTTTTTTTTTTTACTTTCTTATTTGATATACGCGCATTTTTGTTCTTGGGCCTCCGCTAAGTTTATATATTATTTAATTGAGAATCAATTCTATATTGATTCCTTGTAAACCAACTTTGTCAATTTGATATTTTAAAAGAAAATAAAGTAATTTTGAATTTTTTAAACAAAATATGCAGTATTATTTATCATAATAAAATTTATTTAATTATTTTAACACAATCAAAATTTATTATTTTTTTCTCAAAATA